>OZ024914.1:24619622-25016122 GCA_964017125.1 Flabesymbios commensalis | reverse complement strand
TTATCAGTCAATTCTGAATCAATTTTCATGAAATTTTGCAAGCACTCTTTTAAATTATTCCGGCGCCTACCCTAAAAATTTCGTGAAATTTGAATGAGTATTTTAAAAGTTAGACCTTTTGACAAGTAGTGGAATTTCGTGAGTGAAGCTGATAGCGTGCAATGGGTTTATAGAGGAGCGTCATAATTCGCAAAAACTACATGTCAAATGGTCTAACTTTTAAACTATATAATATTTTTCCCCGAAATTTTCAGGGCAGGTGCCGTAAGACTAGAAACTAAAGCTTGTCAAATTTCATGAAAATCGGATTAAAATTGCTTGAGCAATAAGCGAAAAACATGCAACGCGAAAGTGACAGATTTAAGGTGACTTTTACTATAGCTTGATCTAGCTTAGGCCTTAGCCTTTAAATTGTATTCACTTTTACTTTTTTAGTATAATTTTTTTATGATTGTTTTTAAATGTTGGCAAGAATTTCTTTTGTAGCCTGGCCGTCAAATTAACCAGGATCGCATGATTTTCGGCGATTTCCCCATCAATTCTGAACCGATTTTCTTGAAATTTTGCAAAGGCCATTTACTATTCAAATCCTAACAGCGGTAAAAATTTCGCAAAATTATATTTAATATTTCAAAAGTTAGACCATTTGACATGTAATAAAATTCTAGAATTAGTTTGATGGGTTTATAGAGGGACGTCGTAATTTCAATTTATCACATGTCAAATGGTCTAACTTTTGAAATACGATATAGTCTATAATTTTACGAAATTTCCAGGGATATTAGGATACTGTTGAAATATGATTGTTACAAAATTTCATGAAAATCGGTTGACAATTGACCTTGAAATCTGCAAAAAACATGCGATCCTGGTTGATCACTTTTAATGTGACTTTGGGTATTGTCAGATTCACATTAAAATTAAATACGTCAACCAGGATTATACCAGCCGTCAGATTAACTTGTATTGCATGTTTTTCTCCGATTTCTCGGTCGATTCTCAACCGATTCTGATAAAGTTTAGCAAGGACTATTTTAAAGTCACGCGGCGACTATCCTGCAATTTTCATCAAAAAATATTATATAGTTCAAATAACTTTTAAGCCTCACAATATTGTCCGATGAAAATTTCACAGTAGTCGCCGCGTGACTCGCAAATAGTCCTTGCAAAATTTCATGAAAATCTGTTGAGAATTGACTGAGAAATCTGCGAAAAACATGCGATACAAGTTAATCTGACGGCAGGTATGATGTGATAATGAATTTCGCGGATTTCTCAGTCAATTCTCAACCAATTTTTATGAAATTTTACACACTATTTTCCATTCATATCATGACTACCGATAATTTTTTTTTGATAAATATTTTAGAAGTTAGACCATTTGACATGTAATAAAATTCTGAGACAAAGCTAATGGGTTTATAGAGGGCAACATTTTTATTTATTTAGGCTACTACATGTCAAATGGTCTAACTTCTTAAATACTTATCAAAACTTTGCGAAACTTTCAGGGTAAGCCCTAGTTGTGGGGACCAGGATAACTGTTTGACTCAGTTGTACTCTTTCTTCATTCAAATTATGGTTTGTCTTGACATTTTTTGTCCTGCATGTGATGTTAGCCACTCACCCACCCGGAATTTTTTGCACTCAGCTAGTTAAAATGTGGTTAAAATGTTTTGTAATCATTGTTGATTTATTGCACTGTTCGGATGGACCGACGCTTTATCCACAAGTTAGTTTGTAATCATACGTTGTCACTTAGCCTGGGGGTAATGTGGGGACCAGTGTCTTGTCCCTTTTCCGTCGGTGAGACTGTTCGGGTTCCGGAGACTGACGAGTCGACCCCTCCCCGAACCGTCTCGCCTTTTCCCGCGAACTTGTAATTCAGCCAGTGGGGAGAGCGGACGTGCTTTCCTAGCCCCCGAGGCCACCGCGTTTTGTGATAGTGCACACAATTAAATGTCAAGACAAACTATAATTTGACTAAAGAAAGATCAAGAGTACAACAGAGTCAAACAGTTATTATTTACGTCACACATACGGGGATAAAGGGAGACAGTGGATCGGTTGTCGGAGAGGGTGGCCCGCCAACATGGCCACCGCCCTTCACCCCAACTCGATATAGTCACGACATGAATAGTGTGTGCGAAATTTTATGAAAATTGGTTGGGAATTGACTGAGAAATTGGCGAAGGTTAATGTAAATCCGACTATAATCAGGTAAACAATATTATTATTAGGCCTATGGCTATGCTATGGCCCTGGGCTAGGGCCTAGCCCTAAGCTATATGGAGTGGCTATTCGTAGGCCTACGGGAAAGTTATAATGGGAGTCAATGACAAGAGGGGCCTGTCATTTCGTAAACAAGGCTGCCCATAGAGTTACATTATGAAGAATCACGTACAATTAGCCACTGCCAATATTTTATGCAAACAGTGTTCATTTCAACCATTTGATTTGAGTGTGATATTATTATGGGAATATATGACACTCGTTTAATGAATAAGGTGTGACTGTGAGCCTTTACTTTAGGTGAACACCTTAATCATTGAACATGTGATGTATTTTTCACATATCGCATGAAAAATTGACAATGTTTGTATTTTCTCACACTATAAAGTCACATGTGACGTAAATGCCAAACATTGCATTTCCCTCTAGTCTAGACTACAGTAATAGGACTAACTGAGTAAAAGTGTGATATGGGCTGATACAGATATAAATTTCGTAGGATAGTGAAAACTACAGCACAGAGTGTGAGAAGGTGATTAAAATCAGTAAACTTAGTCTAAAGTAGAGACGTAGACTAGAGAGTTAGGATGGCCTACCTAATGTTCAAAGCCTTTTTGCATGGTTACATAATTATGATGAAGATTCTTTTTTTTTCAATTATGTGCCTGGTTGTTTTTTCAGATACAATGTGTGGAATGCTGCGGAAAAAATCTATATATTGGAACAGATGACTGGTGAGATCTGCTAAGTACAGAGAATTAACTTTTATTCTGCTAAGCCCTCATGTACAGGTTTTTCCCAGAAACTAGGCAGTGTTGTGCTTTTTTGGCATAAAAAAATGTCAATTTCCATGATTTCCACACTACAGTAGAACCTGCTATGAGCGACCACACCTTCTGCATGTAAAAAACGGTCGCTCAAAACAGGTTGTCGTTCATAGCAGTTTGATCAAAATCGACTTTTTGTAAAATGTCTACATGCCTCTAAATACTATGTGAGACAAGTTTGTGGCCACTCCAGGCGGTCGCGCCTAGCACACTGACACGCAGCCACTGCCGCCGACCAACACCCCAACGGTCAGCTTGTCAAGCTGAATATTTTGAATACAAAACCATGTTTTTACTACAAAAATTACTAATTTTAATGCCATGACTGCCCTAAAACTGCTAAGTTTTTAGGCGGAGCCATAGTAAGAGAAAGAAGCGTTTATGCATAAAATAATATGTAGGTATATTACGTGTTTGTAGTAATAGTATTTACACTTATTAAGCCTTTTATTTAATTTCGAAAATAATTATTTAAAATAAACAAATTAGTGTATGTAAATAAAAACATTCACTAAATGTTTAAATCCTGGTGACTATTTGGTGGCTCTGAAAAAAAGAATGCAGTGTACATCATAAAATTATCAATGCCGTAGCTCCTTTCGGAAAAGGTGTGAAGACTGCACTGACACCCAGCAAACATAAAACATTGAACCAATGCTAATTTAATGTTGGCCCACTGTCAACGAAGCTGGCTCAGCTTTTAATCAGCATTGGTTTAACGTCTCGTGTTTGCTGGGCTGCAGGTGATGCCTTGGGCTCAACACCTTTCACAGCCAAGGTTACGTTATAAGTAACCAAATGTTATTGAACTTTATATATTTTATATTCACCTCTTTCGAGCAGTAAACACGGTCTACAAACTAATAAGCCAACAGAAAATTCATGTCGTTGTCAATTAATTACCAGTTATTCACATAACAACATGTGATAGAATAGATGCAGCATTAAATATACCGTATCTTGCTGGTTAGTAACCATATCCTGGTTAAAAACCGCACCCCAAACTTTCAAAATGTATCTAGCGTCTTTTTGGATGGTTTTGATTTCCAGTAAAACTCTGTTAGAAACCGCATCCCAACCTTAGTATACATCGGCAGCGGTAATTCCTTCCGGTAACTCCCACAGTTTAGACAGACAGCTTAGCTGGCGGTGTTTCGTCATTATCGCAGTCAACGCCATGGGGTCAGCGTGTTTCTCACGGAAGACTCACTATGCTGGGGCAGCGCTGTGGACGGTGTGCCAGCATTAGGAAAATGTTGGTTTAATGTTGTGATTGTGCAGATGGCTGTTACAACATTACTGTGAGCAGGCGGCATATTCCCACCAAACCTGACCACTCATCAAAAAACGATAGGTTTATCCGTGTCAGATTAATGTTGGGCCAGCATCGCTGACAAAGGACAAACAAGTGCTAGGTCCATGTGTCGTGTTGGCTGGGCGTCTCCTGGCAAATACACAAGACGTCTGCTTCCTGTTAGTTTATTGTTGGTCCAGCGTTGCAGACGGTGGATCAACATTAAACCGGTATTGATGACATGACACGTGTTTGCTGGTCTGATGTGTTATAGCACTATAGACGCTGGTCGCCTTGTTCTTCCCGTGACGCTGATTAGTCTGTTGAGGCTAACACTCTCAGTCCTACAGGGGATAAAAATACTGTCATATATTACACCTGTGACGTCGAAAATCTGTTTTAATTGTTACAATTCAACACTTAATCACCATGATGTAGTTTTATTATATTTGATTTTGGCTTTCATATATATTTTAATTATTTTGTTGATTGTCTATACTGCTGATAAATCAGTTTCCCAGCAAACACAAGACATAATTTGTATAATTTCATACAACTTTGGCCCAATGTCATTGCATAAATGTTAAATGCGCAAAAACGACGCTAGGCCAACTGTAATAATCTAACATCAAGTCAATATCGGCCGGCTGCGTCTACTGAAAGGACAGCACCTGGTAGACAACTGTAGTATAACGTCTTACAAAAGCCAAAAGGCAGTAACTACAAGTAATAACAGTTAATGCCTATTAGCTTTCCAAGGCACTATCGCCGCGCTTCGCTTTGTACTTCTACAGCTCCAATTAGACTGTTATGACGACGATCTCAGCCCTATGGACAAAAACAATACCATGATATTTCTATTACATGTGACGTTTAAAATCATCTACCATCGTAAAATTTCATGAACATTTAGAACTAATTATTTCTGCTTTTAGCCTACAAGTATGTTGCAATTTACATGATTCACATGAGTTTAATTTGCATATATAGCCCATATTATTATTATTCACATTGGGACGCAGATGATTAATTGACTTCATAGTCAAGCCACAAAGCTAACACCAACGCAGGTGACGATATTCCTGGTCTGTCAGTTGGTTGTTAGACTCTGCAATCGATACTGTTGAAATGCTGGCCCACCATCTGCGGCGCTGGCCCAACATTAACAGTGCATAGGTTCAACGTATTGTGTTCAATGTGGAGAGCTGTAATTGACGTTAGTAGACAGCACTAGACGATGGTTGACCAACAGCCATAATTTATTTACAACCACGAGATATATATAATAGCAGTATTGACGAAGTTATAATAATTTGATTGTGATCACGCGGCTCTCACTAAATATGACTATTAAAAGCTCAGTAGAAATTACCTCTTCCATTTAATATACGATAAATAAAAATAAATTTACAGACTCCTCCTGTGCTCTGCGGAAGTAGCGCTAGGCTGTAAAAGGTGTCAGTTGCAGGTGTTAGAACAGACCTGTTGCGGCCGAGTGGCGGCATTGCCAGCAAACACAGCCGTTCCACGAGGGATGACACAATGTTGGCTCAGCGCTGCAGACAGTGGGCCACAATTGAACAAACGCTGGTTTAATGCTAAATACATGCAAAATACATGTATAACGATTACCCAGAGAATGATTGTTATCATTTCATTTGATCACCGACATTTGTTGATGTCCGTGTTGTATATTTCTGCGACGGTCCGTGATAAGCAGTGCAGTTATAGATACATAACATTGAGTCTGATCAGTAAGCGACCGACCACAATGTCATATCTCATGTGTGGGAGCGAATATTTTCACATTAGTGCTCGCTCATTGGCAGGTCAACTTTTGATATTTTGCACCTTTATTTTATTAATTAAATGGAAATGGAGGAAATGAAAACTTAATCCGGCGACCACCGCTACCTAGTAAACACAAGACATTTACCCAATGTTGGGCCAGCGAGGCATACAGTGAGCCAACATTGAACCAACATTGGGTGAATGTCTCGTGCTTGCTGGGTATGGCGATCCACGATAAGCAGCGAGGACATAAAAGCATGATAGTGAATCTGATCACTGAGCGACCGGCCACATCTCAAAACGTCGGAACGACGTTTTTGATATTAGTGGTCGCTCATTGTCAGGTCAATTTTGGACCTGTTGCACACAAATCGTGGCCGGTGGTAGCGTAGTACAGGTGGTCGCAAATTGCAGTGCACTTTGAATACAAAAAACATCGGGAAACACAAAATGCGGTCGGTAATGACAGGTGGTCCCTCATAGCAGTGGTCGGTGAGCTCAGGCTATACTGTACAGGCAGAATATTTTTATGCCTAAAATACTGAGTTTTCTATATATGTTTTTAAACTGTGATAGTCTGCGGCGAGTCAGAGTGATGTTCAATGGAGATGCTCAGTTTAACTAATAATTTAATTGGTGAGATGTATATTTTGCAGATATTTAAATATTTCTCATTATTTGAACACTGTTGAACCTGGAAATCATGTTACCAATTCAAGAATCAAATGAAATAACAGATTAAAAATGTATTTAAAATATTAACTGATAATCCAGCAGTACAAGGATTTATATTATAACCATTTTGACCATTGTCATGATTAGCCTTCACCTGTTAGCCTTTCTGTAGGCTATCCCAAACATTTGTGGAGGATGTTTTTCTATATTTTCTAAATATTACAACATTGATATAAATAATATACACCTGATATAGGCCTATCTGGAAAGTGGTATATAGATATATATGAATTCAATTTGATTGAATTTAATGTATTTTTAATATATTAATAAATAAATAAATCTGTTTCTATATTTATAACTGTTTGTTTTCCAGTTTTGTGATTCATTATGTTCTGGAGGAGCGAACACTACCAAACGGCAGAATTGCTTTCTTTAGTGAAAAACAGGGACATAAATACCTCGCATTGGTAAGCCATATGTATGTGGCATTTGTAGGCTACATTAATTAAACATTCTAAGTTTCACATGCTTTTAAAATGATGCCCACACATTCAACATTTAATGACCTACGGGCCAAGTTTGAAAATGTGATGATAGTATAGATGATAATCAGGTTTTTAGTATGGTGTCTAAGAATTAGCAATCTGGCAATAATTTATCTATTTTTGTTGAATTTTTAACACAATACATGATCTATTCATCCTCTGTTTTTTATTTTCAGAAAAAGCCAGTAATGCAGCTGAAGGCGGCATCAGCTCTGAACCGAATTCTTGTGTTATGTGATGCCACTGTTTCTTTGCTCAATATGTTTGACATGGAGGTATGCATGTACTTTTTTTATTGACCTCTTTGTGCAGGCCCTGGAGATCTCTGTGATTTGTAAAGACCATTCAGATACGAGCCCCAGGGATCTCTGATTGCATGAGATAACTATGACGTCATAAAATAAACTTGTTTCAGAAACAGCTCAGTAGCATAATAATCTCGTAGTCAACAGGTTAAGACATTCTAGGCATTAGCCACACTTTGTTTTAAAGTTGGATCAATGTTAGAAATAATACATAACCCCATAACCGACAAATTATTTAATTGTAATTTTCACCCACTTAAAGTTGTCTCGCTGACGTGATCTACACCTTCAAGTTAATGGCTCTCGATACTGGATCAAAGTTGAAAAAATAAAAAGTGCTGATGATCTTAGGTGTGCAATCGCATGTGTTTGATGCTTTTAATTACATATCTTTTAAGGCACACAGTAGTCTGTAGTTCATCTTGCCATGCATGAATAAAACAAGATATTTTACAATATCATTTATAATTTGTTTAGACTTAGTCTTTACTATTATTAAACTTCATGCAGTACTTAGACTGTATGTACAGTGGATTAATTATTTAACTACTATTTTGTGGGTCCGAAATGTCAAAGTGACATATTTTGTTGCATCTATAGTTGTTGTAGTTTACACCAAAAACACATACCACATTTAGAAAGATCTTTTGTCCATAATTTATTCATGATAATGTCATAATGATGCATACTGGTAGTCATAACTGAAAATGTACTAAATAATTGTTTTCATAAATTTGATTCACATACACTTTATATGCCTTAGTTACATGTATATCATGTGCTTGATTCATGTTTAGTTCACTTGTATTTTTTTCAGCCAATTTTGACCGGAGCGAAAATAAAAGGTGTGACATATTTCTGTCTGAATGAAAACCCTGTGAAAAGTAACCCATTTTCTGTGGAGGTGAGTTAAACCTTTTTTGCTAGGCCAATATATATATATATATATATATATATATATATATACTTTCACACTGATTTTGAGAGAAATAAAGTCCTACTGAAAATGATCAAATAGAGCTTCACCTGTACATAGAAGTCTACCTATAACCAACTGGAGTTTGTATCTGTGAACAAAGGTGGACTTTGTCATATGCACTACATAGTTTGTGGTAGATACTCAGTTTAAAAATCAAATAATTCAATTCTGGCGAAGTCTATTTTTTTTTTATAAAATATTTCAATTTTTGCAAAGCCTATCTTTTAAAAATATTAAATATTTTTCATCACTTTTAAATCCTAATTTTGGGTAAATGCTAGCTAAGTTGTGATTGTACTGGTAAGGTCATCTGCATGTTTCAATTTCACTGACCTTTGTCTCTTTCATGATGTTTCATATTGTTTATTTTGTTAGTTCAACCCTTTAAGCCCTCAAGATGCATTAAAGCATCATTTCACATCCCTGAAAACATACTTAATTTTCCTACAACTGGGGGTTTTAGAACGAAAATATCTATGCAACTGGTGTACCAATACATGGCAATTTTCTGTAATTTTTAAACCACATCAAATCATCTTCATTCACTACAAGGCGAAAATTGCGACAGCAATATGCGGCTTGTAGTGGATGAAGATGACAATGGTAAATTCAGGCTTAAAAAAGGTAAATAATAATGGTTTATCTGTAATTTAATTGTCACTATTTTTAACATTACAGAGTAATATATATACAGTGGAGACCCGGGTATTGGACCACCTATGGGACTGACTGAAAGTGGTCCCATTTTGGAATCGGTCCGATTTGTGAAACCAGCGAATTAGGAATGGAGAGATAGATATGCCTTGTTACGTGTTCATATCAAGGTCGATTTTTAAACTAATTTATCGAATATGACGTCATGATATAAAAAAAACACGATTAAAAAAAGTTGTATTAAATGCATATAAAAATATATATGGAAAAAATATTATACATAATTATATTTATTTCTGTAAAAAGTCTGTAAACTGAAAGTCGATCAGCCGTGAATAACCCTATGACACCCAAAGTCCCATATTATGACTGGCAATATTGTTTGATATTGCTTTAAAATAAGACACAGCGGAATTCGCTGGCTTTCAAATTCGTTTAATTGATTTCGAAGTGACATTTATTCATTTATCATATTTCAAAATTTGCTCGCTTCAAATTGTTTTAAATTTGCTTTGAAGTGAAATTTATCTTGAGAGCTGTATTAACAAATATGATATTAATGCATTGTTCAAATTAGATGTCACGCTTCTAATTTTATGATCGACTTGGAGTAAAAAAATATTCCTTTTATTACGTTCCTAGTGTGATAGTATCGTTTGTTTAGGGTGCCGTGAATAACCCTATGTAACTTACAGTCCATCAACTGGATATAATTTATACTTTCTCGCGTAAAAATACATCAGATATTTATTCCGTTTAATATGCGTATCTTATGTCTTGCTTCACTATATGAATTTACATTTGTAAGACTTTTGGGATCGCAAAGGTGTAATCAAGCTATACATGTGATAATCCTTCTGTACGCTAGGGCCTGTGAAATATGACAAGTTAAGCTGATAAAAAGCAGCCTAGCGAATTATAATCTTCTCGAATTATGATCATGTTATAAATATGAAAATCTGTTCATTTGTATCGCTTGTATTAATTGTTTTCTATTTCAGTATCTATTTATACGCTAGGCCTATTGAAGTTTGGCCAGTATTGGAAGAAGAAGAAGATCTGTATTAGACACACATAGCCCTTACATATCCTGCGTAATTAAATGATTGTTGCACGCCAAATGTTTTTGCCAGCTGGTCGAAAATCAAAAGCGCCTTTGTTTAACCTTGTGGTTCCTATATACCAGTAGTAGCTCAATTATTGCTACAGCACTTACAGTGCTAATATAACTTACAATTTAACAAATAATTAAAAATAAGGAGTCAACTTAAATCGTGTTGTTTTATCTTAGCAACATACACTTTCACACTAAGCTGTCATCGTAAGTTCGCGCTCTGTAAATTATTTTGAGCTGTATTACCAAAAAAAAGACGGTCGTAGGAGCTAAAACACCGTTGATAATCAACCAACCGAGGAGGCGCGACTCAAGGATTAAGGCACATGACATGATAAGGCGACTGATTGCAATTTGCACTGATGACAATGTTTAAATGTTGCATTAACATTGTATGATTTATTTCACCAGCGCTAATCCTTTCCGTGATTCAATCTGAGCTCAGTGGATCCAGCCAGCGCTGGCCACTTTTGTGGATCCAGCCAGCTCCGGTCCTCATAGTGGATCCAGTCAACACTGGTCCCTTGCTGGATTCAACCAGATCTGGTCCCTTTATTAGATCCAACCAGGGCTAGTGAACTTAGTAAATTATGCCAGTGCTGATCCCTTAGTGGATCCAGCTATAGCTGGTCCTATTAGTGAATCCAGCTGCAGCTGGTCCCTTAATTGATGCATATATATAACTGTAAAAGTGTGAATCATTTTTTTGGCTGGTCCGTTTTTCGAGTCCTTTTATGATTTGGGACTGAAAAAAGGTGGTCCGTGTCCAGAGTCACGGGTCGGTCCGGTTTCTGAATCTGATAATACATTAAGTGAATGGGGAAATATTTGGGACTGAAAAAAGGTGGTCCGTATTCCGGGATGGTCCGCTTTGTGAGGCGGTCCGATACTGGGTCTCCACTGTATATCAGAATTTTTTTATGAAACGTTTTTTTTTCACATCATCTCAAAATGATATATAATTATAGCTTCATTTTCTTATATTTAAACAACCCAGATTTGTGTAGCTTTGAAGAAAAAGTGCCTTCAGATCATTACTGTGACAGAAGACAAGCTGGTACCTCTACGGGAGATTCCACAGGCTGAGGTACCTCTCACTATGGTAAGACCAGTACTAGTGCTAATATTTCAATGCCTTAGTATATTTCATTTATAAAATATGGTTATTGCTCCATCAATGACATAATAATATGCACTGCTGGTAACCATTATCATGTTATACAATCAAGTTCTGTGTTTCTACATTGAAGTTAATATTAGGATGTATGTGATCATCCCACTTCCTTATTATTATTATGTACAGATCAACATTCGTCTTCTATATTTCTACTTTGTCTATTATCCTGATTATGCCAGCATTGACCAGAATTTGTTTCAACATCTCTCATTTACTGGGATGTATTTATTTTTCAGTGTATAGATGGATTCTTCATCTGCACCGCATTAACATCAGGGTACAATATCACCAACTACAACACGGGTACAACACAAGATCTCTTTCCCTTTGACAGCGACCAGACAACACCACTTGTTCTACGCATCAGCAGGGTCAGTTATGTTATTGAATTTACGTATTTATTGTAATAAACACCCGGGGCGTTAATTAGAATGACCCCCTGAGTGACAGGGTGGCTGGACGCTTATTAGAGTAGGCTACTTAGTGTTGGAAAAAAAGTGGCATGTGAAATATTGGTATACTCATGGTGGATATCACTGACAGAACAATAGTTTACACTGTTCTAAAAATAGCCATACACACGCACATTACAACAGACACAACGAGAAAGTAAACATTAGCATGTGAGCATCCAGCTGTGCTCGCATCTAAGATTTCTGTTATGGTAGGAAATTACCCTGAAAATCGTTCCGGTGGAATTTCAAGGCCAGACATTCACTATGCATGCTAGATACATGTCAGGCCTACAAAGTCATAACTCATAACCATGAGGTGACCAGCAGGGCCGGATCCAGCCGGATTGATTTAATTCTGTGATGACATTTGGCTAAACTGTGACCAGTGAGTGACTTGGCAGGTGGACTTGGAGGGGGAGTGGGCGATAATTAGAGTATTTTATGATCGTCCATTTTCCTTTTTAAATCAGGGGGAAGGGCGTTTATTAGAATAAATACAGTATCTTTTAGATAAATACAATTTCACCATACTCAATTGAAAACTAAATGTCAAGATTACCATTATCTGATATTTTAATTCAAAGTCATATACGAGGCATTTTTATTTGAAAAATAATTTTCTTATTTATATTCAAGAAATAAAAAGTCTTTTTAAGTACTGTTTTTAAATTTTTATGTCAGACTATATTCTCCTCACTGCATGTGACTTTTTCATAGATATATCCTCTTTCATCCATATGATGCTACCATATGTAGTGCAGCAAATTATCATATTATCAGCGATTTATCATACCCTCGAAGACTCCCTTACTCTCTAGAAACGGTTTTCATGGCAAAAGTACAAAATTTTATGTATTGTGTATTTTCGAGATGCACGAGATCAAATTTTTAATATAGAATAATTATTTATTTATATATTTATAGAATTGTAACATGTCAGTGCAACATGTATGATCAGTAGCTATTAACAACCAGTAACCCTTTCCATGCAAAATATTTCATTATTTGAAAATTAAATGTAAAAAAAATAAGTAATTTCAATAGCTACTGTTAGGCTTGTAAGACATTTTCAGGATATCAAAATGGGTATCATTTTTATTATGGGATGGGGTCAGACTCTTCAGGTTAGACTATTCAGGTACTGAAGGCCAGTTCAAGTCTTTTCACTGCCACTCATATGTTTCTATACATTGTGCCTATCCAGAAGTGGACAATATGGCTTGGCTTGTATGATTTGTTAATTGAATTTATAATACTTCGACCTTGCAATGACCTTGAGGTGACCTTTGACTGACCCAAATGTTGAATGCTCACAAAGGCCCGCCTCATGTCTCTCATACATCTCACATGTATACATAATCGTTAATACACCTTGAAGATCCACAATTACAGCTATCATACCAAAGGTCCTGGCATGCACTTGAGAGTGGAAGGGCTAGTACAATTAAAATTGAGATATGAATGAGTTATTGTTATTTTTTTCAACAGGAGGAGTTCTTGTTGAGTGCTCCCAGTGCCCTGGGGATGTTTGCCTCATCCTCGGGTATATCCCAGCGCCCGCCTTTACAGTGGAGTGATAATCTGCTCTCTGTACAGTATTCTCATCCTTATATCCTGGCTCTCAATGATGAGTTCATCACTGTACACAGGTAGGGAAGACAATATATATATACATGTACATACTGTATCCCCGTGAGTACATAGGTTTCAAATATGTTCTCATCCACAATGACATGTACTTACCAGGTATATGAGAATACATACTATACATACTGCTATTCACTATTCATTAACCATTTAGGTGCTAATATGTCTTATTAGCCAATCAAATAACTATAATTGGAAATGAAATGAGTGTTTAACGTCAAGATTTGCAAATGTTTTGTCACAAATTAAACCGATATGAGTAATTTTCACCAACTTGAAGTTGTGGGTCGTGGTAGCGGGACACAACTTCCATTGGGTGAAAATTTAAATTAGATAATTTAGCTGAATAATTTAAAGGACGTTTGCATTAAAAAAATGACTTTCAAATTAATATAATTTTCACTCTTGAATATTTCATAAAATTAGACAATTTTAATTCACTTTGAGTCACTGTTGGAATCACTTTAAATAGCAATCTAAAGGTCACAGTGAATGAAAATATGATGACAATTTTTAGTTGGGAAAAATGACTAATATATGAGATGACACCCCAAAATCAAATGTGAGGGGGCAATTACAAAGCATCAGAAAATCAAGTTTTTTTTGTCAATAATTTTTAGTTTCCAAGCGATTTTGTCGCAAAATTGTGTTCTTTTGCAGAAAAGAACTGGACAAAATTATTTTGCAGGATAGAAAACATTTAAAATGCTTTTTCATAGTATTTACACCTTGTAGCTAATATCCCGCGGTTATGTGTCATTTATGGCAACTAATTTTTAAAATTCTAAATGCACATATTTTTCCACTAGGTGTAACTCCTGTAGCAGGGCTAAACACTAACTGATTTGATCTTCTTGGTGGGAGGGCAATATTTTTAGGGTGTTATCTCCCCCCCCCCCAATTTATCACTTGCCCGATTTGCCCACGACATTGTTTTGGTTTGCAGAAAATAATTTGTTGTTGCCAGATATATTTGAAAACTTTACCAGTGCCATGTAATGAGTAATAATGTCAACAGCAATTTGAAATTGTACAATTTGATTTACTTGCCAAGGGAGCCATTGTCTGTAATTATGTTCTTCTCTGGAATTGCAAAAAAATATGGCCACCTTCTACCTGATTTTAAGTGTCATGTCACATATGTTATAGCAATATATCAACATGTCATAAGGTGTGATATACATGTAACATGTATAATGATGCCATTTATGGAGTGAATTGTTTTGTGGGTTTTTTTTTGAAAAATAAGTGAACATCTTATTTATCAAATGAAATTGTTTTTTCAAATGTAACTGCCCTTGATAGGCTTCAACTTGTGTCCTAATTTTATTGGCAATTACCCATATTCATATTTCTTGATATGTTATTTCAGGAACATGATTATCATTATTATTATTATAATTATTATATTTCAGTATTCTAGACCAGCAGCAAAAACAAAGTATTCCTTTTCAAGGTGGTCAGTGTTTGGGAGAGTTTGACGGTCGCTTATTTGTTGCAACTGGCAAAGATGTCTATTGCTTGATCCCAGTGGCTATAGAGAAACAGGTGAACTAGAAGAAAAAGTCACTCCTGTATTTATTATTATTTACTTAGTCTTATTTTGTTAATCATCTCAATAACTCTTAAAGAGCTGTCTATTTTTTTTAATCAGTCTGTTATAACTCTTTTTATATTATATTATCAGTAACCCTTAACCCCTAGAGTTCTGAGCTATTTAATTAAAATTTACTGTCACTTGAGTTGTCTCTCGCTGCCTCGATTCACAGCTTTTACATAAGGTCACAGTTAAAGAATCCCAACTTGAAGTTGTATATCTCTATCACTAAGTGGGTTAAAATTAAATTACTTACATACGTACAATTTGAATTAAAATACAGCCACTAGTTAATTTTAGTCATTGTAAACCCTTAGAGCACTGATCTAAGAAATTTTAATTTTCAGTCACTTGAAGTTGTGTCTCGCTACCACGATCCACAACTTCAAGTGACAATTATACAGGTGCTAATAAAAACACAGAATGTCTACTGTGGTGGACATTAGTGTGCTAAGGGTTAATACTCATTTCCCCTGAATTTTTTTTATTCGAAGGACATATAAAAATGCCGAAAATAACTATTGACATGATTAGCATTTATAAAGACATGATATTCTTATTTTTTTTCTGAATATATGTATTGCTGCAAGGATCTATTTGTGATCATGTAATATGTGAACATGTAGTATTCAAAGGAGACCATATTTATAGACATGATTTGTCATGTCTCAGAGGGTTCAGATTATGTGTGTTTTAAAACTTGCTACACACAATTCATTCATGATTTTATTCTCTTCCATCTTTGATATCTCAGAATCACAATTTCATCCACAATTTGATTTTACTTCATTACTTTCTTTAGTTTTTTACACATGGGCCATTTATATCTATTGATTGATCACACCTACAGTGAAAGGTAATTAATGCAGCATATTTTCATTTGATCATGTATTGTTTATTTTTTGACAGATTCAAGCATTGCTGGCAGATAGACGTGTATCTGAAGCACTAGAACTTGCCAAAAATGCTAGAAAAACTGGCTTGAGCAAAGAGAAATTTCAAAAGGTAAATTATCAAAACTTCAATACTGAATACTTTTTGTCTTTAGCATTGCAAAAAAGTGACACAGAAATGCATATTTGTTAACATAGCATGACATTACTGATGATATAATACTATTTTAAATTTACTGTGTTTTTAACAGATGTACCACCGAATACAGCAACAGGCTGCATTTATTGAGTTTGCTGCTTGTCGTTTTGAAGAAGCTCATGATCTGTTCAAGAGCTCTGAGGTTGATCTCAGAGAGGTAATACAATCACTACATGTGTGGCATATAATTAACCCTTTGAGCCCTCACGATGCATTAAAGCATCCTTTTACATTCCTGAAAACATACTTAATTTTCCTACAACTAAGAGTTTTGGAACATAAATTTCCATGAAACTGGTTTACCAATACGTGGTAATTTTCTTAAATTTTGAAACCACAATAACAATTTTTTTACATCTTTATTTATTACATTAAAAAAAAAGGTTACAATATTGTGACTATTGTTTTAACACCTGACATGGCTTATCAATGACCTGAGCGAAACAAGTGAAATACAGTGCAAGCACAAGTACAGATTAGAATCGAGGCTCAACATCGTCAGACGCTCCCCGGCTGATTCACGAAATTTATCCTTTTTTCACCATTTAGAACCACTTGACTGTTGCTCCCTTGTTTATTCTAAATTATTAAACCTATGTTGAAGCTATAAATTAACAAATAAGATTATTTTTTCGATCGTAAAGTTGTAAATGTTTGGTCTTTATTGCGACGTTTTCGCTAGCTCATTCACCTGTACACTGTCACATGACATCTTAGATCAAAATGGCGGCTCACTTTCAAAACAATCTGCGATGCTTCGCCGTCATCAAGCACTTCCTGGTTGTTTTAGCAGCCAGTTTAGTCCTCACTCGAATTGAGTCAGAGGACGTTAGAGGTGTGAATTACCCTCACAAAATCCCCTTTCATGATTACACTCTGTACAGGGAACATGATATACTTTTTACCTCACCGGCATTTTATTTCGGCCCGCCGGCAATACATGTTCATATTTTTCTAAATTCTCGAATTTTTCTTGGGGTAAAACCGATTTTCTGGCTATGTCCTAGTCTTGTATCAAGTCAGCCCAGCCCACCTAAATTAGACTTTGGTTCAGCCTTATTTTTAATTTTACTTTCTGGCCAGGTCCCCCCATGTCTGGAAGCCTAAATTTGTCATCAATCTTCCCATGTGGCTATTGTGAAGACCCGGTCACATGGGAGCAGCGTGGAATTTTCTGTGACAGTTGTGATATGTGGTTTCAGAAAGATTGCGTCGACATGGGATCTTTCACCTTCCTAGCGTATTCCACAACTAAAGTCTCGTGGAAATGCTGTCGATGCAATCATTTAAATTTTGACAGAAATTTATTCCATTTGTTTGAAATCGAAACCACAAATAATTTTGATAATCTAAATTCTATTGGCTCTGAGAACATAGTCAATTCACCAAATTCAGATTTTGCTCCCACACAGCACAGTAGTCCGATTCCCCCCTTTAGCATCTCTAAATTATTACCAACCTTATTGCATCCTCGGCACTGAATCTTGGCTTGACAAGGATACTACTACCAGCGAAATTTTCCCTCTTGAATACCAAGTTTTACTTAGAGATCGAAATTCAAAAGCCTGTGGCTGAGGAGTCTTTATTGCTGTCAAAAAACATTATGACATGACCCTCCTCCCTGATTTACAAACTAACTGCGACATTTAATGGGCTAAAGTTCAGATATCGGCAGCAAAATCATTAACCCTCGGTTGCTTTTATAGACATCCTGACGCTAAAATTAGTACTTCTGAAGAACTTGTGAAATCTTTAGACCTGATGCCAAAAAATTCAAATCAGACCATTGTCCTGGGAGGTGATTTCAACCTACCTGGAATTGACTGGGACAATGGGGTAGTAAATCCTAAAGCGGTAAACAAATCCCAATGCGAGCTGCTTTTGTCAGGCCTAGATACACATGCCTTGGCCCAAATTCATAAAGAAGCAACTAGAGAAAAAAATATTTTGGACCACCTGGTCACAAATAAATCTGGTTTAATTAAATCTTCTCATAGTGTACCTGGAATCTCAGATCACTGTGCTGTGGTGACCGAAATGGATATTGACCCGCCCTACCGCCGTACAAAACCCCGCCCAGTGCGTCAGTTCAAAAATGCTAATTGGGAAGCTATCAGGCAACAAATTAGGAGCTGCTGGACCTCCTTTTCAAAAAATAGACCTAGCCATTCTGTCAATGAAAATTGGTTGAAACTAAAATCCATCCTAAATCAATGCCTGGACAAATTTATACCAACCTAAATGACTTCCCCTCGGGAAAATCTACCTTGGCTATCCAAATCACTTCTCGCATCTATTCGGAAAAAAGCATCTCTATATATTAAAGCCAAGCGTACAAATAAAGCTGACCTTTGGGCAAAGTACAAATTATGTAAACGGCAGACCCAGCATGCCATCAGGTCTGCCAGGTGGTCTTTTTTGAAAAACAAACTTTCTGAATCTTTAGAACAAAAAATTCAAAACCACTCTGGTGTTATATCAAATCAAAATGTCAGGATGGAAATGGTGTCTCTCCTTTGAAGGAAAACGGCCAGCTGCATTCAGATAGCAGACGTAAGGCCGAAATATAAACATATAAACCAATTTTGCTCAGTTTTTACCTCGGAAGACTCCACAAATATACCTAAACTACCCGGACCACCGAATACTGAAATGCCTAAATTTGAAATTACTGTTCAAGGTGAAACTAAATTACTTGAGGGTTTAAACGGTGGGAAGGCACCCAGACCAGACAAGCTCCCGAATCTGATTCTGAAGGATGCTGCCATCGAAAAATATCTGCCTTTCTTAAAATTTTTTTTGATCAATCTCTACAGACGGGCAAATTACCAGATGACTGGGTAGAGGCTAATATTGCCCCAGTCTTCAAAAAAGGGGATCGGGACTCTTCGGCAAACTACAGGCCGATATCCCTCACATGTGTTTGTGCCAAATTACTCGAACACATCATTTGTAAACAAATTATGTCCCATTTTTCCAAAAACAAAATTTTTGTCCCTCACCAATGTCTCTTACACAAACTCGACCACTACGGAATTCGGGGAACAACTCTTAATTGGATTCCCACTAATCTTTCTTTGCTATTTTGTTTTGTGTTGTACGCTATGCTTTATCATAATCATGATATGAATGTCATAATAATAGACTACTTAACCCTTTGCCTGCTAATCAACTCAATTTGTAAATGGTTGGTTTCAAATTAAACAAATATCAGTAATTTTCAATCTGGCTGCAAATTTAAATTATATAATTTAGCAGGATAAGGGTCAATACATCCATTAACCTCATCATGTACGAGAATGCCTTCTTTTCCAGCTGATTTCCTTGTACCCGCACATGCTGCCAGCGTCTTCTGATTTCACACGTCATGTACCTCCACTCCATGAAATAGCTGACATCACTCAACTGTCCCGCAACGACCAATCAGTGCTCCAACAATACAAAGAATTCCTTTTGGCTTTTCTTGAAGAAGTGCGCCACACATCGATGGCATCAGAGTGTACAAAGGCAAGTATAATACTTTTTGTTTCAGTGTAGATTCCAGGGGGTAAGGGGGGATCGGCCCCCCCCCTCCACAAATCTGAACCACAATTTTGTCAACTGTACCAATGTGCCATCAATATAAATATTGTTAGTGTTTACCTTGGAAAGTCTCATATTTGAAATTTTTCTGCCGCAGAGGGGTGAAACGGTGTTAATACGGAATACGGCGCTAGCTCATCTGTGTCTGCTCGATCACTGAAGTTAAGCAACGCCAGTCCCGGTTTATAATCGGATGGGTGATCGCCTGGGACTACCAGGTGTTGTATGCACTAGTGCAGCGATGTTGTGTCGGTGGGCTCAGAGAACCACTTAAATCAGATGGCTCGTCTGACTAACCTAGAGTTGGATGTAAAAGAACATTCATGGACGTAGGCGCAGATTCCATCCGGCAAGACCACAAAAAATCCACAATGTGGCGCTATAGTGCCCATGGCGCGATAGCACAATAGTGCATACTGCCACGTATCATACAGATGCAAATAGAAAACCCCTCGCTTACTTATGGGCAGCGAGCGTGGACCCAGCACGCTACGAACACCCCCACCACTCACAAATTCCTGAAATAAACCCTGTGTTTATCTTGCCAACATTGCTCATCTCATTTCCAGTATATATTTATTTATATATATATATATATCTTTTATTAACCTCCACACTGGGAGAGCATATACATTTATTTTATCAATACATGTTACGAAAATCAATATAACTTAAGTGAACACGAGAATATACATACATTCAACCATTTGTTAACAGCTCAAACGTGAAGAATAGTAATTAAAAAAAAAAAAAATAATAAAAAAAAATAATAATAATAATAATAAAATAAATAAAAAACATATGTGCGATTAAACTATTTGAAATTGTAGCATGATTTTATTATAGTATAAGAAATTATGTTCGACTTTATTTACCATTCAGTCACATAAGCCCATTTCGACTTTTAAACAATTATGCATATTACATAGAAATGTGACCAGTCCCTCATATATACACTGCCATTCTTTCAAATATTTTACATTCAGGCCACTCATCAGAAATACTAATTTTGTACTGTCAGACATGCAGTTAATTGAGCTGACCATTGCTGGTGGCATTAGGCTAGTCATTCTCTCCCACTGCACCTCACGCTGACCTGAGAGGCCCGTGCACTCAAACAAAACATGTTCAATAGTAATTTGTTGGTACGCTGGGCAGAGCTGACAGATTGAGCTGTGCTTGTGAACATTACGCAACAATCGTCTGTACATAGCATCACCACCAATCAACATTCTGGCAACCATTTTACACTTATAAAATGTGACCGGATTATTCATCACCACATACCACAGCCAAAGTATGGAAAAGTCAAACATACAGTTTTTAAAAATTGACAAACTATCATACATTAACAGATCTATCGAGTGTTTCATTTTATATTTATTATTTACAACTGATAACACCATATTACGCCAGGTTGACTTACTTATTTTGACCGGGTTCAAAAGATGTTCCGATAATACAAAATTTACAATGTCATATTTTTTACATGTTGTATATAAAATGTACAAGGGACCAATAATTGCTGGGGCACGCTTAGTGACTGCAAAACTAATAAATGTTTGCATAAATATGTTAATGTAAAACGGTAATTGTACAGAAAATAATGTGAATAAAAACATTAACCGTCTTTTATCCATAGTACATTCTATATCCTGCCATCCTAGCGCTGCAGTAGCTGCGATACCTGGACATTGTTGAGGTAAACCTTGAAATGTACGTGCTGCATATTCATGTGCTTTCTGAAGCTTTAACATACCTTGCTCGCATATCGGCCACACTTCACATCCATACAACAATTTTGGGATAGTTACTGACCAATACAATTTTGAAGCACTTATTGGGGATGTGCCTCCGGTGCTACTACCAATCGATCTAATCATGTGACAGGACACTTTCAGGCTGTCTACTCTTTCCTCTATAAATTTAAGCTGCGCATTTGACGAGCTACACAAAGGGACACCTAAATGTTTGTACCCGTCAACAATTATAAGTTTTTTGCCATTTATTGTAAAACACATATCTTTATTTACTTTGCCAAAAATTAAAATTTTAATTTTCTCCGTATTAAAATTATATTTCCACTTCACACTGTGACCATTGACTGTATCAAGATAATGTTGCATACTTACAGCAGATTTGGCTATTACTGCTACATCGTCAGCAAAACTAGGAGCAGCTACACTTTTATTTTGAATACGTACACCACAAGGAATGTTAGCGAGTTCAGTTATCAAGTCATTATTATATAAACAATACAAATACATCGATAAAATATCACCTTGATGTATGCCTTGTAAGGGCGTAAACCAGGTGGAAACACCACCAGCTATATTAACTGCACATTTAAAATTATCGTAGCTGTCATATATATTAGCCCATAAAATTGTACTCATCCCCATACAACAAAGTTTATACAATAAGCCCTTTATCCACACGGTATCAAACGCCTTTTTTACGTCCAACAATGCGACATAAGAAACATCCTGCTGTCCAATAGCTTCTCTTAGTAAAAAAGTAGTGTTTAAACTTGAGGCTGTTTTTTGTGAAACGCCTTGCAAAACATTTAATTGTGAAAATATCCAACATTCATACCTTTTCAATAGGAGATTATCAAAAGCTTTACTAATCGTGCACATCAGTGTAATCCCCCTATAGTTATTTGGGTCGTTTTGATTTTTATTACATTTTGGGATGGGGACAATTATTCCACGTTTTAAACTTTCAGGTCTATATGCGTTTATCATCATCACAGAGAATAATCTACTGAGCACTAGGAAGGTACTACTACCTGCAAACTTTAGATGTTCGGCATATATACCATCTGCCCCACATGCCTTATTCAGATTTAAAGACTTGCAAACGGTTTCAACTTCTCTTGGTGTAAAACATTCTATATTGACATTTGGTAGGTTGTTTTTTATACACACAATCTCAGATGCTACAATGTTGTTCACTTCATTATCAAATTTTGTATCAGTACAGTTTTCTTGAGGTGTATAAATTTTTTCAAAGTATGTTTTCCAATGGTTTCTTATGTGTACCGGGTTAGTTATATATTGACCATTTTCTACGTTTAGAGGACATGGTGTATTTATAAAATAGAAAAATGAAATATATCTACTCTGTGGTTTGCATATGTGGTTTATGAATGGATGTTTACATATATTTTAATTAGAACATAAAAATATAATATTTCTTGGGGTCATGTTAGTTTTGTAATTTTCAATATTCATTGGACAATTTCTGTCAATTTTTTTTTTTTAATAAAACTGGTGCAATGTATGTTGAACTAAATTGCCATAATCAGTTAATACAAAGATGAATTTTTGGGAGATAATTATATACTAGCACATAGCTGCTTTCTGTCAACTCCTCACATAATATGTTGGTCATAAAAATTACTGAATAATATAGTTCATAATTAGTGACCACAAATATACACTAATCTAATCCCTATATAAGAGATGAATTCAATTCACTAATGCTAAAAACATATTATGGCAATTATTTTTATTATAGCAATAAAGGCACTAACCCATCACCTGGTGATACGAAATCATCAATAGGTATTGAATAACATTTTTTACAATAAAAAAATTCAACAATTGTTAGTAAATGTTTTTGACAACCGTGACTAAAACTAATTGGCGGACTAGTCCCTTTAACTTCATCTAGAAATTGTTGTACTGTTGACATGAATGCCACATTTACATCATATTGTGACTAACTCTGCCTACTGGTACAGTAGAGCCTGCTATGAGCAGCCACCTTTGTGGCACTGGAAAAGTGGCCTGACAAGATAGGTGGCTACTCATAGGTTCATAGGTTCATTTGTATATGAAGTGTCATTTTAGGGAAAAACCAAGTGGCCTCCCATTGGAGGTTGGCTGCTCATAAGAGTGGCTGCTCATAGCAGGTTCTACTGTGTATGTATTACAGGAGGTGGATACTGTCCTGCTAAAGCTGTATGCAGAAGGTTGCTCCCCAGAACTTGAAGCTCATGTGACAGCAGCGACGTGTGAAGTCAGTGACTGTGTTAAGTGGCTGGAGGAGTATGATCGACATCATGCATTGGCCTTACTATACCGCCATCATGGAGACAATGACAAAGCCCTGCAAGTCTGGACTCAGTTAGTATTATAATTAACAGTTTAAATATTTGTCAATCGTGTTATTCAATTAAATTCTTCAATAGATTTCATTTTTTTATAATTTTGTAATTCATTTGTAAAGGTAAATATAAACTTTGTAACATATAATATGAGGGTTAGCAGATGAAACTCTATAAAATTTTTCCATTATAAAATAAATTTAAGTTTCCCCTTGGCAAATAACCAAGAAAACACAAATTGTTAAGCCAGCATTGGATTTTACATTGTAAAAATGTTTTTTCTCAGGATAGTTGATGGAATGATTGTGGATAATCAATTCCCAGGCCTCAATTTTATTGCTGATTTCCTTTGCAAGTAAGTTTTTCTTTGGTAATTAATTGATGTTGGATTGTATGTGTTTGATCTGTATGTGTTCATAGAAACATGTGTGAGAAGTGAGAGTATGACGAATGGAGCTTCTTGATTTTTGTTGACATACATGTTTTAATAACTTTTACCTGATTTTCTCAGCTCGTTCGTATATGTTTCCTAGCAAACTTTAAACGAAACATAGTGCTACTATAAGTACAACTGCATATTAACACTTAGAACATTGATGTCGACTACAGTAGACATTCAATGTTTTCACTGGCACCTGTATAATCAGTTGTTAAAAGTAGAATATGCTTTCAATCTTGAAACACTGATATTAGGTTGGGACTTAAATTTCGCAAATTTTCTATCACTTGAAGTTGTGGATCACGGTAGCGAGACTAATCTCCAAATGAATGAAAATATAGATTGAATATCTCTGTGATCTAAGGGTTATTATATACAATTTTTCTTAGAAAATATCTGTGAAGTGTCTTGATGCTTTTACACTGTTATTTTAGTTTAGAAGATCATGAGTTAATATGGAAACATATGGATTGGTTAATGGAGAAGGATGAGGAGCTAGGAGTACGAGTAAGTCACACATGTATACCTCTTTCTTCACATTTATTTTGTAAGTCTCAATTGAGTCAAGGCTACTTACATATTCCACATACACTGCCACATCTGCTCTTATTTGTCTTCTAAATAGCAACAAATCACTTCACATGAACATTACATACCACTGGCAACTGAGGAAAAAAACAGTCATCAATATGTTTTGAGATAAAAGTTCCCATCAATTCTATATTTTATTTGGCACATATGTTGGCAATACCAGGCAATGACTTCTGTTTAGCAGTCATTTTGATTCTGCATTATTTTACTATATTCAATTATCTCAAAAACAATGCAGAATAGGTGGACCATGATTAAAAAACTAATCTAGACATAATTATTCTACAATAAATACCTATATAGCGACTTTAAATTATAATTTTTGAATGTGGCGTTTAAAATTTTTTTGAAAGTTTTTATTGAACTTAAGATACAATAAAGGTACAATAATGTAACAGATTAAAGGGAATATTTTCCAAATTGTTTCCTTATGGTCAGTTATTCAGATAAATTAATGTTGCCCAATGAATTGTTGTTTAATTTATTGTTCTTTCAGGTATTTATAGAGCGTCCTGAGGGTGAAGCGCAGACAGAGAAAATGAGAGAAGACGTAGTAATTGATTATTTGTCACGTTATCCTTCAGCTATTATTACATATCTACAACATCTGGTGTTTACAAAAAAACTACAGGTGGGAATCCGATAAACGCAACAAGTGGACTTTTGTTGTTCTAATGTTAGGCCATCCTCTGTGATGCTGACCCAACATTAAAACAACATCATAAGTTTCTTAGGACAAATACTTCAGAACTTTACTGTTCATGTGTCTTTAATGAAAAAGTTTAAAAAAGGATTGAATTCCATTTTGCCAATTTACAATGGTTCCCACTCATATATGGGTGAAAATCTCAATAAGATGACTTGGCAGTTCAATGGTTAAGTGTAGGAAGAGATCACCATGGTTACAGATCTAGCTCACTCAGTACCAAGGGTAGTGATCACCCCTGTGACCGATACATTTTCATTTCTGGTCATAAACCCTTGTTCTGCTAGACCTGTATATATACAGTTCCTAGTAGATTTTAAACCAAATAATATGGAACTAAAATGTATAACATAGTTTGTGGTAGATGCTCAGTTAGTCAAATGATACAATTTAGAAGATGTGTATTTTCGATAAATAAAAAATATATTTTTTAGTTATTTAAAGCTGGAATTTGCGTTAGCAAATCCAGCTTCAAGTGACTGAAAAATTGTAACAGACAATTCAGCAGCACAAGGGTTAACCCTTTAGCCGCCAAATTATTCAATTTGAATTTTAACTCACTTGAAGTTGTGTCTCGCTGACGCGATCCACAACTTCAACTCACTTGAAGTTGTGTCTCGCTGACGCGATCCACAACTTCAAGTGAGTAAAAAATATTCAGATTTGACAAAATGGAGGTCAACTCTTTTCAAATCTTGCTGGCTGACATCACATTTTATCTTTAAAATGTTGTACCAAATTTGCTAATAAAAAATGAGAACCCGAATATATGCGGCACCGGCGGTTAAAGGGTTAACATATATATGTCTTTTTATGTTACCAGAAGGAGCAGTATCACACCCACCTGGCCGTACTCTACTTAGATCGTGTTCTACAGAGACTCCAGCAACCAGACTGCCCTAAACAGAAAATTGATAGTGCCAGGTACGAAGTCAAGACCTGGTGTCCTAGCGTAGTGCTGTAATAATATAGTGGTATAATTGCTGATACATGTGATGGTCAAATGATTTCCTTCAAGGAAATGAAATTGTGGTGCCATTCAGTTTTGGATATACATTTTTTCTCTAATGCAACACATTTTAAAACTTTGAATAAAAACAAATATGCTCTGATTCACCCGGTATTATATTGAAGACACATTTTATTACGTGTTTATTTTTTTACTAAAGCCCACAATAATAGGTTGAAGGTTTGAATAAGAAAATGAACAGATACATCTATATGTATTTTATCATTAATAAAGTTAACCTATAGACAGTTAGCCATGAATAAGCTATCGGAACACTCCATGGGATAATTTGTAAAAATAAATTTTCCCTGGTAACATAAATATACCATGCTATCATAAATCTATGTTTTAAATCTGTGTAGATCACAGTTACGTCATATGCTACAGACATCAAATCTATATCGTGTTCAGCTATTATTGGGGAAAGTGACGGAAACCGAGATGCATGCAGAAAGTGCTATTTTATATGGAAAGGTATGTTAATCCATTCAAAAGTTTATATTGTGATATTTAGCTCTCCCACTTTATCAAATTTATCTCTACTCTACTTACTTTTTCAAAGAGGGAAGTGTTAAAAAAGTTAAAATAAAATGTGTTTAAAAGGCTTTGCAAATTACATGTATCAGCACTAGCCCTTAAACATTCATCTGTAATTATATTTTGAAAATATAATCAAAATTTTTTTACAGTGGTACAGTAATTTATTCATAGGATGTTTATATGTACGGACATGTATGTATATGCCAGGTGGGCACATATGGTGGTGACAAATATACCTAATAATGCAATATTTATACAGGCTTATAATAATTTTACTAATTATGGTATTATTATAATATCTATGCAAAGAGCTTGAATGCATTCATTATTATTTGTAAATATTTACATAAATTTGTTGGCTGTATGGTGCTTAACCCTTTAACCGCCAAATTTTTCAATTTGAATTTTCACCCACGTGAAGTTGTGTCTCGCTGACGCGATCCACAATTTCAAATGAGTGAAAATTATTCAGATTTGGCAAAATGGAGGTCAACTGTTTTCAAATAGGCCTTTTGCTGATTGATGTCACATTTTATCTTTGTCACATGTTTAAAAGGTGGTATTTAATGTGCTAATAAAAAATAAAAACCCGAATAGACTATATGTGACACCGGCGGTTAAAGGGTTAAATTCACATTTACATGTATTAGATTGTCAAATGATAGTTGACAGAGATCAAACCAAAAGATTTTTAATGTATTTTTTGAGGGCTTCGGTAAAATGAGGGCATATAAACAAGAAATGTAATTCATCACCCTAATCATTACATGGTTAACATACTCTTAAGTTACGAGGGATATTAGTACGACAACCAAATTCTATTGGAAGATTGTGGTTTCTGCAACGAAATCTCTCCATTGTACATCGCTGGTGATATAATAGCTTCAAAAAATAATCTTCAAGATGCAGAGACGTTTTAAACATCCTGTAGTTGAGGCATTTGTTACTGATATTTAATAGACCTGCCAACACCTCTAGTTGGCAAGCTGCCATTATCCACAGGAAACCCTAACCTTTCTAGTCCTTCAGCTGAGTGAGAGGGCTGGTTTTGAGACTATTTAACAGGGATGCTTTTAATGTTTTCGTGCCGGAAACAGTCACATCTAGTTTGCCAATTGGACATTGTCATATGCATACAGTAAAATATATGATTTTATACAGATTATAAAACTGGGCAACTGTTTCTCTTGGTAATTCTTGGAACCATGAATAACATATTATCAACATATCAGATGTTGTTTCTCTGTTTTACATTTAACACCAATTTTTTGGAGCGTCATTAACCCCTGTTCTTCTGAATTTATTTGTTACTTTTTTTCCAGCTTTTAATGACTAAAAATATTAATATTTATGGAGAATAGACACCTCCTGAATTGAATGATTTGATGAACTGAGCATTTATCACAAACAATTTTTCTAATATTTTTAATATCGAAGGGGACGATATAGAATAGAGTATATACTGTCCCAGCAGCAGAATTGTTAATTCATATCCCAGCAAACACAAAACATTTGTATAACATTTATACAATGTTGGCCGACATTGTACAAATGTTTTGTGTTTGTGGGATGTGTTTTAAAATATATTTTACTACTCTTGTTCACAGTTAGAGGAGCATGACAAAGCATTACGTATCCTGGTTCACAAACTGAGAGATTATGGTGCAGCACAGAATTACTGCTATGTAAACGCTAAGGGTCGTGATGATGCATACAGGCACAGATTGTTTCACCTTCTCCTGGCAGTCTATCTTGACCCGAACAGCGAGTAAGTCGCAACAGACGAAATGTACTAAAAGTATGGAAGTATGTATAAAAGTATAAAGTGAAGTATGAAAGTATATGTATGTATGGTATATTCAGGTTTGTTTGGGTGCTTGAATGCCTTAGAAGCGTCATATTCCACAAAGAATATTCAAGGCATTGGAAGGGCTTGAGAAATGTAGTTTGAGCAACTAATGGTTGAAATTTATTTACGGGTCATTTAAACAGATGGGACATAGACCATATCTTACTATAATATTTACTTTTATAACCTTGAAATAGCACCATATGAAAAAAAAAAAAAAATTGATGCATGACATGCCCTGTGCCCCCTAGCAGGATGGTCTTCCCTCTTAAATGACTTCTCAAATATCTAAGCACTACCCCTTATATAAAACCTTTTAGCGCATGGACCGTCTACAGACGTCAGAATCTGACCTCTGAAGACGGTCCCCGCACTGAAAGAATTAAGAATTTATAATGGCCGTAGACCCATAAAATAGGTGTTAAAATGAAGCGGAAATTGCTAACTAAGTCATTTATGATGATTTCAAATTGAAAAAACCCCTTGGTCTCCATGGTTTATACAAACATATTTCAGCGTTGTAAATTCTGGATAGGCCAGATATATGCACAAACACTGTTATATTCACAGAATTGTATTATTAGTTACTGGTATATATCACTTTGATTTTCTAAACACTTGTTAACCTAACATGATTCTTTATGATGTAAATGTATGGGCAACTTTGTTTACGGAATGATGGGCTCTCTTTAACAGTCTTTATCACTTCCATATGAACGCACACTCCGCTTTCTGAATAATCTGCTTCAGACCACATTTACTGCTGATACCATAGGTCATAGCTGTAAATGTTGTGTTGTTAAGCCTGTGCAACAATTCTAATCAAACCTACCACCATATTTGATTGTATGTTCAGATCACCATCATAATTTTCTGTTTTACATTTTGTTTCAGCGAAGAGTAAGTGTGATACATATCTTTCTTGTTAATTCTTGTTTTTGTTTTGCTGTATATGTATATCATAGTCTTCAACTGGAAAACTGTTGAATTTAGCTCAAAACACATTAGAATTCTGCATGTTGTGTTTTGTAAATACCCAGTGGATTTTTTTTTATAAATAAACCAAGCAAATATGAGACATCAATGTTGTTTTAATGCTTCACCCATCCTACATTTAATCAACATAGAGAGCCAATTTCTCCTATTCGATTGCTCGTTCTCAAATACCCTATCATACTGAAGCTCATCTTTTTTGAAAATTCAGAACCAATTAATAATTTTACATCAATTGATACAGGAAATATCAAAAATCATCTGCCTTGATGGTAATCTCTCAAGCTTTTGGTTATATGATGCATGGTTTGAAAGCCTAAATATACTTTGTCATTAGTCATTGGTAGTTACTAACCCTACATGTGACTTATAAATTAATGTAATTTTTATTTAGGCACAAACATTATTCAAATTACAAAATGTATCGATTTAAGGACTATAAATTACATAACTCCACATATTTTAATAATTCAGATATATATTTTTTGCAAAATGTTTGTCGCTACATAATTTGAAAATATTCTCATTTCAAGTAGAACCCTTACATAAATTTTAACACAAGTATTGTACCATCATTATTGTTATGAAATTTTAATGTTCTACATATACATGTATTATTATTTTATAGTATTTCAAAATAAAACAGTTGAATAAACTAGATATAGTACAGTATTGGTTAGTATTGTAGTCCAGATCAATACATCTCTTGACATGTTGTCAAGAGACAATATTAGATTACTGCATGACTGTACGGTTATATTCGTTGTGGCTACCTGTACTTGTAAAATCGTTGGATAAACCTATTTTTCATGTGAACAATTGGTTGTAATGAACATTCGTTTAGTTATTTTGAATACTTATTATTTTGTTCTCCCTGTGTTCCGATGTAGAATTAAGCTTACATCAGAGTATTGATGAATCATTCCCTTTGTAGATTTTTTATGACCCCATGTTATTTAACATTTTTAGACCCCATGTCTGTTTTACCTAACTTGTTTTTTATATGACTGAACATTAACTGAATGGAATCATGTATTCTAGACTTGTTTCTACCCTAAATTTCTTTAGGCAGCCTTACTAACATTCCCATCACCATTATTGAAAATATGTTTCAATAATTTAAGTGAACAAAGTGTACTAGTCAATATAATTTACTAGTCAGTTATGTGGTGTGATCAATTAAATCTGTTTAATTTAGCCCGCATAGTACCAGCTGTAGTGTCATGTTACTCCACCTTGAATCCCCGCCTCAACGTTAATAGAAATGTCAGAGTATTAAAGTATTATAATCATATGTATCTCCAGTTAAAGCCTCAGAACATCCTTAATGTGATGGTTTGTACCATTTTTCATTCAATGAATTTTATTCCATGTGGTGAATTAATACAAGGAGGGAGCTTAACCCGTAAAGTGCTAAGCACCGATATAGTCATTTTTAGTTTGTTTTATTAGCCGATCAAAACTCAGTAATTGGGAATGAAATGAGTGTTTAAACATCAAGCTTTGCAATGTTTAGTCTCAAATTAAACAAATATGGGTAATTTTCACCCACTAAGCTAAAGCTTTTCCATGTACATTTCCCATACAAATATTAGTCCCCCTTGAGAATATACATGGATTATTGTTTGATAGCATTTTACAATGTCAGGTTTATAATGGCTATTTCTGTGTATGCAGACGACGAGATGCTTTGGTCGCTCCAGCTATCAATCTACTCAACAATAACAGAAACGATTTTGACTCACTCAAGGTGGGAGAAGTACATGTATCATATCGAATTTATAAAATATAATTGGCGAAAAATATTGTTATGTGTGGGGCAATATAATTTTTTATTGAAAAACCTCCGCTATCCAAAACTCTGTAAAAATAATTTGAAGTTGAAATTATTTCTAAGCAATTTGCAACTTCTGATTCATAGAAAATATTGGTATTCCCACAGAATTTGCTTTATAAACAAAACAAATAAGATCATTTTTGTACCTCGTTTTCTTTGATAATTTTCAAGTAGAATATTTGAGAATTGAAAATATATATATGGCCATGGAAGGTCAAAAGGTTTTTATCAATAAAATAGAGTAGTGAATTAAGGCAGCATTTTGTAGGTGAAAATCTCAAATAATAAGTGGAATCAGGATTTAGAAATCCCCCACCAAATTTTAAGCTGACTGCTATGGCATTTAAGTTACATAAATGAACTTCTCAGGTGAAAGGGTTAGAGATGAGTATTTTGTTTTTCTAGGTGCTACAGCTGCTTCCTGAAGACTGGTCGCTCGGCCTCCTCTCTGGCTTCCTCACTAGTTCAGTACGCGGCAGTCTCAACTCAACACGAACATGTCATCTGCATCGTATGCTAGCTCGCGGTGAACATCTACAGCTAAAAGAACAGAGTCTTCAAATGCTACATAACTCTGTGGTCCTCACTGATGACAGGTAATTATTAACACGTTAGGCAATTAGCACACTGGACCAGGCTTCATATAGGCCACCCTGACACATGGTAGGTAACATTGTACATGTTACTACAGGCTTTATATAGGCCACCCTGACACATGGCAGGTAACATTTTACATGTTACTACAGGTTTTATATGGGCCACCCTGACACATGGCAGGTAACATTGTACATGTTACTACAGGCTTTATATAGGGCACCCTGACACATGGCAGGTAACATTGTACATGTTACTACAGGCTTTATATAGGCCACCCTGACACATCCGGTAACATTGTACATGTTACTACAGGCTTTATAAAGGGCACCCTGACACATAGCAGGTAACATTGTACATGTTATTACAGGCTTTATCTAGGTCACCGTGACACATGGCAGGTAACATTGTACATGTAACTACAGGCTTTATATAGGGCACCCTGACACATGGCAGGTAACATTGTACATGTTACTACAGGCTTTATATAGGGCACCCTGACACATGGCAGGTAACATTGTACATGTTACTACAGGCTTTATATAGGCCACCCTGACACATCCGGTAACATTGTACATGTTACTACAGGCTTTATAAAGGGCACCCTGACACATAGCAGGTAACATTGTACATGTTATTACAGGTTTTATCTAGGTCACCGTGACACATGGCAGGTAACATTGTACATGTAACTACAGGCTTTATATAGGGCACCCTGACACATGGCAGGTAACATTGTACATGTTACTACAGGCTTTATATAGGGCACCCTGACACATGGCAGGTAACATTGTACATGTTACTACAGGCTTTATATAGGTCACCCTGACACATGGCAGGTAACATTGTACATGTTACTACAGGTTTTATATGGGCCACCCTGACACATGGCAGGTAACATTGTACATGTTACTACAGGCTTTATATAGGTCACCCTGACACATGGCAGGTAACACTGTACATGTTACTACAGGCTTTATATAGGGCACCCTGACACATGGCAGGTAACATTGTACATGTTACTACAGGCTTTATATAGGGCACCCTGACAATGACAACTAATAATCTACATTTTACTAGAGGCCTCATATAGTTCACTGTAACAGATTTAGGTAAGAATCCACATGTTACTACAGGCTTCATATAGGTCACCGGAACAGTTGCAGGTAACAACCTACAAATTACTATAGGCTTTTTACATGTCATCCTAACACAGGTAACAGGTAACAATCAACATACCACTTTATATATATACCTTTATTGACAAAGAGAATCAGTTTGATACAAACGTCAGTGGGATAAAAATATGGTACTGTAGAAGCTGCTATCAGCAACCACCCTTGCGACACAGGAAATGTGGCCTTTTAACGCAACTGGTTTCGACAACAAAAATTTAATCTGGTTACAAACACAGATTCGCAGATGTTTAGTTTTTAAACAGATATTTTTTTATTCAAGTGAGGCTGGCAATTGTATCAGCAATGCCAACTTTAAATGAATGAAATAGGTATTATATATTGTTTGTCCTAACAGATGACAAGTAAATATATTTTAAGTGATAATGGTGTCTATACCAGTCTCTGCACATATTCATTGAAGTTTTTAAATTTTTAAATGTAAATGTTTTTAATTGGGATGACTTGATAATTTTTTGCTACAAGATTTACAAAGCATATATTTCGTTTTACCCACGAAAGTGTTGGTCACAGTGGCGAGATATAAGTTGTAGCTTGTACAAAAGTGAAACTATTTAATTTCTCTTTTCTGAGTAATAACCATCTTGTCCAGCCCAGTCTAAGCAGTCCAGTCTGAACCAATACGCAGAGCGTAGCTGCTCCAGCAACTCACTTGATAGTTAAAGATGGGATTAACCCCTAGATCACTTGAGATATTCTACCGCGATACACAACTTCAGGTGACTGAAAATTTAAGTCCCAACATATATCAGTGTTTCACGATCGGAAGCATATTTCACTTTTAATAACTGATTATACAGGTGCTAATAAAACACAGAATGTCTGCTGTAGTCAACATCAGTGTTCTAAGGGTTAACTCGTGTATAATGAGCATGAACGCCGATGTAATGCTTTTCATTCTGATGACATTTGGTTTTCAAATAGTGGAGCAACTTGCTAGTTGAGATTATCATGTTCAGGTCCAAGTGAATTGCGCAGCTTCTGTGATATTCTCTTTGAATGTCTTCCATGTCGTTAACATCATCTTTACCCCTGGGAAACTGATTGGCGACAACCAACGGGATTTCAAAATTACTGTCCAAACTAAATCTTCAAAAAGCTAATGCACCTGACAAAATACCAATAACGTTCCTTAAAGATTTTGCTGCTGACATCTCCAAATTCTTCAAAATTATTTTGCAAAACTCTTAAAATACTGGTGATCTCCTCCAGGATTGGCTCACAGCAGATGTAATACCAATTTTCAAAAAGGCCCTAAAAAACCTAGCCTCAAATTACAGACCTGTCTCCCTTATAGCCATCACTTGCAAACTAATGGAGCACATCATACACACACCATAATTCAACATTGTGACTCACAAAACATATTACAAAATTGCCAACACGGCTTCAGAAAACAACACTCACGCGTATCACAGCTCATTATCACCACAGAAAAATTAAAACACAGCATAGACCAGAAGAAATAAGTAGATGTAATCATTTTAGATTTTTTCAAAAGCTTTCGACACCGTGGCGCACAACAAACTAATCTCAAAATTTCAAAATTATGGAATTCAAGGAAAAAACAATAAATGGATAAATAAATGGCAAAAAAAATTCAGAAATCAAAAAATTGTTCTTGATGCCCATAGGGATATGTCTGATCCAGGACCAGTCACTTCCAGGGTGCCACAGGGAACAGTTCTCGGTCCTCTTATGTTCCTCCTTTACATCAATGACATCAACCAAAACATCGATTAAAAATATAGGCTTTTTGCAGATGACTGCGTACTATACAAGCAGAGATATAAATTCAAAATTAGATTGTTTAGAACTTCAACAAGATCTTCAGAAATTAGTTGACTGGTCTCACACATTGCAAATATCTTTCAACATAAACAAATGTCACACCTTACACACCGACAGAAAGAAACAGCCCATCATACACACCTACACAATGGACGACACACCGTAACACCAGTTACGCACCACCCATATCTTGGCATAGAACTACAGTCAGACCTCAGAAACCTCAAACAAGTCTCCACAACTGTAAAATCACAGGCATACAAAACAATAGTCAGACCCCAACTTGAATATGCATCAGCCATCTGGGATCCACGCACAGCAAAAGATACACACAACCTTAACAAAATACAAAACTATGCAGCAAGATGGGTCCATCATGACTATTCATACTACACAATTGTCTCTTCCTTATAAAAACAACTGAATTGGCTTCAGAAAATTGCCATCACCACCCCCCCCCCCCTATTTACAAATACCCCTCAGAAATACACGCCACATCTCAAACATAAACGAAAACAGCTACAGATACAGACAACTCAGCACATCAACAGATAATACAAGTACAGCTACTTCCCCCGAACAATCACAGACTGGAATTCACTGCCACGGTGCAGTCCTTCAAGAAAGGCCTAACCCGTCATCTCCACCACCAACCCGTAATTCATATGGGAACCCCACTGTATATAACCACTGATGCACTCTCTATCCACTGTAAATAAATTTCTGCACTGCACTGCACTGCGAGTTTCCTTTCTCACGGGATCACGTGTGATCATAATGCCATTAGGCGACGATCAAAATAAAATTATAAAGTCCTAAAGTCATTAAATCTTGTCTCACTTTATATGGATTGACAGTTGTAATGATTTAGATGCAAAGAAATCGGCTGACAAAATATTATTTTTTTACTTATACTGTTGGAACACCGGGACGAACATTTTTAATTTAAAATATAATTATGTGTTTTGTTTATTTCAAACACCCATGTTTATTGACATGCCATCTGTAATGTGTATGTGCGTCACGGTTTGTGTGATTGATCAAACCTAATAACAGAATAACCTGGCATAGAATAACACATTTTCCTTTTATTTCATGATTTATCTTTACAAGAATTACATAAAAAAACTTTATAATCCTTAATTTGTTGGACGTGATTAGGTTCAATTTGGGCAATTTCTCAAATATAATGATCAGACATTGCCGTTTTATATTCCAATCGCAATTTCGACTTGTTGGGCATCGTTTAGAGTTTGAACTTTGTCCATTTGGAGAGGTGTTGCACGATGGGCCAACATTCAGCCGGCGTTGGGCAATCATTGCCAGGTATGGTTGCCACTAATCAGCAAAGAATTGCTCCCCCCTCCCTTTGCCGAAAACTGCCGTTGAGTAGCGCCACTGTGCGCGTCCCGGTCTGGACATGACAGGGCTTATGCCATGACGGGGCTTATCTCTACGGCTCACATTCTTGACCTGCGGCACCAGATTTAGGCCGAAACCCTGCCAATGCCAAAATTTATATGTACAGATGTGACAGTCCAATTTTCACCGTGGCATTTTGTATTCATCCCAAAGCATGAGTAGTTATTATATGATGGGTAATTGGTGTTTGCTGCCGCAATTCTCGACTTGTAGTGGATGAAGATGGCTTGATGTGGTTTAAAAATTAAAGAAAATTACCACGTACTGGTAAACCAGTTTCATGGAATTTTTCGTTCTAAACCACTTAGTTGTGGGGAATTTAAATCTGTTTTCAGGGATGTAAAATGATTCTTAAATGCATCGTGGGGACCTAAAGGGTTAATGACGCCATGTGATTGGTTACAATGTACATGTAGGAGGCTTAGTCAAATTGACAATACATATTTCAACAGTGACAGCAAAGTCAACATTGATCATAATGTGTCATTCTGTCTATGTTTTGTTGCATCAGATCGAAAACGAATCACCCTGCAAACACCAGATTTTAACCCAATGTTGTTTTAATGCTGGCCTACCGTCGATGACGTTGCCCCAATTACAATATAATTGGGTGAACGTCTCGTGTTTGTTAAGTAGACTCTTGTACCATGCGCATGCTGAGGAATTATGTATGGTGATCGTTGACCTGGCGTATGTGTATTGTCACCGTGTGATAATATTACAGGTTTAATATTAATCCCTACTATGTATGTATGAAGTATACTTATACTAGTAATAACGATGTTCGTGTTATATAGCGAAAATGGTAACATTCCATTGAATATCCGCTATAGTTTTCAATAAATGAAGGTATGCATTGAAGATCGCTATTAATGTCAGATGTCAGATTTATTGGCAAATTAAAAAATAATTACCTTTCACATTTTACTACATTATCTGTATCAGGGTGATTATTGCTCAACATCTTTTACAGGAGATGGATTTTTGTTGGGCCCACGTCAGAGACGGCAGCCCAACATTAGGTTGACATTGTGTCAGCGTTATTGCTTCATCTTTATCAAAGAGCTCTATGGTCCGATTAGGCTTGTAACAGTGCATGTACTGCCATAGACAGGGTTTCCTGCAGGCTCAAGATGTTCGGGGAGGACTTCTTGAAGTTGGGGGGGGGGGGATAAAAAATGAGTACAGTGAAATTCCTGCACACGTCATTTGGAGGGAGTACCCAAATTTAGGGTGGACGCCCCCCCCCCCCCCCTAAAAAAGACCTCCAGGAAACCCTGATAGAACTTATTTAATTAATTAAATCAATCTTTGGCCCATGTCTAAATCAACCCATCAGTCTGCCGTCCACGTGAAAAAATAAATAATCCAAGCCGGTCATCCAACTGGTATCTAAATACAGGGAAACAGGCGTGGGTCCAATCTTTCATCCATCCACTCATTGTTCGTTTGTTCAACATTCATTCGTTCATTCATTCATTCATTCATTCATTCATTCATTCATTCATTCATTCATTCATTCATTCATTCGTGATTGATAACTCATCACATAAAATACATCGACCCAATATTGTTAAAAGTTAGGCCACCGTCTGTGACGCTGGTCATACATTGAATTACCATTGGGTAAACGTCTCTAGCAGTTTTCTAGAAGTACTGTTTGGTAATTTATGCCTTTTTTGGGGGTAGATAAATCCATTCGATCCCTTAGGTCACGATATATAACGCAAAATAAAGCACAAATAATATAATATATTTTCTATTTCTCAATAACGATAAATAGTTTTTTAGGCTGATAATTGCGCCAACAATTCCAGTTTTTCATGACTTCAAGAGACAATAAATAATGCAGCACCCAAATGTGTGACAACACAGCGAGTTTACTGCTTTACTACCGCTACTTGAAGCTGAGAGATCACTTCAATACACAGACAAAGGTGTGTCATTTCCGTACAACCTTCATGGACTTTTATTAACATTCTAGCTATATATTTTTCTATGGAAACGAGATTAAAAAGTGTTCATTATTGTGTACTACTCAAAACATAAGAATGTCATCTCAAACTGTTGAATGTAGTTACACACAAGAAATTGATTAGTTGAATAGTGTGTAATATTGGTTATTTTTTGTACTTTGATAAATTACCTTTCCGTTTACAGTCCAACCTCATCCTCTCATAGTTACACATATACTTGTGTGACTGACAACTTGTTTGGACACGTTTTTTATTTCATTTGGTAGGCCAACGTTCATCACATTTCAGTCACTTATTTGTTTAATTTTAAATACATCACTATAAATCGGTGTCAAAAATATTTGAATTGCCAAATAGACTGTATTACTTATTTTACCTCTTCACATACTCATTTTGCCGCTATTATTCGTGTTTGATATGTTGTAATGATTGTTCTGATATCGGTTCACCTCAACTCTGGCTACTATGTAGCTGGGTGCGTATTCTCGTACAAGTTACAACATATCGTAGGCTTTGGATTGGTCGAAACCCTTTAAACCCTTGAAGCGCTAAATTAAATAATTTATATTTTCACTCACTTGAAGTTGTGGGTTGCGGTACCTGAAGTGGGTGAAAATTACTCATATTTGTCTAATTTGTGAACAAACATTTGCAAATATGGATGTTTAAATGCTTCAATTTCGTTGTCCCTTGTGATTGAAGAGGCGTATCTGCCATTTTATACAGTGGCATATATCCATTTGATTTCAAGGGGATAATCTGTGCCCAACAAATAAAAAACTGACATTAATTCTGTTGTTCTCCTTATAATTCATTGCCAATATATATTTTCTCAAGGAGTTGTCGAGACGGAAAGTGCTCTTTAAATCGATAGAGCCCAAACCCAAGTATATCGAGTGCTCTCTGACATTTTTAGCATATGTACAAGCTCGAGTCTAGAATAAAACAACGATAAATCCATTCAAATAGACAGCATCGGTATTTCTAAGTGTATGGTATGAACAGCTCTTCTCAGTATAACTAGTACACGTATTTGTCTTATTATGTAAATCAGTAAAATAGTGCTTTGGATTATGACTCCAAACACATATCTCCTTCCACATATACATGTTAAATGTGAATAATGTTTGCGTTTGGAAATAAGCTGTATCAATAATATTATTACCCTTTAAGCGATAAGCACGAGTTTAATCATTTGTAATTCGTTTCATTCGATGTTAAAGATCATCTTTAACTGTCTAAAGAACATCTTTAAAACTGATCTTTATAATTAAAGATTTCGACCTAGACATCTTTAGTGAAACAGATCCATTTTATTTGGTTTAACCCCCGTAGAACCTAGCTATTTATATGTCTCGATCATTTAAAATACCGAGCTTTATTGTCTCCAATCGAAGCTCAGAACAACCTTGTTATGAAAGATTACACTGAATTTTGTAATGTGGTGAATACATACGTCGATGAATCTTAAAGGGTAAAAATCTGTCTCAAACGTTTTCAAGGCTCTACTTTTATAGCGCGCAAAATCATAATTCGCGGACTAATGTCGCACTCGTTTGGATAATTTCACTCAATAATAACTTTATTAATTTTATTATTTTTATTTCTGTAATTAATTATAATTGTATAAAAAATACATTAATATTTAATATTCAAACTAAATAGGCCTATATTTGTAACAATAGTCCCTTTTGAAATATTGACACTTCGCATTTAACACCACCCAGGCCTTTGTGACTGATTAATGTAAAGCCGTGCAATACCAAAAACACCTTGATATGTTCGCGCGCTCACACATAACAGCAGATATAGATATTTCTGATAACAGGTATATGACGTTGATCATCACGTAGTCCAGTTGCTGCGCTCATATGTTCAATGGGGACCTAGAAATTATGAGAAGTGTAAGATGTTTCAACTGATTCATATTATTACGATGTCACTGGACAAATTTAGGTTTGTTGCCCAAGTGGCAACTTTGGGCAACTTTTTTTATTAGCATAATTAAAATAATTAGCATAATCGGCTTAATCTTCATTATGATCCAAGGTAAAATGTTACTTTTGAACCTGTGGCTGCAGAAAAAATGGCCAATATCAAATTTATGTTTAGGTCAGATCAAAACAAATCACTTCTGATCTTATATTTATCCTCTGCCTCGCTGATAATAGTTTTTTTCGTCTGTCCGTCCGGCCGTCCGTCCGTCGTGCCGTTCATTCATCACTAGCCTTGGCTAATCGATATATTAATAACTGTTTCAGCTGCAGTGGTCACATTTGTATCTGGCGAATATCTCGCTGAAATTCGAACATGGGTGACCTTGACCTATTTTTGCAGATCGTACAGGTCAAAGGTCACGCTTGCCTTATTTCCAATCAATATATAAAGACCGCTCTAAGAAACCGTTTTAGCTACAGTGTCCCAGTCTGCATCACTGGTCTATCTGGTGAATATCGTGGTCAAGTTGAGATATAGGCGACTGTTACATATTTTTTAAACAATGGGTGACGACTAAAGGTCAAGGTCAATGCCATAAAACATGTATAATTTTATCAAATTTATATTTAAACAACAAATGCGAGAGATTGCTGTATTGTGGTCTTGTCGGTCCAGTGTTTCAGGGTTTCAAGATTGATTATTTTAGTTACAGGTCACGATTAAACAGAATATGTCAAGGTCGTCAGACATCACGTGATGTAACTGTATGTATAGTTGATATAGGCACACAAAACGAGTAACTTTTTCAATTGTGTATGAGGCTTTGTATGCACGTTTTCTCATCATTGCGCAACAGCGAAACATTCAAATCCTTCCAGTGTTTCAGTACGAGCTTTCCCCTGTACAACATTCTTTGGTCGATGAATTTGTAAATCTGCTGGGCGGCGGCCCTAGGGTAGTGGTTAGCACCGCTGCCTTTCACGCTAGTGTTCGGTTGTTCGTTTCCCGGTCTCGGCGGTTTGACAAAACAACAAAAATGTTTCTTCCTCATCCACTTGTGGGGGACCTCCGTGACCGATAGGTAGCGTGCTCGGCCTCAGACCTCCAGGGTTTGAATTTCGAATCCCGTGTCTGGAGGGCAGTGTCACCTCACTCATCTCACCATCCTCGGGAGGTTCTCCTGGCCCAATTTAGCCTGTATGTGCACAGAAGGGCATAAAGCCAGATTCATTTCATTTGGATATCTGCTAAAGGGTGACAGGTCTGTACTGATGAAGCGTTTGGCAAGTGATAGCGAAAATGTCCCAAAACCAAATGTGTTGCTCGTTGATCACATCAAGCACTTTGTTGATTACATGTATGGCGAACGTCAGGAATAGTGGCAGACATTGCAGACAGTTGTAAGACATGCCTCACAAGTGGTGAAAAGTACCAAGGTGCAACAATCTTTATCATCTTTGCTCGATAGGCATATGAAGAATTAAGTGCCAAAGATCATAAGTGTCAGAGAAGAGCTGGTGAGGGTGCTGCAATATATATCAACTGACTTCTAAATCGCGATGCAATAAACCAAAGCCAACAAGCACCAGCTGAATCAACTTCTCTGCAGTTTCAGTCATGGACACAACCTCAGCATGGTGGGAAAAGAAAACTGTCTTGTACATCACAATGAGGCTGAAATACCCTTGGATAGCTACAAGTTGAAATTTGGTGAAAAATGTGAGGCAGTGGGACAGATCAGTGCTTGATATTAACACCAGGGCAAGGTCCCAGCATTAAAAAAACCTCAATATTCCTGCACTAGATGAGGTACTGGGGGAACATGATGTCACAGAAAGTGACTTGATGGATATAGGTCAGATATTTTTCTTATCAGTCTACTCAGAGAATATATTGTCAACTGCACCGGTACAACATCCATCGCAAAAAACCTCCTACACTGAATTCCCTGCCCCCCCCCCCCCCTACGAATATCAACCTGGATCTCCATAATCGTCGCGCTCGTCTCCAAATGTGGAAGGCTCTCGCTCCGTAAGTGTCACAAATCAAAAGCAACTCAAGAGATCGCCAACTTTGGCTGGCAGATTGCAGAAGGTTCGCAAGTGATGAAATTTACTTCCTAAGCTTCTTGGTGTCATCAGTCTTAGATATTGTGGAGAGCCTCCGCGACCGAGTGGTATCGTGCTCGGCTTCAGACCGCCAGGGCTCGATTTTTTAATCCTGTGTCTGGAGAGCAGCGTCATTTCATTCATCTCACCATTGTCAGGAGGTTTCCTTGGCCCAGTTTAGCCTATATATGTACAAACTCTCATTCATTTCATTCAGTCTTAGATGATTGTTGCAAAGAATCAGAGGAAATTCATGTTGAGGAGGAAGAGGAGGAGGGCGAGTCCGAAGTCGGGGGGTTAGAAAACAATGAACTGTTAGATTTTTTGTATATATAAGCTTATCGTACATGAAGTGTTAGGATGTTAGAGTATGTTTCAATGGTTTGTTATATCTGTGTTGTTCACACCTTGTCAATAACACCCAGGTAGCCTGTGTTAATTGTATGGATAACTTTTTTGGGCAAAATTATTATTTCACTGTTTTTATTGAAACAGGGCCGTTGTCATGTGGTGATAATTATGTGGACCTCCATCAGCCTTTAATTTGTGTGGCCCATGACACGAACCTCTTTGTTTTGCAAGCAAGTATAATGCGCTGTTTATTTACGTATGTCGGCCTACTGATATAGCTGCAGGTTAGACCAAAAATTGAATGAAAATTGTCATCGAAAGAATTTTTACTTCTAAATTGCGCCTGAATGCAGCTAGAGACTATTTTTTCAACATTTATGCGGGATGCCCCCAGCCCCCATATTACATTTAGGGATGGTCGTTATGTACCCCCCCCCCCCCTACTTGTCGTAGTTTGTATACGGACCTGTGAATGACTCAGCGATAGGCATATGGCTAATTACCCTAGAATTGATACTCACAGAAAAGCCAATTTTGCCCTACCTAGACAAAATTAGACTATAGCAGGTTTAGGGGTATTCAAGGGTGAGTTTTCAGGTACAGCAGCTGCATAGATATAAGGGTTTTATTGTAAAAGTGAAGCAAAAGAGCCCAACTGTTTTAATGTGTGTACAACAATTGTTGGCCTATGTCTACATAGCCTATAAATAATGAGCTACAAGAAGAATATAATTGGTATTCTGGTGTTTGCTAACACAATACTTACTTTAATAATCCATATCAATATATAACGTGACTACTAGGCCTACCCGCCTAAAGGAAAACTCCTAGAGATATGTATATATTTAGGCATACACTCAATTCTGTGAATCTAACTTCAGATTAAATTGCAATTTATTTATGACTAACGTTACTCTTTTACACTGATTAGATCGTGGGCGTCCTGGGCACTGTCCATTTCATATTATTGGTCAATTTAGTTTGATTTGCATCATAATCATTCCCTTTGACCTGGATCTCTTTATTACCATTAATGTCAGAAATGAATTCCTTATGTCTGAATTATATTGAAATGTGGTATTGGAGATTTGTGTACGTCCATTGGTTCAAAATTAACATTTGGCATTACTCCCCATTGCTAATTATGCTAATTATGTTAACTATGCTAATTAAAAAAGTTGCCCAAAGATGCCGTCTGGGCAACAAAGCTGAATTTGTTCATAAACCCATTGGGAACATGAATCAATCGAAAAACCTTACACTTCTCACAATTTCTAGGTTTTCTGGACGGCAACTGGACTAACGGGTAATGTTTACGTAATTAATTATGGCTCTAAATCCTAACCCTTTAAGCGCTAAGCACGACAATAGTCATTTCTAGTCTGTTGTATAGCCGAATAAATCACTGTTATTGGGAACGAAATGTGTGTTTAAACATCAAGATTTGCAAATGTTTTGTCCCTAATTAAGAGGGAATGGGTTAATTGAGTGGAGGGCGCAGGGGGCGCACGCCCACCCCTTTTTGCCCCAAATTCTTTAAAAAGTCCCCTAAATTGGCCAAAAAAGTCTTGGGAGTGAGCTCTCGAAGCCACTGCACCCCCTCCTTTTTCAAATCCTGGATCCGCCCTTATGCAACGATGCAGTATTCATTTTCTGGTACGAATATCTATCTGAAACGGCAAAATCAAACTGAGCAGTGGAGCGTATAGGAGAGAGTGCGAGAACAGCCCATCTCGCCATACCAACGATGCAGTATGCATTTTCTGGTACGAATATCTATCTGAAACGGCAAAATCAAACTGAGCAGTGGAGCGTATAGGAGAGAGTGCGAGAACAGCCCATCTCGCCATACCAACGATGCAGTATGCATTTTCTGGTACGAATATCTATCTGAAACGGCAAAATCAAACTGAGCAGTGGAGCGTATAGGAGAGAGTGCGAGAACAGCCCATCTCGCCTTACCAACGATGCAGTATGCATTTTCTGGTACGAATATCTATCTGAAACGGCAAAATCAAACTGAGCAGTGGAGCGTATAGGAGAGAGTGCGAGATGGGCTGATCTCACCATACGTCTCGTAGTGAAAAGCAACAGCATGAGTGCGATGAAATTGGAAATGCCACAACGGGTGTGTTGTGTTCAGGCAATGGATAACCGAGCGTGATCCTGCGACGCTGGCCCAACATGAAGCCAGCATTGGGATGATCGTCTTCCATTTTTCTGTGTTGTTATCTGGTTGACAAGGTGTAATCTGTTGAGGTTTGATAAATCAGATACCAGGTGAACTCTAGCCGTTCTGGTTCCACAGTTCAATATTGAACAGATTTAGTGCTCACTAATGAATGAATTAATTGGATTTTAGGACATATTTATGCACATATACATGTAGGCTAAATTGGGGCAGGAGAACCTCATGAGGATGGTGAGATAAATAAGATGGCACTGCCCTCCAGACACAGGATTCGAAATGTCAGAGCGGGGGACGAACCCGCGATCTCCGACTTCCCAGGCAGGTAGCTTTACCCACTACACCAGGGCCCCCGCCTTTGGTGTTCATAGAGATGTCCATACAGTGTCCTCAATATTCATTTTTCAAGCAGTCTCTACGAATCTATTTTAGAACAAAACACGATGCATGTTAAATACGGTTGTTTCACGCTTTGGTAATTTATCTATAATGCTATGGTTTATCGGTAATAACCAACCATAACTCCCAAATGCTCATGGTCAAAGTGTGTACTCTACTCTAACCTACAATATGTCGTCATTTGCTGATGTTACCTTCTAACATAATAACGTAGTGGGCGTGGTTTGGATTAGAGGACAATACAATACTTAGGAAATGCTTATTAGGGATTTAATATAGAAAGAAAACTTATATGATAATTCAATATCTCTCGGATTTAAGCTCGTCTCGCAGTCATAATACCCGAACTTCTCAGTTCATACCCAGTAAACACAAAACATTTTTATAACATTCGTACAACGTCGGCGTAACGTCTTTGACGTTGATCCACATTGAACAAATGTTATACAAATGTTTTGTGTTTGCTGGGTAACATAGTGACTAAATTGACGCAATGCAGATATATTTTATAATTAGTTGCAGCATGTACATGGTACCAGACTGTTGAAGTAGTCATCCTCATGCCATGTGACAGGCCGCTAGATTACAAATAGTAAAAATAAAACACTAATATAAAATGATAGGATAACTTTAGATAAACCAAGCCAGTTTTGCTTTCCTTTTTCACACTGAGTTTTATCATTTACTTTCCCTTTTTATAGCACGATATGACTTGTACGACTTTATAAACGTTTTGAGAACTGTGTAATTTAATTTTTCAGTCAGTTGAATGAATGAATAAATAAATAATATATGGATCAACTGGGTCTGAGGTTGGTAAGGTCAATCCGTGACACACAACTTAGAGTGGGTGAAAATTACTCATACTTGTTCAATTTGAGACCAAACATTTGCAATTCTTGATATTTAAACTCTCATTTCATTCCTAATAACTGTAATTTAGCCTGCTAATAAAAATATTAGAAACGATTTGAGTCGTGCTTAGCGGTGAAAATATGAAAGGATTAAAATAGGATTCTAGGTACTTTATAATGTCCTAGTTCATATTATATCATTTGATAATCCTTCATAATTTATCCAAGATATGGCTGCCCTATTGCACATACAACGCCCTGATTTACATATTTTACAACCTTAAAATCGACAAAATACGTTTGTACGACGTTGACCCAGCATGAAGCCTATGCTGTCAGTGTGGAAGCATTTGATGATATAATGGATACAGTGTTATTTGTACATGATGTACTTGATATGTTGACGACGACATGTCAGTCATCATGTTCCGATCAATAACATCTAGTTGACCGTTGTATTACTGCACGTTGAATCTATCTGCAAGCACGAGATTGTGATGCAAATGCTGGTTTAATGTTGAGCCAGCGTCGTAGACGGTGGCCCAACATTAAACCAGCATTTGATCAAATCTCGTGTTAGCTGGGCAGCGATGAATTATAATATACAACAAGCTTGGCCATACTGCTCTGTCATTATTTTTACATTCTTGTTTCCTCCATCAAAATTATTCAGACTTGTTTAGAAATTATATCTAGTTTTAACTCATTTACCATTTGGATATTCTGACATATAATATAATATAGGCCTTTTTATATACTTTATTTGACATGATTTTGAGTTCCGCAATTTACGCTAAATCATATTATATTCACTATACACCGAAGCAATTTGAGAAAAATATTTTCTACAGCTATTTAATTATTTGAGTTTTGTACGTGGCGTATGCATAATTATATTTTTAGACATCTTGATGCATATGCGCTATTTGAAAAAAAACTGTCAATCTCCAATATGACTATTATATATCAGCTTTACGCTCTTAAGACTGTAGCTATACAGTCGTGGTGTAGGTGTTAATTCGGCTGGACTTGAAACCGACCTAAATGCCATTATATGGCAGTATTTATTGGACAGCACTTTTACCAAGCTAACACAGATTAATACTGCGTCCATATATAAATTTACAAATACTTCACACTAACTCCACTGACATGTGTAGCCCTACTACAATTGAATACTTATTATTATATGAACAATTAATTTTTGTTTTTATTCATTTGACTCTGGAATTTCTAACTCAATTACCAGCTTCAAATAACAAAAGTATTTCCATCTATCTCAAATGTAGTTATTTTGTTATAATGTGAACGTCTACCGCAAAGAATTAAATGAATATCAAAGATTAGATTATTTGGTTTCAAACTGGCTTGAAAACATATGTGTACGACCTAGCAGTACAAGGGTTAAACTATATATCTGTGGTCAGCAACCCAACCCAGCAAAGACGGGACGTTGGCCCAATGGTAGTTAATGTTGGGCCAGCGTCGTAGACGATGGGCCGATATTAACCCAGCATTAGGCCAACGTCTCGTGTTTGCTGGGAATAGACAAACTTCTGCTTATCAAACCGCTATTAAATCACGACTATAGTCGTTTTAATCCGTTTTATTAGCCGTTTAAATCTCACTCATTGGGAACGAAATGTGTGTTTAAACATCAAGATTTCCAAATGTTTAGTCTCAAATTAAACATATATGAGTAATTTTTAACCCGCTTGAACTTGTGGGTAGCGGTAGAGAACCACAATTTTAAGTGTTAAAAATATATAATTTAGCGCCAAAGGGGGTAATTCTGTGTATATTTCAACATATTTGGTCGTCCAGTATTTTATAGCAGACACACGTATGGCATGGCCTGTATTGAGAGGTGTGTCCAGTAAGCCTATATCCTGACTACTACTTCACACTGACTATCAAAGGCCAGGGCGCCATCCATCAAACAGTCTTGTCAGACACACTCCTCAACTAGTAAAACTCAGCACGGCGGTCCAATCTGCTCTAATGCTGGGCCGACGTCGCAGACGGTGGACCAACATTAGACCAGCGTTGGATCAACCGCCGGTGTTTGCTGGAGACCTACTTACTCGTGGACAGCGACGTCATGATGTACAATCAGATTCAATGTCTCGAAACATGCTGTGCATATGCTTCTGTGTATAAGTAACATGTCTAATTGAATATCTAATTGTCAAAAGTACCTCAGCTTTTATTACGTATGGTATAATACTGAACAATTATTAAACGTCTTCCTGAATTCACGAAAAGCTGAAAATAACTCCAGGATGACTCGTCCGTCAATGATGTATCCACTCTTTTAGAATCAACCTTTTAACCCTTATGGTGTCGAATCGTTTTGGGTTATTTTTCATTCATTTGAAGCTGGAATCGTTAACGCAATTTCCAGCTCCAAATGACGAAAAATAATTATATTTATGCAAAAATGTATGTCTTCGAAATGTAATTGTTAGATTAACTAAGGATCTACCACAGAGCATTTTAACAACTTGAGTTGGATTTATTTAGTTTGAAATTTGCTTGAAAACGCATATAATTATTCGGTTCCGACAGGGTTAAACAGTATTGACGCATTTATGCGTCATATGACATCTTTCGAGTGGCATTTTTGAAATAAAAACGGCGTCCTGAACTTGGATTTGATATATTGTTCTTGGATATATTTGTTAGACGACATGAGGGTGGGATAACCAGAAATCATGTGAGATATGTTTGGTGCTTTAGACATGATTGATTTGATTTAATGCCTATGACAGATAGTTGAAAACGTATTACCTCCATTTTTTTAAAATTTATTTAGCTTTTGACCAATACATATATTTAAAACAGATACAAAAATACAGCACATTATATCATTATAATATTATGTACAACATCGCCGTGCTGCGCTAGAACAGGCTTATAGAAGTCTCAGCAAGCTGAGCAGAGACTATATTCATATTAATCTCTGTACACAAAGTATAAGCATAAAAAGTATGACAAATAATATACATAATATATGTTTCCCGCGCCAAAACCAGTGATAAAATAACTACATATATCTTCATTTACCTTCATTCACTGCTGATAAACATCCAACAATTAATACACGTCGTCCCCTTGGATATGAAAGGGTGTATCTGCCACTTTGTAAAGTGGCAGATACACCCTTCCATATCCAAGGGGACGATGTAGTATCACGACCAGCAACATTGTAGTATCTTTCATATTTATACCAAACATGATACTGGTGATTCTTGTGCAACTCGACAAAGTAACATGACTATTTGTCACCATGATCTGAAGCATAAATAACCTTACATGCCAGTACTTGAGCATACATGTATGTGGCTGGTGACATTTCGTTAGTAGCTTTCACAATATAGATCAGTAACCAGTGGTAACCATTGTTGTGTATGGGATTTGAGTAATACTTGTATAGGAAGTGTAGCTTTTGAAGTCTCTCGACATTTATTGCTACTTTCGTGGTCGTAACATTTTATTACATTGGCTGCATCTATGTACAGACTTGTCTCCGGGCAGCGAACATCATACGTTCACCTAGAGTTTTTTTAATGTTGGGACAATGTACAAAATAGTTGGCCAACATTCAATTAAGATCTGTTACACGTTTCTTATTTGTTGTGTGGGCATTGTGCCTATTTGCCTTTTTCGAAAGATTTTAATAACGAAAGTCAATTTACTCCAAAGTGTCCAAAGGTCTGGAGTGACCAGTGTTACATATGCACCCAAAAAAAATGTTCAAGCCAATCGGGCTTCTTCGTTATTGTCAGAATTTGCCTCAAGCGCCGTAGAATCACATTCACTCACTTCGGGAAATAATATTTAATGATACCAGCACGTAAAATAAATTATTTTAAACTTATAGTTTGTAGGATATTTCGACTGATTTTACTCAATATATTCTATACTAAGTGTCTGATAAAGATATCACTTCGTTTTGATGTAGTATGTACAAATATATGAATACTGGTGACTTGTTTTATATAAAGCAATTATTTTAGTTATTTCTGAGCTATTTCTTTTAAGTTATCAGTCACTTAAGTTGAATCTCGCTACCGCGACCCACAGCTTCAAGTGACTGAGAATTATTCGGTTTCGTGAAATTAAAATACCGACGTATATCAGTGTATCAAAAGTTTAGGCCTATTCTACCCTGAAGAAGTGGTTAGGGGCTTACACAAGTGCTAATAAAAACACTGGGAACGAGCCTCATGACCACTGTTCTTGCCAAGAAAATGTCGGACGTTTTTAGATAAAGTCAGCGATTAGTAATTTTATTGTACTTTTTAAAACATGCATGTTTTCAATTTGAAGTCAAATATTCTCTCTGTATGTGTTTCAGGGTGTGTGCGGTGTGTAATCACAGCTTCACAGAGCCATCTTTCGTTCGCTACCCTAACGGAGTGCTCACACACGTGCAGTGTGCGAAAAATAAACACGTCTGTCCCATAACGGGCAAATACTTTGGGACAGCAGTGGACTGACTGGGCATTTTGGGACAGCAGTAGACTGACTGGTCATTTTGGGACAGCAGTAGACTGACTGGTCATTTTGGGACAGCAGTAGACTGACTGGTCATTTTGGGACAGTAGACTAACTGGTGGTTCATCACTCAGAATGTTAAACATTATCCCAGCAAACACGAGGCATTGATCCAATGTTGTTTTGATGTTGGCCCGTCGTCTACGACGTCGGGTCAACATCAACGCAACATTGGGTCAATGCCTCGTGTTTACTGGGATACACCTCAACAGCCCATCGCTGGCTCGATGGATCGTTGTCCCAGCATTGGCCAGGCGTTGGCCCAGAGTCCGATTTAGGAAAGGTCCCCCCAACCACAGGACGTTGAACCAATGCTGGTTTAATGTTGGTCCAGCGCCATAGACGGTGGGCCAACAATAAACCATCATTGCTTCAACTTCTCGTCTTTTTTGGGATGTCGCACCCATGAAACACGAAACATCTAACCGATGTTGGATTAAAGTTGGGCCACCGTTTACAACGCTGGCACAACATTAAACCAGCATAGAGGAAGCGTCTCTTGCTTGCTGGTTATATTCGTGAGATACTGGAACACCAAAACACTCGTCATTTAAGTCCCTATTCATTTAAGTTATCCTATATCTTGTAACACGGACCCTTTGAGAGCTATCGCAGAAACTGTGATGTATAGATTGAGGAACAAGCCATAGATTGCCAAAGTCAAGTAACATCCCAGCAAACACAAAACATTTGTATGACATTTGTACAATGTTGAACCAACGTCGAAGACGTTGGGCCGTCGTTGTACAAATGCTATGGAAATATTTTGTGTTTGCTGGGATAATAACCAGTTGGTAAAAGATGCCATTTACTGAAAATATTTCATTTTCACAGCCGTGTAAATACAGTTTTTTTTTAATAATCCGCTTATTCAAGTAAATTATTAAAGTTCACCTAAACATGGAAATAAACTGGATTTGCATGTATAAGTAAACATATTATTTATTTTATTTACCTAAATGTGCAAATAAATTGGGAAAATATGCCACTTTCGAGAATTGTTTTGAGGAATTGTCACAATTGGGAATAAACATGATAAAGATACAAACAATTTCTGATGGGGAAAACATTACGCCAGATTCGAATTCACCCTTCTTAGCTATAGAAATACACTATAACAAAACTTCATTAGAAGTTTGTTTTATCAAGTATATTTTATATTATCAATGGTATTTATAATATAGCATATTATATAACATATATATACAACTTTTGTAGCCATAATCACTATTTTATTACAATTAAACACAGAACTGTATCTCGCCACTTTTCTGAATTAAACACGCTATAAACATGATAAAAGTACATGTATAACATAAGCTATATATGTACACATTTGCGTCAATGAAATATTTTTATGGCATCTTTCCTTGACTGTTATTCCTTTTGCTGTCAAGGCTGCATATACGACACTTTGACTGCATGGGGCGATGTTTTAAATGAGTTGCTTATCATTTTTAGATGTTTATTTGTTTCAGAATAGTTGTGTTTGTTCTTTCATTTCTAGCTGAACATTGCGGCAGCAGTTACAGCATCAAATTAAAGAAAATATCTCAGAACAATTTGATAGGCAAAGTGTGAAACATTCCAGGTATAATTAGTGACAGTCCCGCTACCACAGCGCCTTTAGTCCGAAAAGTTAACAGACGTATGTCAATGATGGTGTAAATGACCAGGTCTCCAGCGATAGGTGTCGCCTGCCTTTTCTGAATTCTACGTGAAACACTTCTGATAGTGAAGCTCAGAAAAAAAGATTGAAATCACAGAAATTATAAAATACTAAGCCATTTAAGCATTATTCACTTGTCGGATTTCTTTATTCTCAAGTATTTTACTTTCTTTAAATATTTGAATATCGAAAATGTTTTTTTTACGGTAAGTAGATGAAATGTAGCAGATTATGACCGTAGTAATCTATTTAAAAAAGGAATAAGAATTTATTATTTGTGTATTGCATATGCATATGAGCGCTATGTGTGCACACGGAAACGTAGTTATACAGTGACAAGTAGATCTCCTTATTTTTGTATGGCTTGTTTAAGCAGTACTCGCCGGAATCGAACTGCTTACTGTATTTCACACTGTCGATAGTCGCCACCGCCGCTGTCTCCTTGTTAGTAGCAATACATCTGTGAAACTAAGCATGTATACTGCTTATCTATGCTTCACATATACCACTGCATTGATAAACGCTTTATGGTGGATGTAAGGAAAAAAAATCTTTATTTAATTTGATACACATGTTCAGCTTTATCAGGCAATAACCTGATTAACTTTTAAGAGTAAACAATTGCAAAATGGTCCTTTAGCGGTAATTTTGATTCTGCGCAGATTTGCGATATCTCGAAAATTAATAAATAATTAAAAATAGCTGGACCAAGAACATGAAACGAAAAGTAAGGTCTCACACAAGGACATTGGCAAATTTCGTAGAAATACAATCTAAAAAGACCGACTGACGACCATTTTTACTTCGTTTTGCTTATTATGTCCTTGTGGTAGCTACAGTATTACTATAAGGTAAAATGTCTGTTGTTATAACACATGACAGTTGGGATGTAAAATGTAAAAAAATGGGGACTTGGGGCCATTTTTCTCAATTTGGCACTGAAACCTAGTATATTAGGTAGAGTATTTGAATTTGTTAGACATCATGATATGTATTACGCAATAGTAAAAAATGGCAAAATTTGCATGTATAAAATCCAAAAGGGCGGTCACTGACGGTAACAGAGGGTTGCTTTCGTGCTCATTTACGTACAACTCTTCCCAGTTGTAAAGTGTTTGTTGTAATACAAATTGCATTTGAGATAAGCACTGTTGATGGTGTCCAGCTTGTTTGTTATACAGTCCATATATTTTTCACTCACTTGAAGTTGTGGATCGCGTCAGCGAGACACAACTTCAAGTGGGTGAAAAATCACAGTCAGCATAATCAGTCAGTCTGTATATAATATAAATATGTATAGATGTATATTTTGTGGTAGACTTAATGCCTCAGATGTTCTTTATTCGCCATCACTGTTAAATGTCGCGGTGTACGCTCAATACGCTTAACCCTTTAAGCCCTCGCGATGCATAAAGGCATCATTTTGAATCCCTGAAAATAGACTTGATTTTCCAACAAACTAATGGTTTAAGAGCAACAAAAAATTCAAGGAACTGCTTTCATGACAACGATGTTTTTTTCTTTAGCCATCCACTTCAAGTCATCTTCATCCACTACAAGTCGAGAATTACGACAACAATTCGCGGCTTGTAGTGGATGAAAAAACAATGGTAAATTCAGGATAGAAAGGTTTTATTTAGCCTAAACTGAAACAATGTAATGTTAATTACTATTTTATAGCTATTGAACAGTCATTGACAATGTGGCTATTCTAAGAGTAACTTCAGTCAATTTGAAAACTTAAAAGATTGGGAGAGATATTTTGTTATGGATATATTTATTATTATTATTATTTTAAAAACCGTAATTATACATGTGATGAATATATGTAGCTTTTTTGTGTAAACATTCAGTGTTATTCAGGATTCAGTGTAGACCAGTTAATCTCCGCAGGACATTTGGTCGATACGAGTGTGCAAACTCTTCTGATTTAGGATTTTGTTTTTCATCATGTACTACATTCATATAATTATATCCTGGTGTTTAACCCTTTAACCGCCAAAGTATTCAATTGGAATTTTCACCCACTTGAAGTTGTGTCTCGCTGACGCGATCCACAACTTCAAGTGAGTGAAAATTATTCAGATTTCACAAAATGGAGGCTAATTATTTTTAAATTCCTGCTGATTTATGTCACTTTATATCTTCAACTTGTTTAAAAGCTGATATGCAGTATGCTAAAAAAAAGAGTAAAAAATGAATATAATCGGTACCGCCCCATCATCAGAGTTGCAAATTATAAAAGGTAAATTGTCACCCACGATCCACAAGTTCAATGGGTGAAAATTGCTCATATTTGTTTAATTTGGGACCAAACATTTGCGAGTGATGATGTTTAACCCTTTAAGCCCTCACGATGCATTGAAGCATCATTTTACATCCCTGAAATCAGCCTTAATTTTCCTAAAACTAAGGGGTTTAGAATAAAAATTTCCATGAAACTGGTTTACCAAAACATGGCAATTTTGTTTAATTTTTAAAACATATAAAGTCATCTTAATCCACTACAAGTCGAGAATTGCGACAGCAATTCACGGCTTGTAGTGGATGAAGATGACCATGGTAAATTCAGGCATTAAAGGGTTAAACACACAGTTCATTCCAAATAACTGTGGTTAAATCTGCTAAAAACGGATTAAAAACAACTGTAGTAGGCTACTTCTAGTGCTGTAAGGGTCCCGCTAGCCCGAGGCTGGTTGGATTCTGTAAAATTAATACTCCCTTTGTGGTATATATAAGTCACCCCTTGGAATCAAAACGTGTTACGTGCCACTGTGTATAGTGCTCTACAAAGCCAATAGGCAGTATCTGCTTTTTTGTAAAGTATCTGCCTATTTGAAAAGCCAAAAAGCAGTATCTGGCTGCTTATTTGTTAAGTGAGCAGATACTTCTTTCTGGCTTTGCATGGCAGTGTAGTGACATTTATCTCATTTTTAATCCAATGGGAATACTTCTATTATAGGCCGACTTCAAATACAAAACGTCCCGAAATATATCAGTTTTGTCTCAACGTTTTATACATATACATCATAAATACATCAATAATTTATGTGGTTACTACAACAATAAGATGGATTATACTGGTAGTGGAAATAATTCCTCCGTGAAAAATATCATGTAGTTTGGATGTATGTTTATGTTGTTTCACATTAAGTTGGTATTAAACACAACATCATTGCACCTAACGATAATACACCGACTGTAAAAGACCGAGTTCCCAACTAAATAAACATATTGTGCTATGTAGGTCTAATGGTTCAAAATTTGAATTAATTTTCAATTACCAATAGTCCATATTATTTTAGTTCTAGATAATCTAGCCCCGAATACTACTACTCAATGTGATATAATGAGAAGTGTATGCCACGTGCAATACACAATATGTGTATGATTGACTTGCCATGTTATTTTTATATGTGAAGTTATTATTATATGTGAACATTATTGTATAAAACAAACATAAGATCAACTATGAATAATACCAGAAAATGAAAAAAATCAGTTGTTGTGTTGTAAAAAAAAACGAAATAAAATGCGCTTAAAGTGAATCGTCTCGGATAAAACAATATAGACTGATCGTGAAGGAGTGTAAAAGAGAAGGCTTTCCTAAATGTGGACCGTGTTCGTGTCGAATTGAATTACAAACTGATTAAAAGAGACAATAGCTATGAAATAATAATAAAAAAACGTGACCTGACACTGAGAAATGTCATGTGTCAATCCTAGGACGAGCCTACTTCTACTATTCTGCCGTACAGGCTAGTGTTATCACATGGAAATGAGAGGCAAGTCATTCCCTGTAAAAGCGGAAGAGTCCTGATATGATCATTGTACACATGCATACATAAAGTAATAGACAAGTCGGATATTTCGGTCTAGAAAAACATTGGATGCATTTAGCCCGCCGTTTAATTAAATTAAAGTTAATTACAGCCGATAGTCGGCCATTTTGAATTTGATCAAGTTGAAAATTTTCAGAGCATATCCCTTCCTGAAACCGCATATTTTATTTTGTTTTGTAGTAATGGTCTAGCTATATGGCACGGTTTGTCAGATATCAGGCATATTAAAGTTAGTTATGGCCGATGGTCGGCCAATTAAGCAAGTAAAAATTCAAAAAACCCAAAAGGCACATATACAACCCCTAATATTGTTTATTACATAATTGTTTATTTATAAGGGATGTGTGTGTCAAAAATTAAAGAAATCCATGCACGGGTTACCGAGTTCTGCTCCGGAAACGAAATGCGGACGCGGGACGGACGGAGGCCGGACGGACGGACATCCGAGGCGACGCCAATACCCCCAACCCCCACTTAGTCGGGCGGGGGATAAAAAGGTGGGCTATTGCAATTGAAGTTTGGCGTCGTCGGCGTTAACATTTACTTGTGGGCACGATAACTTGAACAGTTTTTCATGTATCTTCCCAAACTTGTTATGCATGTTACTAATGACCAGTTCTCGGACAAGTTCAATAATGGCTGAAAAATATCAAAATGTTCGATTTATTTCATTTTTCGCATTTTACACCAATAATTTGACCTTGTGGGAGCGATAATTTCAAAAATTTTCATGTATCCTTCCCAAATTTCTTATGCATGCTACTAATGAACAGTTCTCGGACAAGTTCAATAATGGCTGAAAAAAAATGGTCGATTTATTGCGATTTCTCGCATTTTACATCAATAATTTTATCTCGTGGGTGCAATAACTTCAGTAGTTTTTCATATATTCTGCTTAAATGTGTTATGTATGTTACTAATGACAATAATTTGACCTTGTGGTAATTGATAACTTAAAAAAAAAATCATGTATCCTGCTCAAATTTGCTATGTATGTTACTTATCACCAGTTCTCTGACAAGTTGATAATGGCTGAAAAAAATAAAAATGGCCAATTTATTGCGTTTTTTGCATTTTACTTCAATAATTTGACCTTGTGGGATCAATAACTTCAAAAGTTTTTCATGTATCCTGCTCAAATTTGCTATGCATGTTGCTAATGGCCAGTTGTCGGACAAGTTTAATAATGGCTGAAAACAACTTCAAAATGGCCGATTTATTGGGATTTTTGTGGGTGGGGCGAGAGCCCGCTCACCTTATTGTGGGTGGGGCGAGAGCCCCGCTCACCTTATTGTCTTGTTCAGGACAAAGATTTGGGACAAAAAGTGACGTCACTACATTCATAAAACCAGCATCCAGGAGCATTTCCTTCATTATTTGGGCCTTTCCGGGGGTCGCGTCAAATATTCCTGATACAATACAGAGCAACTTCACAATGGTCTCACATCTAACTGTATGGACTTTTGAAATGGTCCCTTATTATCCAGAGTAGCCTAGACCCTTGCCATATTTGGTTATTTGTGAGAGGCTGGGTGATCATGAATATTAATTAGCCTTGGAGAATGAGGTCAGCACCTCTACAGTCTGACCAAGCTCTGCAGTCTGACTACCCCTCCACAAGCCCACAATCCCAGCAAACACAAGTCGTTGATCCAATGATGGCCGCTGCTGAAGATGCTGTGCCAACATTTAAACAGCATTGGGTCAATCTCTTGTCAACATATCCTCTTGTTAAGGAGCTCACCAGTCACTGAATACATACCCAGCAAATACGATGCGTTGACCCGATGCTGACACAATGTTAGGCGAATGTCACAGACAATGGGCAAACATTAAATCACAGAGGTGATAATCTGATAATATCACAAGAGAAAGTCACTTGCGGGATGACACAATCATCATGTATTGAACCTTCACATAACATGGTTGCCTACATCATGTGGGGCCGATAAGAGGTGATAATAATAGCCTTTGGCCACTAGGGCTATCTGTTTATCGTGAATTTTCAACCCAATCACAATGGGATACAATAAAAATGTGGCTACGTGAGACAGCTATCGCAGCATATTATGCCTATATCCAGGGGCGTATCCAGGGGGGTGCTCGAGCACCCCCCTTAATTTCCAGAGTGGTAATTTTCCAACCAATAATTGTACATACAATTAATCCACCATTCTCCGACATGTTGGTTCCAGCCCCCTCCACACCTAAATATATACCCCTTCCCATTTAAATGTGTCTGGGATGCATCATTGGCGCCATTAACAGAGTAAAGACTCAGATTAGACAATGAACTGGGCGAGTGATAGCCACATCGCCCCTATGTGGCGACAGAAACAAAATCTTTCCAATGCAAATCTTTAAAATTTGACCATTCAGAGCACCTAAAAGTAGGAATTTGTTGCGACTGGTCTTCTTTCTCCTGTCCACCCTTTACTAGTGTAAGATTTTTCAAACATTCATTATTTTTTTTTGAAAAGAAACAGAATAAAATATATCAGCTTTGTGTTAGTCTTGGCCAATAATTGAAACGTTGAGCGAGACTTGAAACAAAGTTATGGAAAATAAATATGCTTAGATTGATGATAATTATCGTAGAATACCTTGAAACAACGTTGTTACAATGTAGATATGCTAAGATTGATAGTAATTATCATAGACTATACCCTACCCTATGATAATTATAACACACCACAAGCACAATACACAGTAGGCTATGGGGATCGCTTGAAACGGACAACGACTTAGAGTTGGGCGTGCTGCTCTCCCAAGCAATTGACGCTGCATAAAATAAAATAATAAGGACCACGGGATAAAGATTATTCCTCAATTACCACGATTCTTTCACCTGGGTGATGGCGAATTAATTTCTCAAGAGATATCATCTCTGAGACTCAGTCTTGAGAACAAGTGGATAAAAAACTGGGTCGCTTTTTCAATTTCCAAAATTTAATTGTTTTAAGACCTATTTAAAATCGTCGTATTTTCTTAGTGCAATATATAGACCTCAAGTATAACCACTGACACGAAATAATTCAGATACAGCTGGGACTCAGTTTCTTTTTTACCAGAGACTAAATCAATGATAATAAATAAAGTAAAGTTGTTTTAAAAATGTGGAACTACAACCAATACTAACAAAAATATCTGATATAGGCCTAACTGATGATGAACTGGAATATAACATTTGCATTAAAAAATATTCAGCCATAGGGGAGGGTGGCAAATTAATAAAGGTGAATTTTAAACAAATATCTCAGGAATTTTAAGTGATCATTAGTGAACGTTGTAAGTATTTTAATGGCCCACAACTTTTTTCAATGACATGTTATCACTTTTAATAGATGATTGTTGTAATTAGGCCCTACATAATTGCATAATCGGCATTCCACAAACAAGGTTGTATAAATATTATCACAATGAGGGTGACCCAACGTTTGATTAATATTATTGTTGCTCCACCGTCTGCTACGCTGGCCAAACATTAACACAACATTGGATCGACAGCTGTTTATTTTCATCTAGCTCATTTAATATGCCTAGTAATTCGCACTCGCTATTAAATGAGCTGATGATCATTTTTATGGGTTTTTTCCATTGTGTGGTTGTGTTAGCTTAAATAGTTGGACTAGTATAGGCTAGGTTAATCTGTCAATAAGTTAAATCTGACATTTCAGCCAGTATCTCATATCTTCGTTTTACAGCAAAGATACCACGAAATCGCACTATTTGATGTTTATTTCAGTGGCGTAGCCAGCATGTACGCACGTGCGTACAACCTGGCCCAGCCTAAAAAGAAAACATTCTAAGAAATTAAGTGTTATTTTTACATTTTACGGGACCTAATATAGGAGGCCTATCTTAATACAGTTACAGACGACAGGCAAACATATATAGTTACTATAATGTTTGCCTGCCGTACGTAGTAGGCCTAATGCAATGTAACCTAGCCATGATAATCAGATAATAGGCTTTGTACCAGTGACATAGCGCAAATAACCCAGTTAAAAAAAAATTGCACACAGAACAGGCTGACTTTGTACCTTGCAGTAGGCTAGCTATGCCTATTATTTCGTGTTTAGCTATCATCTAGGCCAAGACTTCAGTAGCTAATATTAGACTATTTGAGCGTTAAAATTAGACTTAAAATTCATTTTTTAACCTTTTCAGGCCTGAATTAACCATCTTCCATCCAATACAAGCACCGACTTACTGTCGCACTGATCACCTTGTAAGTGTATGAAGATTACCTGAGATGAGTGATAAATTGTAAAAAATGTCATATAGAGTCTACTGTTAGAACAGCTTCACGAAAAAAGTGTGAAGAATTAAGTTACATGTAGTTTTCATCAGGAGGCTTTAAAGGGTTAATAAAGTGAAGGTTCTTAAATGCGGATGCGCCCACCGCAAGCTTTTTCTTATTAGCAAAAGGAAGAATTTATAATTAGGAAAATAAAATGCAAATACTTGTCGTATGAAGAGTAAAAAATAATGTTTCTAGGATGCCAATCTCATATATTGAACGAAATTAAATCGATGTGAATTAGGACATCAATTATTGGGGTATGTTATACTATTTTTTTCACATATTCACTGAGAGCCTTGCATTGTATTCGCAAAATAATTTTTGTAGTGGAGGGAAATTCCCACTGATGAGCATAAGTATGCTCGCAAAAAAAATGGATAGTAGGCTCACCTACAGTCTCAGATAAAATGTATAATAAATAAATAACGTTTACAAACACCCCAGTAAACACAAAACATTTATATAACATTTGTACAATGTTGGACTAGTGTCTAAGACGTTGAGCCGACGTTGTACAAATAATATACAAATGTTTTGTGTTTACTGGACACGAGACAAAAATATAATAGTGAATCATGTTGCCAAGTACAAGGAAACTGTATCTAAAAGTAGTCGGAAATACGAAAAAGTTCGGGGGGAGGCATTAGCGGATCAAGAGATGGGGCCGGGGTGGTCAATTATTAGCTCAATTATGTCTCCAGAAATTAATCTCAAGTGCACTCAGAAACAACCAACAACAAAAAAATCCTATGGGGGGCTCATAGCGCCCTCCCCCCCCCCCCAAACCCCCAGCTGCTGAATTCGGCTCGCTGCGCTCGCCACATCTTCACAAGCAAATTGACATTAAGATATATACTAATAAAAACATTTCGTGCGTACACCAAAATAATTCCTGGCTACGCTCCTGTATTTGTTTCAAAATTTTGCGGAGGCATGCCCCCTATAGGCCCCTGCTGTTGAATGGTTTCTTGGAAATCTGAGCACTCCCCACCCCCCCCCCCCCTTTAATTTATTTCCGGATACGCCACTGATATCTTAGTCTTAGGCAAATAGACTGCAATATAACCAGAAAACACGAGATGTCGACCTAATGACGGGTTATGGTTGGTTTAATGACTGCCACGCTGACCCAACCTTAAACCTTAAATGCCAACATGATCATCATTTCACCGACGTACTGGGGGATGCGTCTAATGTAGGCAAAATGTTGTTGATTTTATTAAAGCCATTAGGGGCCTACCGGTTTAATATATTTGGCAGAATCGTGAAGCAGACCATAAAATCATTACAAAAATCGCTGATTTTATTTTGGCTCCCTAATATGACCACTATGATGTAAACATGTCCATAGACAAGAACTAGATATAGAGACAAAATTACAGATTTCTTATTTCGGACATGCATGTCCAAAATAAGAAATAGTATACAGGAATTTCGTCTCTATATCTCGCTTAACTGGTAAATGCACAGCACAAAAATTTAAACTTTTGCAGTTCTAGTATGTAGACGTGTTTACAACATGATTATGGTAATATTAAGAAGCCAAAACTAAATCACCGATTTTTAACGATTTTAGCCTGATTGAGTCGCTTTAAATGGCTTCGACAAAAATCCGCCACAGATATAAGATTCAATCAACAATGGCCTTGGTAATTGACCTTAGTAATTCTCGAGACATCATCAACATTATAATAGTCAACATTTTGAGAAAATATCGTTCTTTTGTCATTCAATATATACTGATAATTTTACAGTTGTCCGGTAGGTAGGCCTACTATCAAAATTGCGTTTTTGACCAATATTTCTTCGGCTATTTTCCATTTAGTTCAGCTGCAAGTTTTTTAATCTGGCTTAAACTTTGGCTACTAGACCTGTTTTTTTATCACCCCACTTTATCACCCCAGATTATCACCCAGATACCAAAAATAGCCAGAATCCACATGATGGTATAGTATATATATTGTCTGTAACGTTGACCCAACATTGACTGAATCAACATGATTATTTGGATGCCTGATTTTAATGACCTGGGGGGGGGGGATCAAAAAACTCATTTGACTGGTCCCTTCTCGTCGCCGACGTTTTATAAAACTATACCTCACTGCGCAACCTACGAAAAAACGACCGGTCGCGAATGAGGCTGTTGATCCAATGTAATTCCAATATAGCCTAATATTATGCTCTACTGTTAAACACTCAAAACATCATGAAAATAAAACTAAATCTTACCACAAAGGATATAACCATGAATATTTATAATCCAAACTGTTTCGGGTGTCTGTTTTGTAATTCGGGATGAACCCTATGGTGTAAACCCTACCCTAACAGTAGGGCCTACTATTCGGCTAATTTCAATATTGATCCACTGTGTACAACACTCGCCCGTCATTGAACCAACATTGGCTCAACAGTCGATAATGATTAACTTACCTATGCTAAATATGCTGGCGGAGGCCATCTTGGAAATAGGCTGAATTGGACCATGAGGGACTATTTATTCAGTCTGGTAACACATTTTTTCGGATTCGGCACACCCGATGTACATTAGAAACGAATGTACCCAACTCCTACTAAAAATCCATCAGGGAGTAGTTTTTTGAAAATCCGCCTGGTCTATAACGTTGAATTAATATAACGGTTGTAGCCTACTCAGTTCTACTCAGCATTTTTCACATTTTTTCCATTGCTGCTCGTATAATAATTTTACCATAGTACGGAAACAATAGCATGAAGACTACAAAGAAAATACTTTAAACCCATTGTGACTGGACCTCCAACAATGCTGAGTCACATCAAACAGCATTGCTTATTTCCCTGCTCACTGGTTTTGTTTGTAGGGGATCAAATAATTATTTTTGCAGCTATCGGAAAAGGACTGGTTCCGCTAAGAGTTTTAATTCTCGTTAAGACAACTTCTGCTAGTCTTATTAATCAATATTACATTCCAGGAAAGATATATAATAATTAATGGTACAGTTACCACACCATTAGAGAGGGACGCGGCGCAAGGGTAAGAGCATGGCGCTTTGCTTATGGCGATGCCTGTCGTACGGGTTCAAATCCCCTTTTGGGATGGTTTTCAAAGAAATTATCATGTCTCTCTCCTCTCAACGTTGGGACATTGTCCCGATGTTTATGTCATTGGACAAGGTACTTTACCCTCACATGCTATACTTGACTCAGGCTAAGGCTGCTGATGGCAACTTGCATCATAATACCCCTGTTCACAGGATCTTTTTATTATTGCACCATTTCAACTCCCAGGGGAGTTGCATGTCATTGCAATGTCCAGGTACACCGTTCACACCAGAGTGAAGTGAAGCACTTGGGGGTGATTCCGTGAAGTGTCTTGTCTGAGGATAGAACATCAAAACACAACTATGTCCCAATGTTGAGAAGGGAGACACGATGTTTCTCAGAAAACCTATCTGCAATAAGCGAGGATTGAACCGGACTGTTATAACAAGAGCAATGAACAGTAATACTGCATCAATTTCGGTGATGGGAAGTGAACTAAAAATGAAAATGAAATGAATCGGGCTCTAGGCCTCCTTTGTGCACATATAGGCTAAACTGGTCCAGGAGAGGGAAGTGAACTATTTCCATATTCTGCCTACCGAAAATTCCATTCCACTGAGACAGCCCTGTCAAGAGTTGACAATGACATCTCAGTTTCTCTTGACAAGGGCCATGCCACAGCTTTGACTTTATAGCCGGGGCTGTTAGGGATATTTTGGGGCAAATTCTTTAAAAGCTACAAAATTTGGCACAGATATAGAAAATATTATATTCTTTCGATTCGAGATGGATGCCAAGACGGGAATCGCTCAGGGCCGGTGTATTAGCAAAATCCAAGATGGCCGCCATTCAGATTTGTTGTGTACCTTACTAACGATACCTAAAGAGCTGTGACCACTTGAAATATCGCTATGTGTTATAGTTATGGCCAATTTAGCTACTTCTGTTGTTATTTTATTTAAATAATTCGATTTGTTCACAATTATTGAACAAAAAAGACAATTTTGCAAAAAAATGCTTGAAAATAATTAGATTTCATACTAGAAGAGACGTGGCTGGGTTAAGGTGTCATCCGGTAGGGGAATTAAAGCCACTATTATTTTCACATAGCCGGACTATTCAGGGGCCAGAATCAACCTGTTGATCAGGTAACATCCGCTGCTTTACTGAAATATGACCAAAAATGTACATTACCTATGTGCGATTTCGGTCCGTATTACACACTTTTGCAGACTGAGTAGTCAAATTATATATTTAATATCAATACAAAGCTACTGACACATGCGTTCACATGGATGTCCAATATTGTGTGTCCGATTATTGACAAATGCGCCAGAGAGCTTTCAGTTGATATTTCAACTCCAAATTTTACCTTTTTTTCATACTTTTTCTGTAAATAGTCAAAATTCTTTTCTCTCAGCTAATTTTTGTATGGTATAATTTTTTAGTTTTAATTTAAACATGTTCTAGAAATATTGGTGACTTAAAATAAACCCATTTGAAATAAAAGATAAGGAGTTTTGTGAACATATTACACCTTTTTTTGGTTAGACGTGAAAATTGACACGCTTTTTTCAGGCTCGGGAAAATTGGCCATATGTAACATTGTGCCCAATGAGTAGTCAAATTTTGAGATATATCAATATATTTGATAACAATGGAACACTACTGGCATCGGCCTTCACATGGATATAAAATATGTTGTGTCTGATCATTGACAAATGCACAAGAGAGCTTTAAGTTGGTATTTTAACCCTTAATTTTACCCATTTTTCATACTTTTTCAGTAAATAGTCAAAATACTTTTTTCTCAGCTGATGTCTGTATGGTATAAATGTTTATTTTTGATTCAAACATGTTCTAGAACTATTGTTTACGGCAAATAAATCCATTTGGAATAAAAATAATCATAATTGTGTAATCATAATACATGCTTTTTGATTAAGCGTAAAATGTGCTCACTTTTCCTCAGACTCGGAAAAATTTACCACATCTCACATTATTGCCCACTGATTAGTCAAATTTTGAGCTATATCAATATATTTAAAATCCATAGAGATCTACTTCCACATGGATGTACCCTAATATATTTTGTGTCCGATAATTGCCAAATGCACAAGAGAGCTTTATGTTGGTATTAATTGCATTCATTTTTCATACTTTTTCAGTAAATAGTCAAAATACTTTTCTCTCAGATTATTTTGTATGTGATAAATGTTTGGTTTTGATTCAAACATTTTCTAGAACTATTGTTAAAACAACCCATTTTGAATACAAATAATGAGATATTTGTACATATTACACACTTTTGGTTGGACTTAAAATATGCACACTTTTCTGCCAGCTCGTGAAAATTGACCGTGTTTCACATTTTTGCCCAATAAATGCCCAAGTTAAAAAATGCATCAACATTTTTGATAGTAGTTGAAAGTAAATATTTAGGGCTTCAACGTGGATATATAATATTTTATTTCTGTTAAATATGAAATGTGCAACAAAGTGCTGAGTTTGTATTTTATCCCTCCATTTGAACAATTTACAGCGTTTTTTAGTGAATACCAGCAGGACATTATCTCGCTCATATTAACTTTATATGGTATAAATGTTTGTTATTACTTTTATATTTTCTGGAGCCATTAATCAAAACTGACCTTGCCCACTGAATAAAGTGATCACAGCCACTTTAAAAATTATCTAAACCAGTACAATAATGATCTTGACCACTAACGAAGTGATCACAGCCAGCATAAAAGTTATCAGAGCCACCACAAATATGATTTTGCCCATTAACAAACTGGTGTAAGCCACTGAAAAGGTTATCTAAGCCACGACTACTACCGAAGAAGTGACCACAGCCACTTTAAAAGTTATCTCCTGCGCTACAAAAGTGATCTTGGCCACTAACAATCTTATGTCAGCCCCTGAAAAGTGATCTCGGTCACCACAAAAGTGATCTTGAACACTAAAGAAGCCATCACAACCACTTTAAAAGTCACCTCAGCCACCACGAGGGTGAACTTGACCACAAACAAAATGATCTTGTCCACTGAAGAAGTGACCAGAAAAACTTTGTAGTGGTTGAGATAACTTTTAAAGTTGCTATGATCACTTCTTCAGTGGTCAAGATCACTTTTGAAATACTCAACAAAATTTCCCGAATTTCCAGTAAGTATTTCAAAATTGAGACCATTTGACATACATGTACAACACAATTCTGGGAATTAACTAGCATGAAGTTAATGAGTTTATAAAGGGGTGTCATAATTAAAAAATGTACTACACGCCCAATGGCGTAACTTTTGAACTATACAATATTTTCAGGATATATGGCAAATAACTAGAAAATAATGTTGACAAAATCATGAATATCGCTTGGGAATTAACAGAGTATTCAACGAAAAGCAAACCTTCATTCTAGACCATTCTCCACCGTTGGACACACTATTTTTTAGGTTCCTCTGGCTCACATCATGTAGTGGCAGAATCGAGAGCCTACACATACAGGCTACATTTTAGGGAAGAATAGTCTTGGAATTATTATAGGAATCAAGTTTGAATATTGATCATGCTAAGCCATATATATTAGCCAATATATATTGGCAACAGGGATCTCTATTTATATTGGCAAGCTGCTATAATTAATGTATATTTCTGAAAATTATTGAAAGCATGCAGTTATTTGACATAATGTGGACGGATCATTCAAGATTTGAGAAAGAAAGCAAAATCACCAGCGCCCAGAGCAAAAAATTAAACGATACCAACGTACACTGATCACACACGGCCTGGTCCACTGGCAATGACTGCATGACATAAACTATTGTCATTTTTAAACTATTTATATTGAAAACACGTTATATGTAAAATTTATTACACTTTTAATGATACGTAAATAATTTTAGTGCTAAATATTTTTACTTCTGCATGCTACGTTGTAATGTAATTCAACTTTTAGTTGTCAATAAATTGTATTATTATGTATGGCGCATATGCTATAAATAACATTTATTACATTATATGTGATATTTCGGGGATGAATCTGCCGAAATGTTGTTTGTTACTGGGGCATAGAGCTCTAATTTTGACAATAATGTATGGGAAATTGCAACAAATGAGGTAGTCCGTAATAACAGACTGTGTGCTATACCGAGTCTGTAATCATTGCCATTCGTAAAGTTGTGCCCCGAAAATACGGTGCGCATCCGATCGATTGCGCAATGAATTACTGCGTCATTGTTTGATCCATCATTTTTAATTTAGTCTGTAATGACAGATGTACATCTCATTAGAATAATGCCTTAACGTGGGGACTTAAAGCCCTGTCTTTATAGGTGAATTTATCATCTAAATAGAGCTACCCTCACATTTTTCATGAAATTTTTGGTCTCAGCGTATACTGACCACCCGCATAGAAAACCACAGCTTTTGCTATGCTGTCAATCTCTGACGTTGAACCATGCTGTTCACGTCAAGCTCGGACTACAATTGAGGATGATCGCGTAGTTACAGTGACAAGCATTTCGGTACCGTATCATTCCTAATTTCAGGTGTCGTATTAACTTTATTCACGTCAAAGTACAAATTCAATAATGTTCAATAATTATTTTTTTAAACTGTTTATCACTGATATTGTTTATTTATTATTGGCGGGCCTGTGATCATAATTATAGTTGTTGTACTTGTGTGGAAATCATTGACAAACGTGCAGTTATTTGACATAGTATGAACAGATCATGATAATTAAGTGTTGTGCCAATAAATCACATTAAAATTTGACATTTTGAGGAGAAATAAATCAAAACTTATTAAAAACATAAGGATAATACATTATGCTTTCCAGTAGCGAGTTTTATTTTGTGTAATTCAAGATTTTAATTATTATATTGCTTAATTCTGATATTTCTGATATCTAGTGGCGGCCATTTTGGATTTAGCCCCTACGGTGGCGCAAGGCGATGCCTTTCTTGGCATCCACCCAAAATCGATCAAGTAGGGTTCTGTCGACATCTGGGCCAAATTTGGTAGCTTTGGAACAATTTGCCCCAAACAGTCCATTTATTGCCATAACAGCCCCGACTATTACTTGACTTGTCTGCGGCGTTCGATACCATCGACCACATGTCACACTCTGACGAATAGACTAGCTGAGTGGTAAGGTGTCTCTCGAATGGCTTTGGCCTGATTTAAATCAAACCGCCAGGGCTCGAATCCTGTGTCTGGAGGACAGTGTCATCTCAATCATCTCACCATCCTCAGGAGGTTCTCCTGGCCCAGTTTAGCCTATATGTGCACAAAGGTGGCCTAAAGCCCGATTCATTTCATTTCACTTTGTACACCGCTCCTCTAAGCACCATTATTTCAAGTTATGGATTGAGTCATCACTCATACGCCGGTGATACACAAATTTACATCTCCTTAACAGGTGACACGGCTACGGAGTCACTAAAAATGCTTCAGGGCTGTATTACTGGGGTATCTGCTTGGATGGCTCAATCCAAATTAAAACTCAATCCTAGCAAAACTGAGTTTCTTCTCATTGGATCGAAATCGCAGCGGGAGAAGTTTATTGACCTTTTCCCTCTTGCGGTGTCCAGTTCCTGTTTTTATCATATTAAGAGGATCTTAAACGCATCAGAAAAAGTCTACCTCTAGCTTTAGCAAAACAAATTGCACTGGCACTGGTGACAAGCAAACAGGACTACTGTAACTCCTTATTACACGAAATTCCAGCTGAAGATCTACAGAAATTGCAACGTGTTCAGAACTGTTTGGCAAGGGTTGCGACAAAGGTCCCACGTTTTAGTCGCTCTATTCCTCTATTAAAATTATTACATTGGCTTTCAATCAAGTTTAGAATAGAATTCAAAATATTTTTTGTACTTTTGTATTTCGTTGTCTCAATGATGGTCAGCCATCTTATTTATCTAGCCTTCTTTTTTCTGCAGACTCCGTAAAACATCTACGATCAAAAAACACAAATAAGCTCAAAGTACTACATATCAGAACTAAGTTCGGTGCTCGTGCCGTTTCTGTTTCCGGTCCTACTCTCTGGAATTTACTGCCTGCACACCTTCTTGTAGCTAAAAATATTTCCTCTTTTAGAAACCTGCTTAAAACGCATAAATTCGATCTGGCTTTTCCGCCCCAGCTCCTCTGCGTCCCGGCTCCCTTATACGACCATGCTTATTTCCCTCGACTCTTCTTTGGAATTTGATAAGGATGGATTGCGTCTCTGAGCTCGGCCCTCTGAGGAGTTAGGCGCTATAGAAGTTTTCATTTCATTCATTCATATCTTTCAGAATATTAAGGCAATTACTTACATTCAAGTGAAGTGAATCATGTGAGTGAAGTGCCTTGAAACACGGCACTAAGAACTCCTCTGAATTCTCCGCGTGGCAGACAGTAACTCTACCGGGCGATTAAAGCTCCATGTCCCTCACCAAATGTGGAGAAATAGTCAATTATAGACTGGTCGTTTTAGCCTATACTACCAATAAGGTGGACATTCGGGCGTCAGAGCTGAGATTTGGCCTGGTTATCTCCAAATAGCCATATATCGCTCTCATGAAAGTCCATAACTAAGAGTCCGATAATGAAGTGTAATATGTCTTTTCTGAAATTTTTTACGAGGAACCCATTTCTGAACTAAAAATTACAATTCTAGGCTTTTGCGACCTCCAAACACCACATGAAGATAAAAAAGTGGTCATATTAAAATACATTTTTTTTATTAATGGTCCAACATGTGAAATGTTGTTTCTTCGTGGTTTTGTTTTGTAGAATGGTTTAAATAAATAAAGCTATTTTGGCCGAGAAATGTAGAGATCAACCCCAAAAGGCACATCTACAACCCGTAAGGGATGTGCGTGTGCAATGTCAAAATCCCCCAATGGGTTTTCGAGATACGGAACGAAAATGCAATGTCAATGCAATGTCAAAATCCCCCAATGGGTTTTCGAGATACGGAACGAAAATGCGGACAGACGATAACCCCCGCCCCAACTTTGTGGAATGGGGAATAATGTCGAAATGCTTCATTTTATAAACGAGTTAAAACATAAAACCAAAACATGTAGCGAAAATATTAGTTTTTATTCTCCTCCGTGATTCACAGTTAATAATGGTTTATCAAAAACATTGGTCATGATGCGATGATTGGAGTGTACGGCTCTACACTTATAACAATATGGATAATATGCACATTTCACCAGGCGTGGCTGGAATGAACAAATGATTTCACTGTACAGCGTGTGTGTGGCGATTAGCAACTGTTAGGAGGCTGTCCAAAATCATCGGCCCTTGGCAAGCCTTGCCCGGGGACCGCAGGCATAATGCCTGCGGTCCCCGGGCAAGGCTTGCCACGGGAAAGTGACCAAACTACCCGTTGACTAAAAGTTGTGCCAACGTTACTCAAAACTTGAGATGTTGTGCCAACGTTTAGCCTAAGTCTAAGTCTCTTCACGTATGATGCATCTAGATGCTCAATATTTAAATGTAACGTATACATTGACAAAATTTCCGAAACCCGATGTCATACTGATCTTCAAGCACAAATCGCTAAGTAATCATAAATTGGAGAATACATTACGACCTCTAAAATTAATTGGCAGGACACTTCTGTTAACTCAAAAACTATATACACAAAAGATGCATTGTTCTATTTAATCGGTAGCTTGGGTAAAGACCATCACAATGTTGTGTGTACACTGGGATATGATCTACCCAGCACAACAAACACAAACATTTGCATAACATTTATACAATGCTGGACCAACTTAGAAGACGTTGGGCCGACGTTGTATAAATGTTATACAAATGTTGTGTTTGCTGGGGGGTGCTTTGTGCTACCCTTTTCAAAAAAATAATTATTACATGTGGTCCCGTTTGTTGTATCTGGTCATTTGGACCGCTGTTAGGCTGTGGTATTAAAGATAAGTATGCTCCCCGCCTGTGCGGTATGATAAGTATAACTAAGTCTCCGTATATATACAGCGGCCGGCCGTGTGCAGCTATCATCATTCAATTAAACACGTTCAACAAGAATAACAACACAGAAAACAACACACGTTCACTCTATGTTGGTTTGATGTTGGGCCACCATCGATGACGGTGGCCAAACATTCAACCAATATAGTCAACATTTTATGTTTTCAGGGAATGCAAGCTACTTTTCAAATAACGCGATTCTGTAAAGTGACAGATTTGGAAGTGCCGTGAACAGACTAAAGAGGAACACATACACAACACCGTGTATATATAATCGGCCTCTGGGATTGAAATGGTTATCTATCACTCTACAAAGTGGGAGATGACCTTTTGAACACCAAGGGGACGGCATACCTTTAGCGGTTTGACCATGAGGGTCTTCTCCCTGTTAGAATCGAGTTAATGGAAACACAGCTTAATACAGATTACAATGCAGACGTTTCTAAGTAACCCAACAAGTAAAAAATAACCGTCGTCCGCGTACTGCTAAATTAAATCGTTTCATTCTTTGTACAGCTAACCCTTTGCTCACCAGGGGTATCGAATTTTATTTCGCTCTTTTTATTGCTTGTGAAAATAAGCACGGTATTTTAACGTTTGCATAAACGCTGGGGTGTCTGTCGACGGCTGCCCAGGTTCACGTCCACGTCTTGTGCCGGCAATGTGAACTCGTACTCTGGCCAGCAAGGGGTTAGGCTAGCACCACCCCGGCAAGCACGACAACAGATTTTGGTTTAATGTTCGCCCTCTGTAAGCATCAACGGCCCAACATTAAACCAACATCGTGCGAACGTCTCATCTTTGCCGGGAATAGATCGTTTGGCGCAGACACCGAGTGCGTCCCAGCAGACGCAAGACGTTAAATCAATGTTGGTTTAACGTTGGTCCAGCGTTGTAAACGGTGGACCAACGTTAAGCCAACATTGATGCCACGTCTTGTATTTGCTGGGGTACCATTGATCGCAAGCCAAAATATACAGTGACTGGAATCCTAGTAAACCCTTATGTACACATACATCACGCCAACAGAATTAGATTCATATTGTACAAAAGCAAATTATCGATTGGTCACCAATACTGAAACAAAACGTACGCTTAATAATCATTAACATCATAAATTAGTACTTAAAACGTCCACTCTCTCATGTCAATTCATTATTGGTGAGAGGTACATTCTAACGTTAGGAGCGTAATCTCTAGCGAGGGCTATAATACATACAAGTAACTCTCTCTCTCTCTTTCTATATATATATATAAATATATTCTCATTATTATTATTATTATTATTCAAGCACGTTACGTATAAGTCGTACGCTGGGAGACTATGTGAAAAAGACGCATAATGCGCTAATGAGGATCAAAGAAAAAGAAATAGTGATGTATGTATGATGTGTTTGTTGGCAGTGTGGAATGCTCCCACATGTTTAATGTTATATTTGGTAAATATGGTCTTTGGTTTTTTCTCAAAATGACTTTAAGCTTGGCAGTGTCAAGAACGTATGCGTCATTTAATATGGGATGTCCATACGTAGGCTTAAGTTAAATGTTTGTCCTAAACTATTGTATTGTGTCACAGTTTGCGAGGATCGTACTACGTGTATTAAAACGAATACGACAAGAGGAAAGCGACAGATTGAGTTAAATTTGTTCGTTAATTTATAAAGATTACATGTTAGCATGAAAGTGGTCGTCTCCCAGTGAACAAGTATACACACACCCAGTAAACACAAAACATTTGTGTAACATTTGTACAATGTTATACAAATGGTATACAAATTGTTTGTGTTTGCTAGGCATGCGCTCAACAACATATATATTATCTCAAATTATTATGTTCACAATTATTATCATCGTTCATTAAAATTATTAGAAATGAAATAACATGGCGCCACAGCCTGGCAAGATGGTCACCAAGTGCACTGCACGACACCTACCGAGTCACTATGGTGTAAATGATCGACTTTGGAATGGCATGATAGTTATCTAAATATCTTAGAATTTCCACTGATATGAGAAAATAATTTATCAGTTTCCTATATAATGACAGTTTGAACTACAATAGAATTTCACGTGTTACAGAATCATACCGGCTGCTATCATAGCACACACGGTGTTTTTCTGTCATATATAAAAGTATATTCCATTTTGTTCTACAAGGAAAAGCAAAATAATATTCCTAATTTTGTAAGATCGCGTCCATTATCTTCGACGTAGAATTAATTAATCTCTCCGCTCTGAAATGATCCATAACAAAAACAGCGGATTCTAACGGGAACATAGCTTCGACTTTTAGCTACACCCGAGCTGTGTGGAGTAACTATGGCAACCGGCAGGAGGCTGTGCGCCAGCAGGGACCAACAAGTAAGCGACGCATCTCGCGTCTTCTGTGCAGCAGGAGGGGGTCAACATCACCACAGCGTTGCCTGAAAGTCTTCGACGTCGCAGCAACGCTGTCACATTGCTTGCCGCCTGCTGCTGTTGGGACGAAGATAGTTATTCGCCAACGCCGGATGCTGGGCTAACGTGTTGGCCCCGCACGGGGCCAACGTCAGCCCAGCGTCCGGCGTGAGGCGGAAAGGCACTTGATGCTGTGCGTGCGTCTACATTTTCATGAACATGTCGTATTTGTCCTTCATTGAGAGCTGCTGCTGAATACGGGGGTCCTTCTTCTTCTTACGGCTGGCTCGCTGTCTGGCCTCCTCGATACTCCCCGCGAACTCAATGCCTCCCACCGTCACTGGTCCTGGAGAAGTGGGCGTTACAGGCTCCTGAAAACATAACACACCGAGCCGTGAGAGAAATAATATATAGAGAATTATGAGCCAATCAGTTAATGACAACTCATAAGGCCGCCATGTAGCTGTACCACACCAGTCAAAAAAGTGATTTACATTACCGGTACTTTCGAGTAGCCCTACCACTATACCCCTTAAGACTAATATCCAGGATAAAGAGAACATAATTCGGTACAGAAAAAAATGTTGAATGTTTGCAAATTTTCTGGAAGCAGACGACGTACTTAAATGTATGAGGTGACAACTTTGTCTACACACTGGTGGCGGTGACGTTAGGTGCATTGCTAAGTGGCATTACAAGTAGCATTGCTAATAATAGGTCATGGAAGTCTTTTATGATGCAAATTACTCTGTCTTTTAAGATCTATAGTTTCTATGATGTATGCGAAGCGCATAGGAATAATCTAATGTTTCCAATACAAGGATATAATACTAATAAAATATCAATAGAATAAATGTTACTATAAAGCGTTGTATGAATGTACACCGACCTATTAAAGGCAGCGAGCCACATGGATATTTTACCAAAGCAATATTGAGAAACACACGTTATCACTGATAAAAATGACATCTTGAAATTAAACAATCGTTATTATTCAAAATAATCGAATAAGATATCAAAATACAGTGAAAGTGTTATGATGTGCTGTGGAATAAGTTACTAAACAAAAACAACATTGATGAAATGCATGTGCTGATGATCGGGTAAAGTATGAACCATATTAGTACAAAGGACAAATAAAGAACAAGCAATTGATAATAGTTGATTAACACAGCAAACAATTCTCACTCGCACCCAGTAACTATCACACTCCTGACAAGTGCTAGGTGCGAGTGAGTGGCACAAAGAATAATTAAGAGAGTTCATAATGATATAAAACATTTAGCAGGGGTGGAAGCAATATAATAAATATAATTTGACAGCACCGTCGTACCAATTGAAATACAATATTCATAATAAAAATGAAATCATTTCAAATGATTTCGTTTGTTATCATAGCTTTTTTTTGCAAATAAAAATTCACACTAGATGGAAATTTAGCCCAAACACTGGAGCTAATAAAAATTTTAAGCGCAATAAAAAAATTGTTTTATAGCGTCGGAAAAATAATTGCAATAAAAAACACAAAAATATCGCCCAGTGAGAATTAAAGGGTCACAGAACAAGTCACTTTCTCAAGTATCAGATACGACCCTCTAATCCCAGCAAACACGAGAAATTGACACCATGTTGTTTTAATGTCGGACTAGATTCGCAGACGGTGGGCCAGTATTAAAACAACATTGGGTCAACGTATCGTGTTTGCTGCAGACGACGTGCAAGCAACACAACAAACACTAGAATAAAACCATGCTGCTTTAAGGATGGGCCAGCATCATCGACGGCAGTCCTAACTTTAAAACAACATGATTGAGATTAACACAATTGATTATCTATCACTAGACGCTGCTAAAGGGCCGGAAAAAACATTAGTTGTAGATGTACCGGAATCTTGATGCTGGACATCGGACATCACCTGTTATAGCAAAGACCCACCACCAATTAGTGCAAAACACCCTTTAACCGCCGGTGCCGCATGTATTCGTTTTTTTATTTTTTATCAGCACATTAAGTACCGCATTTTAAATATGCTAAAGATACAAAGTGACATTAACCAGCAAGATTTGAAAAGAGATGACCTCCATTTTCTCAAATCTGAATAATTTTCACTCACTTGAAGTTGTGGATCGCGTCAGCGAGACACAACTTTAAGTGGGTGAAAATTCAAATTGAATAATTTGGCGGTTAGAGGGTTAATTTATTAGCATCCTAAATTACCCCAGTTTGCAAAAACAAAAATCAACTGAAATACACCAATATTAGTGTATATATATACCGGTTCCCAATACAGGGCTCGAACCGAGAATATTGAACGTAATTTGAGATAAGTCTGACAGGAACAAATCACAGCCTGAAAAACTAGTTCAATATAATGTGAATGGTGCAGCTGGTGTCTATGTCTAAGTTATCGTGACCCACCACAAGAGAGATGTCAGTGTCTAATTGGCGACCAACTTGAGTGAGCTGGTTCTATCTTGTGGAACATCAATTAAAATCATCAAGCAAGCCTATTGTTCACAGCCATTTCACATAATCGCGGTATTGTATCTAGATGCCGCCATTATGGGAAACCAACCGTCTGTCAATAGATATCATTTGTTTCCGAGTGATTCAGATGTAGTGTAAAAGCAGCTACAACAATAAATTCTACAGTGCAAATGTAGAGTAGAGTGTAATCAGAAGCAAACTGTGGTAATATGGAGAGTTATACACGTAGTGCTAACAGTCGATGCTCAACTCTCTCAACGCCCTGGTTTTTATTATAATCTTCTTTCGCTTTGAGGTGCGAATTGCTATCGCAATTCCCACCTCAAAGCGAAAAAATGGTCTGATATAATTCTCAAATGTTAAATGCCGTCATTTTTAATCAATGACTTTTATTCAAAATATGCCATGTTGTGCTTAAATACGACAAGGGCGTTGAGAGGATTAAACAGGCGATCGCACAACATTGGCTCAATATTGGCCCAAAGTCCGATACAATGGGCCGACATTGATTTAATGTTTGATCGATGTTTTGTGTTATGGGTATGCTCATATCTCATCTGTGGTGAAATAAACAAAAGTGCAAAAGTTAGGTTGAAGAAGCTGCTATTTGGCCGGATGGGCAGGCAGGCTATATATACAGCAGAGCCCTGCCCCCTGCCCCCGGCCGCCGCCTACAGGGGCCTGTAGCCACCCTCACCTCATCCCTCGGCTCGTCGTACAGGGGGGCGGACGCTTGGACCACTGGCTCTGGGGTCGGGACTCGTACTGGCTCCGGTGATGGCTCCCTGGGTGGTGTGTCGTGAGGAACCACCGACTCGTAGTTGCCGTCATAGGCGTCTTCAACGGGCTGTCAGAGAACAACTTAATTAATACACGAACATAACACATGCAATAAAACCCCAGCAAACAAAACATTTGTATAACATTTGTACAATGTTGGACCAACGTCGAAGACGTTGGCCCAACATTGTACAAATGTTATGCAAATGTTTTGTGTTTGCTGAGACACCACGTACTACATGCAACATTTAAACAACTGTTCAATACCAACCCCTTGGGTCTTCATTTGTCTGTCAGAGAATAACGCAGAGCGATGGGTTAAATAATTGTTTTTTCCCTCATTTCAAGTTATGTCTCGATACAGCGACCCACAACTTAAAGTGGGTGAACATTACGTAGCTACAATTTGTAGCAAAAAAACATCCAAATTTAATCCTTACAGCACGGTGATCGACTTTAGATGTCAGAATCTGAAGTCTATCGACTTTAGACGTCAGAATCTGACGTCTGTAGACGTTTAAACCCACAACATTTGTATAGCATGTGTACAATGTTGGACCAACGTCGGCCGACGTTGTACAAATGTTATACAACTGTTTTGTGTTTCCTGGGTTATGACCGTTAATGCCAATAACTAAATAATATCAATACATGCAAGTTCATAGTATGCACCAATAAGTTAAGTATTAAATCATGCAATCCTTGTCAAGATAGACTTGCCCTGCTGAAATTGTTAGTTAGTATTTACCATATATTTCAAACTGGAATTGTTATATATTTTTCTTCCAGCTTAAAATGTCAGATTTTAGTATAAATAAATAACTATCCAATCAAAAGTTGCCAATATAGTTCTCACTTAATCAGCCAATCACTGTTCACATATACCCACTCTGTGTTCATCACCACCTCAGCCATATAATGAGGTGGATCGTACATTAGCAGCAATCGCAACAATCGTATATTCGCTCGAAACATAATACTAGTCATGAATATGAACTTTCAATATTAGATTATAAAACACATAATATCCTATGCATATACTGTTATAATTAGACTGATGCATAATATAACCGGCCTTACTTCAACTTGACATACATGCCACAAAATAAAAATAATCCCTGCATAAGTGTGGAATGGATACGGATTATTGGACAATTTATCCCTGTATTGATATTGAGATGTATTGTTAGGTCTGACTTCTGGAATAACATGAATAAATCAACAGCATAATTAGTCAAACCCACAACAATGTTACTTTACCATGGTAGATTCAACAAGACTAAATACAACAATAAGGGATGACAACATCAACTATAGACAATGAAACTTCAGTGGAAAATCATAAATTACCCTTGAACCCTGTTAGTACTGATCATTCAATGGTTATCACAATATGAATTAGTTTATGTGCGTGGATAGTGGGTGCTATCATGTGATTATATCAGAGTGGATTGTATATAATAAACTGTTTTAATTGTTAGGTATTGTTTTCTATACATATAGAGTATAAACTGAACCTTACAAGAGACTATCCTGCGAATGCCAACCAAAAATATGGCTTTTGCAGTTAAACTAAAGGTAAATATATACATATACACGTAAATTTGTCTACATCTTGGATGCCTTTTTGTCAATCATGTCGTTTCTGCTTCTTTTAATTCACATGACGTTTTGAATTTTATAAAACTCTCCGCCTAATTAGGCCTAAGGTGTTTTTTTTGTGGTTTCTGCAACTTTTACTGTCTTGCATTGCTATTGTAATTATTATTCAAAACAATAGCATCATACTCAATTGTTAACTGACGATGTCTTAACACCTTAAACGCTAAGTTATCGGATTTAAATTGTCACCCACTTTCAAGTTGTCTCGCTACCGCGAACCATAAATTTAAGTGGGTAAAATCACCCATATATTAAAATCAAACGGTTGCAATTTTTGTTCAATAATAAACACAAGTTTACCATGAGACTAAAAAAAAACAGATTTAAAACAGGCATAGTAGGCCCTAGTGATTGATGTTCAAAGCGGTAACGGTGATTTGAATCCCACCAAACACAAAACATTGACCCAGTCTTGCTTTAATGTGGAGACAGCGTCGCAGCCGGTGGTCCAGCATTGAAACGACACCGGAGCAATATCTCGTATTTGGTGGGGTTTCTCTTGACGCTGGACTTTAAAATTGAATTGTAATTTAAACGATGTCCGATCTCAACTGCGTAGGCTATGTTATTGATTTCGATAATACTAGTGAAAAATCAAAAATGGGTTCACATCAAGAAAACTACATTGATTTGTTGTGTTGGGCTGTACACTAAATTTTCTGTACACTAAATCTATGATCATACATGTAGTCGCCTTGGTATTAAAGGGTCGTGTATGACCCTTTAATAGCCAGGGCGGTGATATTCTCACCTTCTCCTCGTCTTCTACCGCCTGGTCCACAGAAGACAAAGCGGCCGCCACCTCATCATCCCCATTCACCTGGTTATACACAACACACCCACCACCGTCAGTTAGGGGTTATATCGGGGGTGCCTCAGGGCTACCAGCGGATTTAATTCCACCGGAATTAATCTTTGAGATGCTGAATTGTTCATTCTACTTTTCATTTTTAGCTAGAATTGCTAACGCAATTTCCAGCTTCAAATGACGTAAGATTTTATTATTTGATGAATTGGTCACCTTGCACAAAATCATTACCAATTTCATTTGGTTAGTGGCTATCTTGAGACCGCATAGGGATACATTTCATAGCGTCATTTTGTAAATTGGTAAAAACGCGTAAAGATGAATAAATAGTTAGAACAGACCCTGGAGACTTCACGCTTCACAGAGTCAACAACGTTTCCATCAAGGAATATCATAGAGACATCCCTTGATTAAATCAGATTAATTTCAGCATAATTATGGTGATTTTGATTTTATCGTTTACTCTAATTCAACGTTGACATGAATTAGTTAAATTAGAACTGCGGGTTTGACACACAAATAATTGTTTCGGTAAATGAAATACTATATTCGATGATGTATTGATACATCATCTGGAGAAATCGAAATTGCCCTGATCCTCTGCACATTCCATTTATTTACGAAGGCCTGCACATTCCATTTATTTACGAAGGCCTGCACATTCCATTTATTTACGAAGGCCTGCACATTCCATTTATTTACGAAGGCCAAGACCACTCTTGAAAGCACAGATTTTGCAGTTGATTGCACAAGATGCACATCATTGCAATCAACAGAAGCAACTAATAATCTGCCCAGCAAACATTAAGACTACGTACAGCATCAACAGAATATTAAAACAACGTTTTAAACGTTGGACCCAAGACTGGGTAAATGCATTGTTTGTTGGGGAGGTGTACATATATGTTAAATTTTCACCCATCCACATTGAGGTTAGTCAACAATTAAATATGAAACCATACTGTAAAGATTCACGTTCACAACTACTTTAACAGACTCCTACATTTTCAGAGAGCCACTATAATAATAACATTCAAAAATTAATTAAACCAAATTTTCAAGCATTTTAATCAGTTTCGTTGTGTAAACGACCAGTTCACAGTATGGTTGTAGTAGCATAGATCTAGCAAACTCAGATAATTCTGTGCTGAGAGTAAGTTGAGTAAAAGTGGCATGCCAAGCTGCTGACCATATTGAGGCTAAGGCGATCTGCACCATTATACCAGCTCACGTGGCTGGGTTTACGTCTGATGTTTAGTTTTCTAAATACATTATTTTGCACACCGTTATGTCATTGTTTTATCGTTGTCCCGTAGTACTTTTTTAATGCAAGTTTCAAACTTATTTAAATTTTTTTGTGGCAAGTGCTCAAAAGGTTATCAAACACTTCAATTTGGGAGAAATCTTTTCTTTTTCAAACATAAATATTGCTTGTCATTTGAAGCTGTAAATTGCGTTAGAAATTCCATTTTCAAATTAATAATAAATATTAACTGACAAAATTGGCAAAACTGGTGTTACATTTTAACAAAAATATTTATAAGGCGATGTATACGTACGTATGAGGGGATAGCTTAAGTACGTGGTTAACATTATTTATTTTTTTGCCCTGATTAACGGTTGTTAAAAAATAACATAAACTGTATTTCCTTAGATATAAAACTTAGTAAAAATTACAAACATACAAACATATATCAACATAAGTTATCGAAAATTTAAGACAGGATATTTAACATGTTTTTGAAAAAGTTTTTATCAGCATTAAAAATAGTAAAGTTTTCAACGCATTGTTTGATAAATATTGACAAATTTGACAGTATGTGACAAATTTGTTTTAAGCGATTAGATAAGCTAAATTTTATTTATTTACATCGTTGTGCAAGCAAGAATCCCAGCAAACACGGACACGTTAAACCAATGCCGATTTAATGTTGGCCGGCCATCTCCGACGTCGGCCCAACATTAAAGCGGCATTGGTTTGACGTGTCATGTTTGCTGGGATACTGTTTGATACTGTCTGTATACTAGAAAAAGAGACTGAATAGCCGTCATGTTTGTAACTGAATTGGTAACATGTAATTTATTAAAATATGTGTGTGTGATATGTACACTACATGGATCGATGAATAATACAACAGCAAAAACAACGTGTACATAGCAAAGCTTCTGCAGCGCAGAATAAGCTAATGTGACATATAGAGAATATAGACGCCCAAAGCAGTATGTCGCAAGACATAAATCTCACACCTGCAGGTGGTCAGATTTTTGGCCATATTTTAAGAGAAACAGCTATTTCAAGAAAAAATAAAGACACCTAAAGAAATGAAAATATTGTTATTTTAAGGTATTTGTTCACCAATCCTACAAAAAGTGAAAATGATAAGTAATTAATCAGATCGTTATTTATGTGAGATTTCGTCACAGAGCCACATTTGTCACAGAGCCACATCTGAACAGCCTAAAACCTTGGGGAGTCTTCAACTAGTAAATTAACAACACTCTAGTCGTCTGAGCAATATATGTAATTAATGCTTGAAACAAATAATACTTGCGATGGAAAGTATTTAAGGAAAGGTCGCATAAGTCGCATTTTAACCCGCATTAAGTATTAAGATGTGGTTAGAATGTGATTAAAATGTGACTAATTCGTGGTGATTCCGTACACAGGGTGTTGAATAGAGATGTATTGAACTATCATGAAAAGATATTGAGTACCACTTCTATGTTTTAATTTTGGAATTCTTTAAAAAAAACTCGAATAAGTGATATGTGCATTTAGATTTGTACACATAAGCGTGTGCATGGTACAGCCACAAGCATTGAGGTCTCATAGTGAGAAAACATGGATTTAATATATTTTAAGGTCGCGATCTCCCCACCCCTCTCGGCCATCAGTATACATAATTCTCACTATCAGATTTTAAATGCCTGTGTTGCAGTAATGGAGTGAGTGAACTTTCTCATATGTTCTAACTTTACAGGTAATCATTGAAAAGATTACCATGATTATTTTACAATACAATACTATAAAAGTACGAATCAATCTTGTGCACCATAACGAATTTGTTAAAATGTTTTAGTTCCTGCGTGAGCCAAAAAAAAACCCCTGCGGAACCAGCTGTTGCTGATTTTCCTTCACCTCTTGCTGTCAATTACTCCGGCAAAGCTCATCTAGTGGTGGATGAAAATTACCTGATTTTATAAACGTTTTTACTGTGATTTATTACATAATGTTTCATTCATTGAATTTTATTACAAATAATTCACGTGACAGTGGTGCTTAGAGAGTAAGTGGTGATTGTTTAATACCAAAGATTGAAGCCAGATTGCAACACCCATAGGATTGTGTGAATATTGATTGGCAACATGTAATGTTGCTGTTGAAGAAGCATCACCACCAAAAGGCTTGTGTGAATATTGTTTAGAAACATCTAATATTGTAGTGTTGTTGATGAAGCATTGCCACCAATAGGATTGTGTGAATATTGTTTAGAAACATCTAATATTGTGGTGTTGTTGATAAAGCATCACCACCAAAAGGCTTGTGTGAATATTGTTTAGAAACATCTAATATTGTAGTGTTGTTGATAAAGCATCTCCACCAAAAGGCTTGTGTGAATATTGTTTAGAAACATCTAATATTGTAGTGTTGTTGATGAAGCATCGCCACCAAAAGGCTTGTGTGAATATTGTTTAGAATCATCTAATGTTGCCGTTAAAGCATTAATTAGCACTTCAAGGCTGTTAAAGAACCGAGCCCACGACAGAGTGCTACATATAGGAACCGACCTGAGGCTGCTCATGTTCCTCGTACTGGACACGGTTCTTGTGAGGTACAGAGTACAGGTCCTCGGTATCCTCCTCATCATTATAAGCCTAGAACATCAGCCCACACCCTCAATTCGCAGTATGACTAAATTACAAAGTTTAATTGATCATGCAACATCATGCCAAATTTGGACCAATTATTTGTTACGAATTGGAAAAATATAATCCAATTCGAACAGCACAGAGGTGTCCAAGATATGATTCTAGAAGATAATTCCATGCTCAGAGTAAGTTGAGTAAAAGTTGCATGCCATGCTAACATATTGAGGCTAAGGCGATCTGCACCATGATACCAGCTCACATGGCTGGGTTTACGTCTCATGCTTAGTTTTCTAAATACTTTATTTTGCACACCGTTATGTCATTGTTTTATCGTTGTCCCGTAGTACTGTTTTAATGAAAGTTTCAAACTAAATTAAATTTCACTGATATATTTTAAGAAGTTTTGTGGCAAGTGCTCAAAAGGTTATCAAATACTTCAATTTGGGAGAAATCTTTTCTTTTTCAAACATAAATATTGCTTGTCATTTGAAGCTGTAAATTGCGTTAGCAATTCCATTTTCAAATTAATAATAAATATTAACTGACAAAATTGGCAAAACTAGTGTTACATTTTAGCAAAAATATTTATAAGGCGATGTATACGTACGTATGAGGGGATAGCTCAAGTACGTGGTTAACATTATTTATTTTTTTGCCCTGATCAACGGTTGTTAAAAAATAACATAAACTGTATTTCCTTGGATAAAAAACTTAGTAAAAATTAAAAACATACAAACATATATCAACATAAGTTATCAAAAATTTAAGACAGGATATTTAACATGTTTTTGAAAAAGTTTTTATCAGCATTTAAAATAGTAAAGTTTTCAACGCATTGTCTGCTAAATATTGACAAATTTGACAGTATGTGACAAATTTGTTTTAAGCGATTATATAAGCTAAATTTTATTTATTTACATCGTTGTGCAAGCAAGAATCCCAGCAAACACGGACACGTTAAACCAATGCCGATTTAATGTTGGCCGGCCATCTCCGATGTCGGCCCAACATTAAATCGGCATTGGTTTAACGTGTCATGTTTGCTGGGATACTGTTTGATACTGTCTGTATACTAGAAAAAGAGACTGAATGGCCGTCATGTTTGTAACTGAATTGGTAACATGTAATTTAGTAAAATATGTGTGTGTGATATGTACACTACATGGATCGATAAATAATACAACAGCAAAAACAACGTGTACATAGCAAAGCTTCTGCAGCGCAGAATAAGCTTATGTGACATATAGAGAATATAGACGCCCAAAGCAGTATGTCGCAAGACAGAAATCTCACACCTGCAGGTGGTCAGATTTTTGGCCATATTTTAAGAAAAACAGCTATTTCAAGAAAAAATAAAGACACCTAAAGAAATGAAAATAATGTTATTTTAAGGTATTTGTTCACCAATCCTACAAAAAGTGAAAATGATAAGTAATTAATCAGATCGTTATTTAGGTGAGTTTTTGTCACACAGCCACATTTGTCACAGAGCCACATCTGAACAGTCTAAAACCTTGGGGAGTCTTCAAGTAGTAAATTAACAACACTCTAGTCGTCTCAGAAATATATGTAATTTATGCTTGAAAAAAATAATACTTGTGATGGAAGTATTTAGGGAAAGGTCGCATAAGTCGCATTTTAACCCGCATTAAGTATTAAGATGTGGTTAGAATGTAGTTAAAATGTGACTAATTCGTGGTGATTCTGTACACAAGAGTGTTGAATAGAGATGTATTGAACTATCATGAAAAGATATTGAGTACCACTTCTATGTTTTTATTTTGGAATTCCTTAAAAAAAAGCGAATAAGTGATATGTGCATTTAGATTTGTACACATAAGCGTGTGCATGGTACAGCCACAAGCATTGTGGTCTCATAGTGAGAAAACATGAATTTAATACATTTTAGGGTCGCGACCTCCCTCTCGGCCATCAGTATACATAATTCTCACTATCAGATTTTAAATGCCTGTGTTGCAGCAATGGAGTGAGTGAACTCTCTCATATGTTCTAACTTTACAGGTAATCATTGAAAAGATTACCATGATTATTTTACAATACAATACTATAAAAGTACGAATCAATCTTGTGCACCATAACGAATTTGTTAAAATGTTTTAGTTCCTGCGTGAGCCAAAAAAAAACCCTGCGGAACCAGCTGTTGCTGATTTTCCTTCACCTCGTGCTGCCAATTACTCCGGCAAAGCTCATCTTGTGGTGGATGAAAATTACCTGATTTTATAAACGTTTTTACTGTGATTTATTACATAATGTTTCATTCATTGAATTTTATTACAAATAATTCACGTGACAGTGGTGTTTAGAGAGTAAGTGGTGATTGTTTAATACCAAAGATTGAAGCCAGATTGCAACACCCATAGGATTGTGTGAATATTGATTGGCAACATGTAATGTTGCTGTTGAAGAAGCATCACCACCAAAAGGCTTGTGTGAATATTGTTTAGAAACATCTAATATTGTAGTGTTGTTGATGAAGCATTGCCACCAATAGGATTGTGTGAATATTGTTTAGAAACATCTAATATTGTAGTGTTGTTGATGAAGCATTGCCACCAAAAGGCTTGTGTGAATATTGTTTAGAAACATCTAATATTGTAGTGTTGTTGATGAAGCATCGCCACCAAAAGGCTTGTGTGAATATTGTTTAGAAACATCTTATGTTGCCGTTAAAGCATTAATTAGCACTTCAAGGCTGTTAAAGAACCGAGCCCGCGACAGAGTGCTACATATAGGAACCGACCTCAGGCTGCTCATGTTCCTCGTACTGGACACGGTTCTTGTGAGGTACAGAGTACAGTTCCTCGGTATCCTCCTCATCATTATAAGCCTAGAACATCAACCCACACCCTTAATTCGCAGTATGACTAAATGACAAAGTTTAATTGATGATGCAACATCATGCCAAATTTGGACCAATTATTTGTTACGAATTGGAGAAATATAATCCAATTCGAACAGCACAGGGGTGTCCAAGATATGATTCTAGAAGATAATTCCATGCTCAGAGTAAGTTGAGTAAAAGTTGCATGCCATGCTAACATATTGAGGCAAAGGCGATCTGCACCATGATACCAGCTCACATGGCTGGGTTTACGTCTGATGCTTAGTTTTCTAAATACTTTATTATGCACACCGTTATGTCATTGTTTTATCGTTGTCCCGTAGTACTGTTTTAATGAAAGTTTCAAACTAAATTAAATTTCACTGATATCTTTTAAGAAGTTTTGTGGCAAGGGCTCAAAAGGTTATCAAATACTTCAATTTGGGAGAAATCTTTTCTTTTTCAAACATAAATATTGCTTGTCATTTGAAGCTGTAAATTGCGTTAGCAATTCCATTTTCAAATTAATAATAAATATTAACTGACAAAATTGGCAAAACTAGTGTTACATTTTAGCAAAAATATTTATAAGGCGATGTATACGTACGTATGAGGGGATAGCTTAAGTACGTGGTTAACATTATTTATTTTTTTGCCCTGATTAACGGTTGTTAAAAAATAACAAACTGTATTTCCTTAAATAAAAAACTTGGTAAAAATTAAAAAAAATACAAACATATATCAACATAAGTTATCAAAAATTTAAGACAGGATATTTAACATGTTTTAAAAAAAGTTTTTATCAGCATTAAAAATAGTAAAATTTTCAACGCATTGAAAACATCTAAAGAAATGAAAATAAGGTTATTTTAAGGTATTTGTTCACCAATCCTACAAAAAGAGAAAATGGTAAGTAATTAATCAGATCGTTATTTATGTGAGTTTTTGTCACAGAGCCACATTTGTCACAGAGCCACATCTGAACAGTCTAAAACCTTGGGGAGTCTTCAAGTAGTAAATTAACAACACTCTAGTCGTCTCAGAAATATATGTAATTTATGCTTGAAAAAAATAATACTTGTGATGGAAGTATTTAGGGAAAGGTCGCATAAGTCGCATTTTAAGCCGCATTAAATATTAAGATGTGGTTAGAATGTGGTTAAAATGTGACTAATTCGTGGTGATTCTGTACACAGAGTGTTGAATAGAGATGTATTGAACTATCATGAAAAGATATTGAGTACCACTTCTATGTTTTCATTTTGGAATTCCCTAAAAAAACGCGAATAAGAGATATATGCATTTAGATTTGTACACATAAGCGTGTGCATGGTACAGCCACAAGCATTGAGGTCTCATAGTGAGAAAACATGGATTTAATACATTTTAGGGTCGCGACCTCCCTCTCGGCCATCAGTATACATAATTCCCACTATCAGATTTTAAATGTTGATGAAGCATCACCACCAAAAGGCTTGTGTGAATATTGTTTAGAAACATCTAATATTGTAGTGTTGTTGTTGAATTACCTGATTTTATAAACGTTTTTACTGTGATTTATTACATAATGTTTCATTCATTGAATTTTATTACAAATAATTCACGTGACAGTGGTGTTTAGAGAGTAAGTGGTGATTGTTTAATACCAAAGATTGAAGCCAGATTGCAACACCCATAGGATTGTGTGAATATTGATTGGCAACATGTAATGTTGCTGTTGAAGAAGCATCACCACCAAAAGGCTTGTGTGAATATTGTTTAGAAACATCTAATATTGTAGTGTTGTTGATGAAGCATTGCCACCAATAGGATTGTGTGAATATTGTTTAGAAACATCTAATATTGTAGTGTTGTTGATGAAGCATTGCCACCAAAAGGCTTGTGTGAATATTGTTTAGAAACATCTAATATTGTAGTGTTGTTGATGAAGCATCGCCACCAAAAGGCTTGTGTGAATATTGTTTAGAAACATCTAATATTGTAGTGTTGTTGATGAAGCATCACCACCAAAAGGATTGCGTGAATATTGTTTAGAAACATCTAATATTGTAGTGTTGTTGATGAAGCATTGCCACCAAAAGGCTTGTGTGAATATTGTTTAGAAACATCTAATATTGTAGTGTTGTTGATGAAGCATCACCACCAAAAGGATTGCGTGAATATTGTTTAGAAACATCTAATATTGTAGTGTTGTTGATGAAGCATCGCCACCAAAAGGCTTGTGTGAATATTGTTTAGAAACATCTAATATTGTAGTGTTGTTGATGAAGCATCACCACCAAAAGGATTGCGTGAATATTGTTTAGAAACATCTAATATTGTAGTGTTGTTGATGAAGCATTGCCACCAAAAGGCTTGTGTGAATATTGTTTAGAAACATCTAATATTGTAGTGTTGTTGATGAAGCATCACCACCAAAAGGATTGCGTGAATATTGTTTAGAAACATCTAATATTGTAGTGTTGTTGATGAAGCATCGCCACCAAAAGGCTTGTGTGAATATTGTTTAGAAACATCTAATATTGTAGTGTTGTTGATGAAGCATCGCCACCAAAAGGATTGCGTGAATATTGTTTAGAAACATCTAATATTGTAGTGTTGTTGATGAAGCATCGCCACCAAAAGGCTTGTGTGAATATTGTTTAGAAACATCTAATATTGTTGTTGATGAAGCATCGCCACCAAAAGGATTGTGTGAATATTGTTTAGAAACATCTAATGTTGCCGTTAAAGCATTAATTAGCACTTCAAGGCTGTTAAAGAACCGAGCCCGCGACAGAGTGCTACATATAGGAACCGACCTCAGGCTGCTCATGTTCCTCGTACTGGACACGGTTCTTGTGAGGTACAGAGTACAGTTCCTCGGTATCCTCCTCATCATTATAAGCCTAGAACATCAACCCACACCCTTAATTCGCAGTATGACTAAATTACAAAGTTTAATTGATCATGCAACATCATGCCAAATTTGGACCAATTATTTGTTACGAATTGGAAAAATATAATCCAATTCGAACAGCACAGAGGTGTCCAAGATATGATTCTAGAAGATAATTCCATGCTCAGAGTAAGTTGAGTAAAAGTTGCATGCCATGCTAACATATTGAGGCTAAGGCGATCTGCACCATGATACCAGCTCACATGGCTGGGTTTACGTCTCATGCTTAGTTTTCTAAATACTTTATTATGCACACCATTATGTCATTGTTTCATCGTTGTCCCGTAGTACTGTTTCAATGAAAGTTTCAAACTAAATTAAATTGCACTGATATATTTTAAGAAATTTTGTGGCAAGTGCTCAAAAGGTTATCAAATACTCCAATTTGGGAGAAATCATTTCTTTTTCAAACATAAATATTGCTTGTCATTTGAAGCTGTAAATTGCGCTAGCAATTCCATTTTCAAATTAATAATAAATATTAACTGACAAAATTGGCAAAACTAGTGTTACATTTTAGCAAAAATATTTATAAGGCGATGTATACGTACGTATGAGGGGATAGCTTAAGTACGTGGTTAACATTATTTATTTTTTTGCCCTGATTAACGGTTGTTAAAAAATAACGTAAACTGTATTTCCTTAGATATAAAACTTAGTAAAAATTACAAACATACAAACATATATCAACATAAGTTATCAAAAAATTAAGACAGGATATTTAACATGTTTTTGAGAAAGTTTTTATCAGCATTAAAAATAGTAAAGTTTTCAACGCATTGTTTGCTAAATATTGACAAATTTGACAGTATGTGACAAATTTGTTTTAAGCGATTAGATAAGCTAAATTTTATTTATTTACATCGTTGTGCAAGCAAGAATCCCAGCAAACACGGACACGTTAAACCAATGCCGATTTAATGTTGGCCGGCCATCTCCGACGTCGGCCCAACATTAAATCGGCATTGGTTTAACGTGTAATGTTTGCTGGGATACTGTTTGATACTGTCTGTATACTAGAAAAAGGGACTGAATAGCCGTCATGTTTGTAACTGAATTGGTAACATGTAATTTAGTAAAATATGTGTGTGTGATATGTACACTACATGGATCGATGAATAATACAACAGCAAAAACAACGTGTACATAGCAAAGCTTTTGCAGCGCAGAATAAGCTTATGTGACATATAGAGAATATAGACGCCCAAAGCAGTATGTCGCAAGACAGAAATCTCACACCTGCAGGTGGTCAGATTTTTTGCCATATTTAAAGAAAAACAGTTATTTCAAGAAAAAATAAAGACACCTAAAGAAATGAAAATAATGTTATTTTAAGGTATTTGTTCACCATTCCTACAAAAAGTGAAAATGATAAGTAATTAATCAGATCGTTATTTATGTGAGTTTTTGTCACAGAGCCACATTTGTCACAGAGCCACATCTGAACAGTCTAAAACCTTGGGGAGTCTTCAAGTAGTAAATTAACAACACTCTAGTCGTCTGAGCAATATATGTAATTTATGCTTGAAAAAAATAATACTTGCGATGGAAAGTATTTAGGGAAAGGTCGCATAAGTCGCATTTTAACCCGGAATAATATTAAGATGTGGTTGGAATGTGGTTAAAATGTGACTAATTCGTGGTGATTCTGTACACAGGGTGTTGAATAGAGATGTATTGAACTATCATGAAAAGATATTGAGTACCACTTCTATGTTTTCATTTTGGAATTCCTTAAAAAAACGCGAATAAGTGATATGTGCATTTAGATTTGTACACATAAGCGTGTGCATGGTACAGCCACAAGCATTGAGGTCTCATAGTCAGAAAACATGGATTTAATACATTTTAAGGTCGCGACCTCGCCACCCCTCTCGGCCATCAGTATACATAATTCTCACTATCAGATTTTAAATGCCTGTGCTGCAGCAATGGAGTGAGTGAACTCTCTCATATGTTCTAACTTTACAGGTAATCATTGAAAATATTACCATGATTATTTTACAATACAATACTATAAAAGTACGAATCAATCTTGTGCACCGTAACGAATTTGTTAAAATGTTTAGTTCCTGCGTGAGCCAAGAAAAAAACCCTGCGGAACCAGCTGTTGCTGATTTTCATACACCTCGTGCTGTCAATTACTCCGGCAAAGCTCATCTTGTGGTGGATGAAAATTACCTGATTTTATAAACGTTTTTACTGTGATTTATTACATAATTCACTGAATTTTATTACAAATAATCCACGTGACAGTGGTGCTTAGAGAGTAAGTGGTGATTGTTTAATACCAAAGATTGAAGCCAGATTGCAACACCCATAGGATTGTGTGAATATTGATTGGCAACATGTAATGTTGCTGTTGAAGAAGCATCACCACCAAAAGGCTTGTGTGAATATTGTTTAGAAACATCTAATATTGTAGTGTTGTTGATGAAGCATCACCACCAATAGGATTGCGTGAATATTGTTTAGAAACATCTAATATTGTAGTGTTGTTGATGAAGCATCACCACCAAAAGACTTGTGTGAATATTGTTTAGAAACATCTAATATTGTAGTGTTGTCGATGAAGCATCACCACCAAAAGGATTGTGTGAATATTGTTTAGAAACATCTATTATTGGTGTCGATGAAGCATCACCACCAAAAGGATTGTGTGAATATTGTTTAGAAACATCTAATATTGTTGTTGATGAAGCATCGCCACCAAAAGGGATTGTGTAAATATTGATTAGAAAAATCTAATGTTGCCGTTAAAGCATTAATTAGCACTTCAAGGCTGTTAAAGAACCGAGCCTGCGACAGAGTGCTACATATAGGAACCGACCTGAGGCTGCTCATGTTCCTCGTACTGGACACGGTTCATGTGAGGTACAGAGTACAGGTCCTCGGTATCTTTCTCATCATTATAAGCCTAGAACATCAACCCACACCCTTAATTCGCAGTATGACTAAATGACAAAGTTTAATTGATGATGCAACATCAAGCCAAATTTGGACCAATTATTTGTTACGAATTGGAGAAATATAATCCAATTCGAACAGCACAGAGGTGTACAAGATATGATTCTAGCAGTTAAATCAGTGTTTATAAATTTCACATCAAGAAAGCGGCCCCTTAGCTTTAGAAAATAGAACACTTTTTATTCTTTGCTTTCCGCACACCACACAATCGTGGGTGGGTGTTGTTCTTTATTTGATACTCTTTGGAAAATAGCACTAATTGCAATGAGTTCTTTAAGGCTATTTTGTTACCTATTATGTATAAACCGAATGTTTGTTATTATATTTACATTACATTATGTAATGATGTAAAATGTTCTACGACATACAAGTAGGTGTTGTAAGTGGAGGTAAGAGTCAAACTCTAAAATCACAGGGCCCATCTCAATTAACATCTAAATTTGTCATATTCTAATACTTTCAAATACTATCCATTCCATTTCAACTCTTAAAATGGAAATGAGAACAGATAAGATCAGTCTCAGGATTTTAAGAGGGATGAGCAACAATATCAAAGTTAAGATCCAAACCTATTCGTGAATACTCGTGAAGTCACTTTATAGGTAGACTACCCAGCAAACTCCACACATCGACCCAATGCTGGCCCAATGTTGGCTCGACGTCTACGACATCGGCCCAACATCGGGCCAACATTGGGTCAATATATTGTGTTTTCTGGGTAACACGTTAATGCGAAACAAACGTGAGTCATTCACCCAATATTAGTGTAATGTTGGCACGGCGTCGCAGACGGCGGCCAACTTTAAGCCAACATTGTGTTAAAATCGCGTGTTTGTTGGGATATAATCATTCTGTATAACACGCTTGTGGTTGATTACCACCTAGTGAGCAGATAGTGAACTAACCTCGTCAGAGATCGCCGCAATGGCGGGAACATCAGGTGTCTGGAACGAGAGAAAAAGAACCATGCAGACAGATCATGCATACAGATCATGCAGACAAACTAAAACAAGCAGGTATGGCAAACATAACATAAACCAGTACCACTAAGTCCAGCTGGACTTAAAGGGTCGTATATGTCACTTTGTAAAGTGACATATACGACCCTTTAAGTCCAGCTAGACTTAAAGGGTCGTATATGTCACTTTACAAAGTGACATATACGACCCTTTAAGTCCAGCTGGACTTAAAGGGTCGTATATGTCACTTTACAAAGTGACATATACGACCCTTTAATGTCCAGGGAACGAATTATTATCAACCAATAGAAATTTACTTATGTAGTGTTAGATAAATAGCAACATAAAAATAATAAATTACTAAAATGAAGTTTTAACAAAATTATAAAAAAATAGACGAATTCCAAAATCAAGCGAAAATTGCTGTCGTGACGACGTTAAAATTGTTCAAATTACAATGAAAAAATAATCAAAATTTGTTTTGTTGGCAAGGTTGTGAATTAAATAAAATGTTGGTAAGTCCAAAATTAATTTAGTTGAGGCATTTAGTCGATAGATCTGGGCATTTTGATGTTTAAGTCCAATGTTAGCATCGACACAATAGTCGTTTTCGAATTCTATGTACCGTACTCTACAGACATGTCGTCAGGACAGCCATTTGTCATTTACGTGATTTGCATAAATACTAGACATAGGCCACGACCCAGCCTAATTAGCATGGAGGCCACCACTGAAAATAAAAGTTATGACAGTGAGGTAATTATAAAGAGTAACTTTATGAAGCAACGTCGTCCCCCATGACCCTTACCTGTTAACAATAAATATCTAGAGCGTTATGTAAACCCTTGAACCGCCGGTGTCGCATATATTCGGGGTTTATTTTTTATTAGCACATTAAGTACCACCTTTTAAACATGTTAAAGATAAAATGTGACATCAATCCGCAATATTTGAAAACAGATGACCTCCATTTTGTCGAATCTGAATAATTTTCACTCACTTGAAGTTGTGGATCGCGTCAGCGAGACACAACTTTAAGTGGGTGAACATTAAGATAGCATAATTTGGCGGTTAAAGGGTTAAACCAGAAACATTTATTTACTACTATTTACGGCAGCAACGTTTATCATGTTTATCGTTTAAATAACACGTTTTAAGAAGGGGTAACCATATTCAATACCTACAAATACAGCATCATATCGCGTAGATTTCAAATATGGGATATGGTAAATATATTTTATAATCGGGTAATCTTCAGTCATTTCGATTTAGGAATTGTGGCACCAGTTCACATCACAAAAGTGAATGATATTTAATTAGATATCCTGTTAATGCCTGGGAATAATACTACATTGAGAATAGTATCAGAAAATAGTCGAGAGAAGCTGATGTAATCTTATTTGGAGATGCGAAATTAGATAAATTTAGTCGATACACAGCCAAAACAAAACATCACTGCCGTATGTCTAAATGTATCCAATGACAGAAATATGACACACATGCACGTGAGAGAGATCAATAAAAAGAAAACTGTCTATCAAATATATCTAATAACCCAACATTGAATCAACGTTTCGTGCTTGCATCTTCATTCGACTTGTAGTGGGTGAAGATGCTGTTTGTCTATATATGGTAATGGAGCTTGAGATATTTCAAATATTAGCTGTTATTCTTGTAATTAAAATATTCACAATAAATGTTTCTGGTGATATTGTTAGCACGACTAAGTAACTTATTAACATGATTATATGCTAGTATTCTGTCGAACAAAGGCAAACAGCAGTAACTGCTTGAGAAGTACGTGTTTGCCTTTGTTCGACAGTCTACTAGTATTCCGTTGAAACCTCACTTATTGAAATGAGAGTAGAGTATTATACATGTATTGTTAATAGTATACTATGATGTACAGTGGTTAGCTTTGGCATGTAGGTAAAAAAAATCACGCAGTAGCAATCCAAGCACAAACAGAAGAAAACTTAACATATAAATAAAATGGAAAAGTTTTGGAAATATGCCAACTAAACCAAACATGCACATTTGTTTTCACGACTGACTTACCTGTACAGCAACCTTTTGAGCGCCAAATAAATAATTACATTTTCTTACACTTGAAATTGTGTTCACTACAGCGACCCACAACTTCAAGTGGATAAAAATTACTCACACTTTTTATATTTGGGGAGTACACATTGACTTTATTGTGAATTAAATAAAAACAAATTCACAAGGATAGATCCATAACGAGCTACTAAAAATACTCTGGAGCAATTATAATGTGATTGGCGCCCAAAGGGTTACGATATATTGCTTCCAATGACCACATTCAAACAAATATAATGTTGACTAATAACAATAGTAACTTTTGCTAAATTGAATCATGAAAGTTTTCATCTGTGACACATGGACGTTGACTTTCACTCAATGAGCCATTTTTTTTAAGCAAACACCATACTAAATTATCAAAAGTAGGCTTGCTGTTGAACACCTATGTTTTTGTTTGAAGCCAGATATCGCAGCATTACTGCAGTTATTCTCCCTGGTTTAGAAGCTGATATTTGTTACGAGATGACTGTCCGCAAAAAATATGTGGCAAACATAGATTAAATATGTATATGGCCTACAAGCTTTGTGTTTGTTGACAGACAATGATATTAACAAATAATATCCAGAGGTCCGTTTACGCTCCACAAAATCACTCACTTATACAACAAAGCCCAACCACCTGGGCCCGTATTCTCGTACAAGTTACGATAAATCGTAGGCTTCTGATTGGTCGAGATGGCCATCTCGACCAATCAGAAGCCTACGATATATCGTAACTTGTACGAGAAAACGGGGCCTGATCTCCATAAATAAACCCAAACCGTAAATGTTCAGCTTTTGAAATTATTTATACAAAAAAGTTTTTCTCGAAGCGCACCATTACCTACTTCTCATGCATTCTTAGGCTTTGCTCCAGACTCATCTGTAGACTGGTTTCTATACCATGTATACCATGATGTTCTGGAGTGGATAATGAAAGTCTACACCACCAGAGTGAACTACGCAGTAATTCTAACTACCGCTAGTTTGAAAACAAAGACACACATGTACGTAGTCGTACAAATACACACATACACCCCTTCGGTACACACTGTTTTGAAATCTTAATTAGTCCACAACAAATCGCCTCTGGCTCTGAAAGGTTATATATGCAACATTTTAAGTGGGGGATACACCCTTTCAACTCTAAGGGTACAAAATATCACTACAGTCACACTCAGAACAGTAGAACATATGATCACACAACTCACACGAGGGGATAATTTGCAAACTAGGGTTAGTAAGTTAGTCTGTTCGTTAATCTCCAAAACCGCAAAAATCCAGTGTCGTATTGATACATCTCACACATTTGAAGCTGGAATTGCTGTCCTATTTCCAGCCTAAGTGTGTGAAACAAGTGTAATGAGAACAATTGGTCATAATTAAAGCCTGAGAAAGACAACCAAAACAGGCTTTATAGTAAAGACATGCATCGTTAATGTTGAAAGACGATTTTGGTATATTTTTTTAAATTTTGCTTCAATTGGTCGGATGTCGTATAGAGCTAAAGAGCTAGTTGTCACAGTCGTGTGTCAATCGCAAATTGGCCTGCGATTTTTTTTAAAAAATAGTTGTTACAACTTAAATTAGAAAAGGATCACTTGATCTATTTTACGAAATAAAATGGCAACAAAAATAAAATTTTGAAACACCATGCCTAGTTGGCGATGAAAAAAAAAAAATTCTGTACAATTCAGCAGCGATTTTTTTCATAAAATATAATTATTTTGGTAAATTATACCAGTAAAATGTCAAATGTCGTCGTCTCTATTGTTAATCAGATTAGTAAGTGCGGTGAGTATTATGACGTTGTTTGCACCCCATGCCTAACACTTCACACGTCAAACCTCGTCTAGGACCTCCTCGGTCTGCTCAGATACTTCATGGCTGATTCCGTTAGATTGCTGTGTTTCTATCACCTCTGTGTGCACTATTTCAGACTCTACTGTCTCTACTTCTGGCTCTGTCTCTGGTGGCTCTATCGCCACCGGTTCCACCACCGACACCTCAACAGATGCCTCATCAAGGAGCTTCTGATAACATCATCAGTATCAGAGACATTAAAATCACCAGCAATCATATCACTATCACACACACTCAAACTATAATAAGCCCCAGTCTTGGTTGTTGTTTACATTTATACATACCGCAGTTGATATGTGTCAATGTAAAATAAAATGATCTTATTTCATAGATTACCCAAGGTCAATATATCAAATGGAATCTCACAACTTGCTATGATCATTATGATGGCTTTTTTATTCCATTGATTTTACTGGAAATAAGCGTTAAAGAAGCTATTATGGAACTAAATTTACTTCAGTAGTAGAATGAGCCTGTTCTGCAAAGCTAAATGTGCAGACCGAGCTACACAAATCCACGCAGCTACAATATTAATTAACAACAATACTTAAATATCAGAGTTTGTTAAATGAACAGATGTTTCATCAATTTATTTCATCAATGACCACGAGTTATATATAAATGGAGTGATACTTAAGAAGTTCATCTTAACATTTGCTCACTTTTAAAAGGTGAAGCATTAACGAATAAAAACATTGCTAATATACCAGTTCATTGAATCAACAGTTCCTTCGCAAACGTACAGTTTTTCACACTTGAGAAAACACAAAATAAAATTGGCGAAGAAATTATATTCAGAAAAAATATACAAATACATCATCAGAAATGCATAATGCAATCGTGTACATGTATTATGCATTTTTGATATCATGTATATACCGGTCGAAAACGAAAGACCGGGAATGTGGTGCTGAAAAAAACAGGTATTAGAACACAGTATCCTAAAAAATAACAACCATTTGTGCAACCTGCATACATGTCAAATAATGTTAGCATCTGAAAACTAAAGTATTGACAAGTGACCCGCGATTTCATGTTAATACAGCTGAAATCGAGACAAAATTGCGAAAAAGAAAAATGTGGCATTATTTAAATGACATTCAGTGAAAGAACAATAATATGAAACTCTTGTCAAATATAAATGTGATTTTGCAGACTTCAACTCCGCTCACTAGTGAAACTCAGATTGACATGTTCCAGCAAGCATCAGACGTTCAACCAATGTTGTTTTAATGCTCGACAACTGTCGAAGATGGAACAGCATTAAAACAACATAGGGTTAACATCTCGTGCTTTCAAGGATGGTGCCAAAAACTAGGTAAAAAAAATGTAAGCAATGCAGAAGCTAGAAATTAAAGACCTCAGCCAGCTTTGGCTCGATGATTGATCTATCTATTTTGCTTGTTTTTTCCATGAAAAAGTGTACTTTAACAGGAGTAAAAAAAAATATGTAAAGTGTAGAATATGTAGTTGCGACAAAAAGTCTCATTTAAATCAGACACAAACCTATAAATCCTAAGTGACAAACTCCTAGGTGACATTGTAGTGGAGTTGTGGAGCCCATGGAATTACAGATTATTATCAACCCCATAAACGTATTTAAATTATCTAATTAATATTGGATTCCTCATTTACTTTTTCATTTTGTCCGCGACTGTAATTCACACCTGTATCTATCAATAATAATCACCCCTATCACGGGGATGACGAAAAAAGCTAGAAATGCGTCAATATTGCGTTCCGTCGCTCTCTCTATGATTGTCACGAGAAGAGGAAAACCGAGGTAGGGACAATAGCCTACTCTTGTCTCTTAACGTGACTTCTTTATAGTCCACAGTACCTTTGCTAGCACTGTACATTCGAATTCGAATTTGAACATTTGAATAGATTGTAGCACTGTATGTGCAAAAGTACGAGTAAATTTTGGATTTTAAACACGTGCTCAAAAAATGATGTAATTTGAATCGCTAAACCAAATGCAGGCGCGTTATGATATCTTATAATTTACCCCTCCGCACCACCTATCACCTCGGTAGTTATTCGCATTTGAGATGTGAATTCCTACGCAATTCTCATGTTTATTGAACGAATTTTATGTAAAATATGACATGAGGTATTTCACCTCTTGTGCAGCTGAATTGCTCGTTTCTATTTTTTGTTATTTTAAGCTGGAATTGCTAACGCAATTTCCAGCTTAAAATAACAAAAAAAATGATTATTTATGAAAATAGACCAGATTGAATTATTTGATAAACAAATCATCTACACAAAATAATATATCATTTTAGTGGTTTGGAATTAGCTTGAAACCGTATGAATATGGTCCTAGCAGCACAAGGGTTTAAATTAATACTATAAAGACAGTGATATTTGTGTTGTGAGAGTGAGTTTTGTAAAGCATGATAAGCGTGTGTGTAGCCTAGAGGCGTACACACAGTGGTTTGATTAGCGTGTGTACAAGCGCGGCACACAAGTCACCTGATAGCAACACTTACCTCATAGTCCCCTATATCATCATCATCGCGATAATCATCGACCACGTTCTGAATACAATAAATAACATGTTGTACTAAAATCTCACTTTTCCGGTTCAGCTAGTTAATAGTCATGTAGGCCAGAGTGCAGCTGTAATAACTCAGATCTCATTTGAATCATGGACACCGCTGTCCTGTTAATTTAATCTGTCTGAGATGTGTTTGTGAAAATTAATTTAAAATCAACGGGTTCTGATTTAAAAAGTAAATCATTTTATTTGGAAAATGCAAAAAAAATCTAGGCAAGCCAGTAATACTTAGGACACACCAGAGTCACTTTTGAAATCATGAAGCTCCGAAATCCCCCAAGTTCGGAAGTTTCCAAGTTCATAAGTTCTTAAATTCATGGAATTGCAAGATCCAAAAAATAGGAATTTTGAGGCTTCATGAATGTTGGACCTTTGCATCTCATTATCGAGTCGGTGTCCCAGCTATACTGGTGATATTTTTAATTAAAACAACAACAGGAGGTAGCGCCACAGCTCGGTGTGGAAATGAACAGCGGGGTAGAATATCACATTGACAAGTACGTGTAATACATGGATAAAGGTCTGGAGTCATCAGAGAGAAGATTATAGCACTGGATTAAAGTGTAGCTGATCAAAACCAGCGCCACAATACCCACACCGGTACAACCCCGCTAACCTTTATACATTTCTAGCACGAATTGCGTGTGATGTTGGCTGAACTAAAAATGCGAGTATCATCCATTTAATGATGAGCCAGCTTGCTGTTTGCAAAGCAATGGATTTCTAAAATATGCTGTTCTCAAGAAGCTGAGTATAAGCTTGTTGTAAAAGGCCTGGGGTCCATACCACAAAATGTGAAGATTACCTTAACTTTCTCTCATTTCCATTAGGATTAATCTTACCTTTTCTTATGACAATGAGAGAAAATTAAGATAATCGTAACCCTCCTTAATTGTTTCTATTGTGTTTTTCATTCATCTGAAGCGGGAATTGCTAACGCAATTTCCAGCTTCAAATAGCGAAAAATATTTATATTTATGTAAAATTAGACGTCTCCAATATTGAATTAATTGATTAACTGAGCATCTACCAAAAACTATTTTATCAAATTTAGTGATATTTTCTATTGATCATGTTGATCTAAAACCTGCTTGAAACGGTATAGGCCTACACGCGGTTACATATGTTCTTCTTCAAAAACAGATCCGCATTACATCATTATCAGTTATGTATAAATATATTACTAATCATATTCAAATTAGATTTGCAAATAGCTTAGTGATTAATTTCCACCGGCAGATTGGCAAATGCCTTGCCCAAATACTCAGTATCTATTAGCCCGAATTTCTAGCTTCAAATATTACAATATATTGTACATGTTCTAATTTACAATGAGTGTTACAATCTTGATTCAATTTTTTGCTGTGAAAAAAGCTTTTCGAATGCGCATAAAAGCGTTCGTACTGAAAGCATTAAATGTGACCTAGTATATTGCAAGAAATTGATCATTTGTTATTTAATCGAAGTACTTTCCAGTTTAAAATGACAGCAATTATGTCTATTTCTGAAACACAAATGTCTCAAATAATAAACAAGTATTTTATTAGCAAAGCATCTGTAATGTTCGACTATTTTAACAATTTGAGTAGCAGTTTATCAGGTTTGATGTTTTTTTGAAAACGTGTATACATAGACCGAGGTGGACAAGGGTTGAGGGCAATCAGGAGGGGATTTTTGCCCACAAGAGACAGCTCAGGCACGCAGATCTCGGGTTAACGCTGAAATATCGGTTGTTCAAAACAAAGCGTAGAAAGCCTAAAGCCCAGTCAACATACGACATTTACCCTGTGCTGGTTCATGTTGGGTCAGCTTCGTAGACGGTGGCCACACATTGTTCCAGAACAGGGTAAATGTCGTATGTTGACTGGGAGGTGGTAGGGATGTAGGCCTACTAGGCTTTGTAATGTGCCGGCAAACACGACTTACCTCATACACATGGTCTACATCCAATGGGGGCTGAATTATAACCATCCAAAATTATTCATAATAGAATACAATGTAACTGCCCCATCATGCTAATTGACAAGACTTGTAGATTGAAGAGCTTTAAAAATTGTCCTAAATACGCGCGCGTATAATACGCACCGTAAACTACAATACTAGTATTCAAACGCTGAATAACTGTCCACTACGCAACTAAATAAATGCTACAACTGAGCTATATGTATCGTTTTCCTACATATTTTGTCATTTCTATGTCTAACTCCTAATATAGAATTACGCCAACTGATTAACAGATAATGACGTAGAACAAGATAAATGAGTGTTAGAGGGCGTAAAACTCACAACAATAAAATAAACTCAACAGCTAGGTATATCTGCCAACACAAACTTTGATGTGTAAAAGTCAGATAACATTTTTTTTCAAATATATATTATAGCCTATATGAATTATAGTGGTGTGACACGGATACATTGAATGCTGACGTCCGTCTTATCTAAAAGGTTGTAAGTGCCAACTGCAAAAGTGGAACTTCCATCATATTTTCTGAAGTAGTAAAGTGTGAACATCTGGTAAAATGTACTAACTGTCGTCCTCAATCTGTTAAGATAACATGCTGGGAAAAACATTGAATGTCACAAATGATACATCACAATCATGCAACAATGTTTAGAAAAACATACACAGCACAAGTCTAGAGCGTTTTGTGTACTATTTATCCATGCCATAACATTCTGATTACAAAAGTGTACATTGGTAGTCATAAGTATGAACAGCTCTACATTAAGTTGTACATGTTCCGGTTGATGCAGTTTTAACACTTATCTTCTTAGGATTGTATGATCATTAGTATGATTTTTTGTAGGATTTTATATTACGACGTTGCATGATGTAACCCTGTAACATAGTGTTCCTGGCTATAATTGGTTGAAGCCTGGTGTTTTCTCGGGCATTTAGTTCGCTCATCCTCCCGTGGCTGGTACTTCTAGGCTGCCGTTCAAAATACCAGTAATATTTGGCTCTAACCATGCTAACCCTTTAAACGCCGGTCACGATTACATTCGTTTTTTAATGTGTATTAGCACATTAAATAACAGCTTTGTAACAAGTTAAAGATACAGCAAGATTTCAAAATCGATGACCATTTTGTCAAATCTGACTAATTTACACTTAATTGAAATTGTGAATCACGTTAGCGAGGCACAACTTCAAGTGGGTGAAAATTCAAATTTAATAATTACATAACTAAGGAGGGACTGTGGCTTTTCTGGAGAAAACACATCATGTAGAAGCGACCTCAGCATAGAATTCACAAAAAAAACATGTGAATATTCATTGCTATATTCATTGCTATATATATCAGTTACTAATCACTAATCTGTGTCTCACCTGGTCGTGATGGTTCATCTCCGCTTCTACCTGCGCAGCCGAGCCGTTAGCTACAACATTACAAACACCTGATCAACATCATGATATGTAACCTATGACACAAGTTCAAAATGTTCTACATATTATACAACCATTTCACGACTTCCCTTAAATTTCTAATTTATACCTCGTGCAACCTTTCTGGGCATCCAATTACTCTTCTTGTTCTCATCCAGCTTGAATGTGCAATATATTATTTTTGAAATTAAGCCTGTTCACTCTTAAGTTATCTTATTCAAATTTTCACCCACTTGAAGTTGTGTCTCGCTACCGCGACCCACAACTTCAAGTGGGTGAAAATTACACATTTGTTTAATTTGACACCAAACATTTGCAAGTCATGTTTAACCAATCATTTAATTCCCAATATTTAACGTCATTTAACCTGCTAGTAAAACATGTTAAAAACCATTATAGTCGTGCATAGCGCCCGAAGGGTTAAATCTCGGCCTTCTTTGGAAGATTATACTACTCTTTCTCTAGATTATTTTATTCATAATAAAATAAAATAATTATTATTTATTTGAGATAGTCTGCAACCCTTTTATCACCAAACACGACAATAATCGTTTTTAATCCATTTTATTAGCTGATCAAATCACTGATATATGAGTATATGTAAGTATTTTCAGCCACTTGAAGTTGACACCAAACATTTGCAAGTCATGTTTAACCAATCATTTAATTCCCAATATTTAACGTCATTTAACCTGCTAGTAAAACATGTTAAAAACCATTATAGTCGTGCATAGCGCCCGAAGGGTTAAATCTCGGCCTTCTTTGGAAGATTATACTACTCTTTCTCTAGATTATTTTATTCATAATAAAATAAAATAATTATTATTTATTTGAGATAGTCTGCAACCCTTTTATCACCAAACACGACAATAATCGTTTTTAATCCATTTTATTAGCTGATCAAATCACTGATATATGAGTATATGTAAGTATTTTCAGCCACTTGAAGTTACAGGTCGCGGCAGCGAGGCACAACTTAAATTGCAAATCGAAACTTGTGTCCGAAAACAGAACTGATAGGGAGCTCATTTTTAAATGATACTTGATAATATATTACTTATAGGCCTACTAGTAGGCTATATCTGCTTACAGGCATAAGATGTATTGAGTTGACAGGTTAACAGGTTATTACAATATAAACTGTAAAATAACAAGATAACTGAAATTATCAAGTCTCATGGTATTGAGTGTACACTGCCATCTGGGCATTATTGCATGCCTACATACAATTTCTACAAGACCAGTCTACTTCTGTACAACATGCAGTCCGTAGATTTTTGAGTCAATTGGTGTGTCATCTGAATCCCCCTTGCTCACAAATTGTTCATACTATTGCGATCACAATTATATAAAATAATTGAAGAAAATCGCATGAAATGTAATATGTTATCAGAAAAAACTGGTTAGGATTTGGGCTTTTATCATCTTTTTGATCTGGATGGTAACCATGGTAACCTTTGGCCTGCCGGATTGTCCGTTTATATTTCACTTGTATTTGAAGTTGAAATTGCTAACGAAATCTAAAGCTGAATAAAAAAAAGACGTAATTTTTTTTTCAAATTTGATTTCGTTTAACAGTTACTGATCATCATCTATCACAATTTTTATATGGATTAACCCTAGGACGGCCATAGTCGTTTTTAATTTGTTTTATTAGGGACTCAAATCACTGTTATTGAGATGTGTGTTTAAACATCAATATTTGGAAATGTTTGTCCTCAAATATGAGGAATTTTCACCTACTTGACACAACTTCCAAGTGAGTGCAAATTTAAATTATTTAATTTAGCGCTTTAATGGTTAAAACGTGCAAATAACGTATATATAGGGAAGGAGCTGGCCAAGGATTAAGAGCTGTAAACCATGAGAGAAGGTATATGTATAAATGTTTGATATTACGAGTTTGTATGCGACAACCTTCAGTACAACCACTGGATTTTAGTGCAGGGCCCCTCTGGCTTCATCGTGATAAGTTTTTGCCTCGAAGTACAATGCATGGACACACTTCCACAATTTTATCACGCAAGCGCTGGCAACCATCCCATTATCGCCAAATATTTTCTCACAAACACTTCTTGACAATCAAACATATGCCAAAATACATCCAGTCGATTTTCAAACACTGTTCTCAAACACAAAATCACCTTCGATTTAAGGATAAAAATTTCGAAATCGAAATGGGGAGAGTAAAAATCTCAAATGTACTTACTTAGCCCTTTGACTGCCAAATTATTTAATTGGAATTTTCACCTATTTGACGTGTCTCGCTGACGCGATTCACAACCTCAAGTGAGTGAAAATTATACAGATTTGACAAAATGGTGGTCAACGATTTTGAAATATTGCTGATTGATGTCACGTTTTATCCTCAACGTGTTAAAATGTGGTATTTAATGTGGTTATAAAATAATGAAAAAACACGAATATAATCGTGACCGGCGGTGAAAGGGTAAGGCTCGCGTTGTTGTACTGAAGATTGTGTCTGACAGGCATGAGTTTGAGAACAGATCGTGAGCAATCGCTATGTTACACAGAATAGAAGTCCTGAGAGACAGCTCAGAAGCAGCAATCTAAATGTGACTGGAGAAAGACAGAGAGGTACAAGCAATCACGCTCCATCAAACATGGCATGCTACAGCGTCACCTGGTGAGTTACATGCTTACTTATCACGTAGATGCCAACCATGGGGCCCTGCATCTTGGTTTTAGAGTTGTTAATACAGTTTAACTTCAGTTCAATGCGTGGATTAGCGGAAAGTTGCACGGTTTGAAAAGCTGCAACATATTTCAAGATTTAGTCAACTGCACACCCTGAATCTTTATCACAATGCCTTGCCACATTTGTCAGCTGAGTGTGCTCATTTTGTTAATTCTTGACCATGCTGACCATGTTGACCGCTAAGCCTCTTCCGTAAGCAAGAAAGTCATATTACATATACCATTCTAGTAAGTTAATTAACAAATTGTTCAAGCAAGCGAGATCAAGCAGTGCAAAATGGAGAAAGTGTCGTGCAAAAATAGCAGATTTGCTTGGTTCAGTAACTTGCTTGTCTCTTGAATGATTAGAATTTTTTTTTAGAATTTTGCCTGGACCTGTTGACACAAAACATACATGTCGGCCTGTGTCTACAAAGCCTGCTGATGAAATATTCAACCGGTGGGTATCCGGTAGCTCTCACAGATGGATAACAGTCAATTACGAGTACTATTATCCGCAAATTGACAAATTTAGTTTTTGTCATAATCATTTATAATTCCTTTTGTGGTAAAAGGGTGTATCTGCCGTGACAGTGCCGTCTTACAAATGACAACCCAGCGAACACAAAAAAATTGTATAACATTAATTTTGTACAATGTGTTTTCGAGAAGTAAAACTGTCACATCGTTTAGTGATAAATCATTCAACAAAATGTCCTCTCAGTCAAGCCCAGCAAACACGAGACCTAGAGCTATTATTGCTGATTGACCAACATCAAACCAACATTGGTTCAAAGACCCGTGGTGGCTGGAAATGTTCGTCTAATTCTTAACTGACCTAATTGCATTTTTTCCACCTGCCCAGAAAACACAACATGTCGACTCTATGTTTGGCTAATATTGAGTTAGAGTTGGTCAAACATCGGGGTCAACATATTGTATTTGCAGATATAATAAATGTTTTTATAAAAAATAAAACAAAAAACAGTTTGTGGATAAAGTATAGACCAGAAAACACATGAGAACAACACGAGCCATACATAAATGCACATAGTGTTATATATCTACTGGTAATATTTAGGAAGGCTTGGCCCGTGCACAATACAAAAGCGTGTTGGTGTACAATACAAAAGCGTGTTGGTGCACAATACAAAAGCGTGTTGGTGCACAGTACAAAAGCGTGTTAGTCAGGGACTCTCTCCATTAATGAATATTAATTTAATCACTTCTCTCCAGTTAGTTTTCATTGTTTAAGTGTAATATAAGTAGTATGATTGTACATAGGCCTAAAAGTTATTATTTTAACATTAATTTTACATTTAAAATACCAAAATTATCAGTCGCTAAACTAACTATGAAAAACAACTGAAGTTTTGTATCAAATCCAAAACCGCCAAAAACTATTCATGCGGTATTTCTTTCTAATAGACAATTTGGAAAAAAATGAAAATCGATCGTTACCTGGTTAAATAACCACATGCATGTACACTCCCAGCAAATACGAGACGTTGAATCAATGCTTTTTCAATGTTGGCCGACGTCTTCGACGCTGGCCCAGCCTTAAAAAAACATTGTGTCAATGTCTCGTTTTGTTGCACAGTGAGCACTGATATGCATGTGATGTTATAACACAGCAGACAAAAGATGTTAAATCAGTGTTGCTTTAACGTTGGTCCAGCGTCGTAGACGCTGGATCAACGTTAAAGCAATATTGATTCAACGTATTGTGTCTGTTGGGTTAAGTGAGCCGAGTCTGTTATTAGACAACACGTTGGATGAGTGTTGGTTTGACCAAGGAATATATAAAGTCTTTCTATGTTCCTTGGTTTGACGTTGGTCCACCGTCTACGACGCTGGGCCAACGTTAAATCAGCATTGGTTAAACGCCTACTGTTTGCTTGGAAGTGAATTAAGCGTGTTATTCTACGTGAGTAGTGCCTACCTTCTGGTCTGACCACTGGGCATTCTATCCTCTCCACATCACTCATGCCTCCGTCCACCACTATACCACGGTCCTTGTAGTACTCGTCAGCTTCCTTGTCCACCACTAAGAGGTCAGTCTGGTCATCCCTGGACTTAATCTTCTGGACCACCTGGGCGTGTGAGTCCTGTGCCACGGGATTGCCGTTCACCTCCAGGATTCGATCCCCCTCCTTCAGGCCGGCCACTTCTGATGGCGACCCGGCGTCCACCTTGCCGATAAACTGTCCAGGTTTGCCTTTCTCAGCGTGAAGATTGAACCCGTAGCCCTGGAAATCTGGCCAGATCCTCAGAGCGCACAGGCGAGGTCGTGAAGGTGTCTCTACTGGATTGGGTGAGAACACACAGAAAGAAACATGTAAGAAAGGGACGTGCACAACACACTAAACATGCTAAACATCAAACAGATTAACCCATTAACCGCTAAGTTATTTAATTTGAATTTTTAAATTAGAATTTTAACTCACTTGAAGATAGTATTTATACAGTTTCAAGCAAGTTTGCAGTGAGTAATGAAACTAGATAATTATAACGATTCCTAACTTAACGGAATTATTCAATCCATTTTGCAGAAGGCAAGTGACACGCCACGTAAATCACGTAGGCCATGGGTAAAGCTGCCGCCTGTCACGCAGGTGCCCTTAGCCCTTGTGCTATCGATACCATATATTTATATACGGTTCTAAAAGATTTGGACCAAATAACATGCGACCAAAATCCACAAACCGGTTTGTGGTAGAGTGCTCAGGATGTCAATTTCTTAAATTTCATGAAACGTTCATCCAAGGTTGGTTCACTATTGGGCCAACGTCGCATACGATGGGCCAACAGTAAACCAACTTTGGCTGAATGTCTCGTGTGTGCTGGGTAACACTATAACGCAGTAATCGCGAGATGTTGCGCCAATATACACCCTTTTCAATGATAACACGCCACACATTGACCGAAAGCTGAACTATTTTGTTGGGTCTCCTGTTACATCCTTTTCAATGACAACACGCCACACAGTGACCAAAAGCCGAACTATTTTATTGGGACGCGCAAACTCGTGCAAAGAGTGTATTGATCCGATCCAGAGTTGAAGACGATGGGCCAATATTAAAACAAAATTGGGTCAACGTTTCGTATCTAATGAGGAACAGTTTCTATCCACATAAACACCTGACACCAAGGAAGTTATCTAGATTTCCTTGGTGATACTAAATCACATCGCTGGTAGTCCGACCTCCTCATACAGGTTTACAGAGGTATCGTACATGTGCCTCAATGCAGCAGAAATAGTCTTTTAACGCAAAAGGTGTGGTAAGATTAAGAAAAGAACATTTCGACTTAGCAGTTAGTGGGTCAACAGATTACACATTTAAATAGAAAACAATAAAAAGGTTACAGCATGTTCATTTACTTTGAAAATGAATCCACATTATGTTGAAAGTAAGAGATACCATTCAAAGTAAATGATATAAAGCAACTAGAAAACATATTAAATATATAAACATGATAAACTATAAGTGCAAAATATAAGCAGGATAAACAATAAGAGTAAAAATAACAGAAAAAGTTATTTGAAAATGATTCAACACGATATAATTAAACATTACTACTAGTTTCAAGCACATATGTAAGATGCATGAATGGTGTTAAAATACGTTGAGTAAGTACAATTGTAGCTTGGTGTCACTTCTCGACGTGGACGGTCATAAGTCACTCAGTAATACGCTAAAAACAATCTGTCGATGACAAAATGAATGATGTAGAGCCTACAGATGATGACGTGATGGCGGGGTGATGGGGAACAATGGGCTAAAGATTGGGTTTCGGTGTGAAATTTAATGCTGAAAAAATAGTTTTTCGATCAGCTCCGCTACTATCTTTGGGTCGGATAGTCCCCGGTAATAATAGTTACTATATAACTGTTGAGGGTAGCCCCACCCATTCCACGTAGGAGAGGTCTTGGTCGAGATGGTCATTTTTTCTGCGTTGTTGAGGTTGCAATAGCTCTTGGGTGGTTGTTGTAGATGTACCTTATATACTATTCACTGTATACACATGATACAGTATGCAACGGACGAAATGTACTCAATAATGAAACGGGTTAAAAAGTACTACACCTAGCAACCATCCCCTCGGTGAAATACGATACCAGTTCCTATAAAAATGGTGAAATACTCTTCTCTCAGAGGCTACGAACTTCTACTCGCTAAAAACGATGTAGTTTTAGACATAACTGTCACAAATTGAAATGGTTAAGACATTTGTACAAACTTATCTGGCGTATCGATCTTCAAAACCTACATTTGACTCAGTTACATGCGGTAGTGTATAACTATGACTGCTCATAGCAACATAAAGAGATACGAGCGCAGATTATACGATATATTATACGTGCATTAGGCCAAAGCTGGCTAAAAGTTGTGCCAACATCAACCACGTTGTGCCAATACTTTCAGGCAGCTTCGCGACAACACAATATAGCAAACAAATTACATTGATCCAATGTTGAGTTAACAAATGTGTACAACCGCCGCGACGTTGGCCCAGCATTAAACCAACATGGAAGCAACGTTTGGTATTTCCTGGGAAGTCTGTCTGTAAAAAGTGTCTGAAAGCCAATAATGGGTCACCTATTATGTAAATAAGAGTCAAAACATCATATTCCCTTACATGATCTTACTGGTGTCCCATGTACAGCGCCTATTATTAGTCCCTTTGTATCTGAGACGATCTGAGTATATCATCTATATGATATCCGAAATAATAGCTGTGAAAAATGATCGCAGTCAGAGCATTAAATATTCAATTATCGCGAAGCTAGGTGACTTCGTCAGTACAAAAACAACTCTCAGTCAGCATAATAATATAGATAACATCGTCTGCATGAACATGATGAACGCAGGCCCAAATTACATCGGCTAGGATACATCAGGTGGTTTATGTTTGTTTGACCCTTTCAGCGCGGAGACCTCTTTTAACGTCAGATTCTGACGTATAAAGACGATCACCGCATTGAAAGAATTGAAATATTTCTAATGGCCGTAAAATGCGAAAAATCGGCTATTTTGATTTTTTTTCCAAGCATTATTGAACTTGTCCAAGAACTGATTATTTGTCGAGCCGAAGGGCAGCATCCGCTTACTTTACAAGTGTGCAGTTGCTGCCTTTTGGCTCTGCACAAGCTGTATTGACATAATATTATTATATTATTATTATGATATCATGACAAGCTAGTTTACATTTTTGTTGGGACGACAGTCTCATTATTATTTTGCTATATATTTGAAATATATTTGTATAAATCCATCTACATTTTTGCACGTTTGTAGATATTTATTATGTTATCATTGGTACAATATCGTTTTCTTCATAATCATTTACCCCTTTCCAGCTTGAATATCTTGAAATTATTATTTTTTGTGTGAAAGGTGGCCATTGTGGTAGCGGCATTTTTTGTCTTAGCTATGGTCTCCTGACTGTTATCATGGTTATTTGTACTTCTCACTTTATTTGTAATTAATTATGTTTGGTCAAATACATTTCTTCTTCTTCTTAACATGCATAACAAATTTGGGAAGGATACATGAAAACTTTTAAAGTTATCGTGCTCACAGGTAAATGTTACCACCGACGCTGACGCCTACGCCGACGACGCCGAACTTAAATTGCAATAGCCCACTTTTTTAATTAAAATTAAAAGGCGGGCTAATAAAAATGAGAAAGAGATGCCAATCAACAGATCTATCAATCAATCTTCGATAGCGATAATATCCTCAGATACTGTAGATCTGGTAATTTTCGCATGTTTAAATTTTCGCGAATTTCTGATTTTGGGACTTTTCACAAAGTCTTAAATTCGCTGATTTTTTTTTTTTAGTAGCGCTATTATAATAATAATTTTCGCGAGATTTATGAATTTGCGAATTTGTCCTCCTCGCGAAATTCGCGAAAATTAAGACCTCGCGAATATCACCAGATGTACAGTATCTAGGAGAGTTAATCGTTATTCAATGCTGCGGCACACGCATATGAAAACCAGATACATATATAACAGTTCCATGTTTCTCTTTCAAAATGCCGGTCTATATCAGTGCATGTACACAATTTCAACACTCGACACTAGCCCCAGTGGCTGAAACAGGTTTCAGCCACAGATTGACCGCGCAAAAATCGTTGAACATTTCTTTGGAGGTCATAAATAGGACTTCCGGTCGAATAATCAGGTCGAAAATAGTTTTTTTAGAATCAATGACATTCCAGGTATATGCCCGCATGCTCAGCTCAAAGGTCGCGCAGTCATTAAAATGTTATGGATATATTTCGGACCGTGGGGTCAGGATCGCTCTCAGTCACCGCCATGTTGGATTTTTCCAGGAAAGCAAATACATTAATTCACGTCCTCGGAGGGGACGACACGGCACTACATTCAGTCCTCGCCTGGAGGCTCGGGTTTGGTGCGGTTATGCCGAGATCAGCTCATTTCGCCCTATCCAACGATGCCGTATTATGCATACTGTACTCCAGTCAGGATGTGCTATAATACAGTGATGACATGCAATTCTCGTTCTCTACTGTTGCGTAACGACGTTCCGAAAAGTTTGAATATGGATGAAGTGGATATTTATCTGGTAAGCTCCCAACATAGACTGATACATACAGACAGACATATATTTGATTGACATAAATAGACTTATTTGTCATAGACCAAGCGCAAATGCTATAACCATGATAACATTACATTGTGTTGCTGGATTGTTTGTTTCTATTTTTTGTCATTTGAAGCTGGAATTGCTGACGCAATATCCAGCTTCAAATGACGAAAAATATTAATATTAATTTTATGAAAAATAAATATCTGTAAAACTGTGATATTTGATTACCTGAGCACCCATCACAAACTCTTTCAGTGGTATTTAATTTGGTCCGAAACTTAACCGTATATAACTACACGGTCTCAGTAGCACAAGGGTTAAATCCTTTAACCCTTTCAAGCCTGACTTTCCCATTGTCATCTTCATCTACTACAAGCCGCGAATTGCTGTCGCAATTCTCGCCTTGTAGTGGATGAAAATGATTTGATGTGGTTTAAAAATTAAAGAAAAATACTATGTAATGGTAAACCAGTTTCATGAAAATTTTCGTCCTAAAACCCTTGGCTGTAGGAAAATTAAGTCTATTTTTCCGGGATGTAAAATGATGCATTAATGCATCGTGAGGGCTTAAAGGGTTAAGCGCTATAAGCACGACCATACTTTTTTTAATCTGTTTTATTAGCCAATCAAATCACTGTTATCATGGTTATTGGGGATGAAATGAGTGTTTAAACATCAAGATTTGCAAATGTTTGGTTCAGATTAAACATATGTGGGTGAGTTGAAGCTATGGGTCGCGGTAGCGAGACAACTTAAAGTGGGTGAAAATTAAATTATTTAATTCAGCGCTTTAACCATGTTAACGTTTAAGGTCACCTGCGTGACAAGCGGCAGCTTTACCCACGGCCCACGTGACTCGCGTGGCGTATAACTTGCCTTCAGCAAAAATCGCTTGAATATAAATGATTCCGTTAAGCCAAGGCTGGCCATAATTATCAAGCCTCATTATTCATTTAGGATAATTAATCACATAAAAGACTCTTCAAATCGATTGGATATAAATAAATCCGTTAAGTTAGGCACTGGTTATAATTCTTATTCACTAAGAATTTTTTGTTTTGAGTGTATCTGAAAGAAGTTTAGTAACAAATGCAAAGTTTCAATTTGTGGGATATTTTTCATTATCAATGTATTGTTATTTTTCTTGAAATCTGAGATGCAATGCAATTGACTTGTTATGTGCACTAATATCAAATGAAATGATTATACGTGATTGGAGGATACGTGATTGGAGGATAGCAACCCCAGTAGCACGAGACGTCAATATGGTCAAACCGATGTTAGTTTGCGACGCTGGCCCAGCAGTAAAATAACATTAGATTATCGTTGGGCTTGGCGTACTAGTACTGTGCGTGTTGGGACAGTATTATAAAGCGAAACAATGTCACTCAGAAGGGCTATTATTATCAATATATGGCACTGTTACATATTCACACACACGATCAGCAGCAATACGAGTCCTGCTGGTCAAATGGTCAATATCAGTGTTTTATAACATGTATAAGTTAGATTGTAATATAATCATGATAATCCCAGCAAACACGATACGTTGAACCAATGTTGGTTCAATGTTGGGCCGACGTCGCAGACGTCGGCCAAACATTGAACGCACATTGGCTCAACGCATCGTGTTTGCTGGGATAGTAATATCATGTGGTTGTACAATTTGATCCCTATCAGTGTCATTTTAATCCCATGATGTGGTTCAAATTGCCGCATTTCCATCAATACACACCGTATTGTTAGGGCCTATATTCACACACACGGTACCTTGTTTTTTACTACTGGGAGCCTAATTGGTATTAGCCCATGTCACACAGGTTCATCGACAACAATGTTAGACATGCCAGAACTAACTGATTAGCATGATTAGGGAGACGACTTAAAAAAACGTGTATTAGTACAATATGAAAGAGGCCCGTTAGCAATTGAAATATGCCTTAGCCTCTAATAATTATTTAAAATAGATAATATTTTGGAAAAATAGCGAATAAAAATCCCTAAATGTGTTGTTATTTTTACAGGTATTATAACTTATTTTATTTGGCAAATTTTGTAGGCGTGAGTAAAACTATAACTTTTACCAGTCATTCAATGTAAGTTTTTCGTACATTTTGAAAACCCAACTCGTGTTCATTAACGGCTTACGCCTTATTACTAAGACGAGAGATTGATTGTTCTGTATATCCCAGTCAGCATGATAAGATTATCCAGTGTTGGTTAACTGGTGGGTCTACGTTGCACACGGTAGTTCAACAGTATACATCAATACTAGGTCAACGCCACTTGTTTGCTGGGTAGATTAACAACGTTTATTACATGCTCACGATGAGTCACTGGTAATTACATGAACACCGCTGGGAATACACTGTTTGCACGATTCTGCGCATAAGCAGGACTCCCACCTAAATAGTTCAGTTTTAATCACTGTGTTGCGCTTTGTAATAGAAAACAGTGTGACAGGACTCCCAACTAAATAGTTCAGCTTTTAGTCCCTGTGTGGCGTGTTGCTATTGGGAAAGGTGTATAACACATCGTTTTTAATCTAATGTTATAGAAAGAAAACCTAAAGCCCCTGTCACACTGGCACATGCTGTGCCAGTGTGACAGTGGCGTATAGCTATTCACAGCTTCACACCCGTGTTGTGAACTTTCCCACGACAGCAATTTATTTAAAAGAGACTAGCCACCACCTGGTAAAACAGAATATAATTTTAATTTGTTGATAAACACGGCTAAAACTAGGTGGCGAGTTAGTCTCTTTAATTTCCGTAGAATCATGAAAAGTGGCAGCTATGTCGTCGAGTCTGTGAAATTTATGACCATACGCAACAAGACGCCATATATTTTTGCTTAGCTAAATACAATAAACAGTCATAAAACTGAATACAAAACTAGCATCTAGTCATGTAAAATCATCCCCAGTCTGGTTATGAAAATGCCCGCTATACACTGGAAGGATACAGTATTCTACACGTTTATCGGTACGATAGTTTGTCGAGGAAAGTTTTACTGATGTTAACTGAAAATCAAGATAAAGAAGACATAATATTCATAACCTCCAGCGAATATATGTCTCGTCAGGTCTCCGGTGGTTGTAGCATTATGAAGCGGGTATTAAAGGTTATTTCGACATCTGCTCTAAAATAAAGATGAACGACCTGGCGATATGCATGTATATGGGGAAAGTTGGCCACGTGTCAATCATTGTCATGGACGTACTATACAATTGTGCATACAATGAGGAAGCTTAACAAGCCGATATACATCCGCATGATCCGTAACCATTTGGCATCATATATTAATCATATTTAAAAATACCCTGATGAATTGATAATAGTTGCACATTTCTCTCTAGCTAAAGACCATCATAATACAAATAATAATTTAGTTTATTCGGAAAAATGTCATGATTGAGGTTATCAAATAAAAGCTCTTTATAGGTCTAAGAAAAATGGATATTGGTACGTCACTTTCTTTCGTAAGTTTGATCTTTAAGTTTTAAAGCGGCAAATGCCGTTAAATATTTTTTCCTTAATCCATATTGGTTGTGATTATAATATAGCTAATAAAATCAAGCGCACACTCGACAATAGCCCGCCGCCATTATTGAACTTGGGAAGTTATTGCGCCCACAAGGTCAAATTATTGACGTAAAATGCAAAAAATCACAATAAATCGGTCATTCTTTATTTTTTTTCGGGGCCATTATCAAACTTGTCCGAGAACTGCTTATTAGCAACATTCATAAGAAATTTGAGCTGGATAAAGTTATCGCGCTCACAACGTCAAATTATTGACGTAAAATGCGAAATAAATCGGCCATTGTGATTTTTTTTCAGCCATTATTGAACTGGTCATTTGTAACATGCAAAACAAATTTGAGAAGGATACATGAAAATCGTGCCCACAAGAAAATGTCAACGCCGACGCCGCCGAACTTCAATTGCAATAGCCCACATTTTTAATTAAAATTAAAAGGCGGGCTAAAAATGATAAGTGTAGTTGGGTAAATACCACACGCTCACAATTTTTTGAAATTGCGAGAAGAAGTGCTATGTGACCACTGGTGACGATAATTATCTAAAATGGTTGGGTAATCTTTTTTTTTTACTAACGACTTTACTTTCGCAATTCCGAGAGAATACCGCTACATATACCTGTATACAGATATAGTTTGGTTGAGAATAAACATGATAAATGTGACGGAGTTACAAAGCTTGACAATAGCTTGATAACATTTCACTTCTGAAAAAATATCATCATGTCACTGCTCTTCTTGGACGAAATGAAAATTTCTTCCAACAATAGCAGTGACATGATGAAAGCAGGGGTGGTGTAGCCGAATTCTTGGCAACAAATTTAGTTCGTTTTAAACCTTAGAGAAAATAAGTGACATTTAAGAGTAAAGTATATATTGATAACATTATCAATATTTCCTTTACTTGTAAATGTCACTTATTTTCTCTAAGGTTAAAAACAAAATGATTTTTTTGGCAAGAGCTCGGCTACACCACCCCTGCTTTCAACATGGTCAATGACAGGATGCAGATACATGACATGCCCAAAAACACTACAGCTGATCATGGTAACGTTATTTAATAATCACTGAAAAATACATGCTACAAACTATACCAGTACTGCAAAATACGACTGACAAAACTCACCTAATTCTGTCATTTCTGACGACTGTACGAAGACTGTACAAATACTGTACACAGAGTCACCACTAAATATCCTGACAAGAAGTTTTCAGAGTGAGATTCGCCTGTCCTGTTTCCTCGCACGTCGACAGCCTGAATGATCTACACCTGATGACGGCGTCATGTACAATGAACAGAGTGGTTCAAATAAACACACCACGATGCCAGAGAACTGATTCAATGCTAGGCCAGTGAGGCAGACGTTGGCCCGGCATTGAATCAGTCCTGGTGTTGAGTGTTTTTTGTGTGGCTATGAGTCACTGACACAGAGCTGCTGGTAGTGTGACGGTACAATGGTGTGTACTGGGACCACAGCAAACACGATACATTAACCCAATTCTGGGTCAATGTTGGGCCGACGTCAGAGACGGCGGGCCAACATTGGCCCAGCATTGGGTCAATGTATCGTGTTTACCAAGACCAGATCTAACACACCTTGTACCCCAGAATCACCAAGAGTTACAAAGATATAGTAACCCTTTGTACCCCAGAATGATCATCAGGAGTTACCAAGATCTATGACACTCTGCACCCCAGAATCACAAGAGATACAGATATATAGGCACATTCTGCACACTAGAATCAACCAGAGAGAATAGCCAAACTTATTGATATCACGTATGCTATACGTACACCGTCACCTAATACATAGAGGATGGTATCTTGTTGAAGTGACAGATACGAACGTTTCATCTTCAGATGACTAAGTAAATGTAATAATCACAGATCCACCAATTAGCTATGACGTACGTATGCTTATTATTTGCTCCATGGTGGAGCCTTTACATAACAAGAATATGTAATGTATCTAATGTGAACATTTGATAAATTCATCGAATACATGTAAAATTAGACCCGTGTAACTCAACCTGTCTGGAGGATATAAACTGACTGTACAGCGCGTGCGCTCAGTCAGACCGATGATATGTGCATGTTTACGCTATCAGTAAGAAAACTGGTAACACTCTAGACATGTGTAGGTCAAAAGTAAAAACCCCAAAATGCACATGTACACCCTCTGAAGGATAATTGTGTGCAGGATAGAAGAAAGCCCACAAGGGGTTTCAGAGATATGCTCTGGAAATGTGATTGTTAGTGTCTGAGCTATTTTGTCTCAGAGATGTAGGTCAAAAAGTAGGTCAGAGGTCATAACCCCCAGAAGGCACATCTGCAACTTCTAAGGGATGTGTGTGTGAAAAAAAACCATGGGTTCCGAGATATGCGCCGGAAACGAAAATACGTACAGATGGACAGACGACCGGAGTGACGCCATAACCCCCGCCCTCAACTGTTCGTTGGCCGGGTGATACAAAAGAATAAAAGAATAAATGGAGTTTCAGGTCAACTTTGTTTCAAACCAAATAAAATACAACTAAAATTGATAAAACATACGGTTGCAGTAGTTAGCCTAATAATTACATTTAAGAGATGACTATTTTTCGTAACAAAATTGGCTTGATCTTTCACATGAATGTGAAAATGGCGTTGGCAATTTCAAATGATAATGAATTAAAAATACAAGCATAAAGATAAAAAGATAAGATGAAATAAAAAGCGTATTCTCTCTGGGATATCACACGAACCACGATGACCAAGTTAAGGATGTTGTATAAAAACAGGCACTGTATTACACACTACTATCACTGGATATGTCCGGGTGAGATTCAGTGGCTGTGAATATTATCCATCAGGTCACCACACTATATAATGCACTGTAGATCAGCAGTCCTATTCAAACTATCAACTCCTGACTCTAAATACAATCATCAAACTCAAATGTCTTGTCCGCGTTCTGCTCCCCACAGAAGACCAGTCGTCAAGTGACTGTTTGCACAAAACACATTAGCATTTTGCAGCAGCTAATTATTATTCAGCCGGAGTTGTAAGAGCTGGAGCACTGGCATAAAACCAGCATAAAGCCCGTGCTCTCAGGTAACAATCTGTGAGGTGATGGCAATGAGCCAGCTACAGATTGCTGCTCTAAACGCTGGCCAAGCAGACACGAGACGTTGGCCCAATGCTGGCTTAATGTTGGCCCATCGTCTACGACGACGGGCCAACATTAAGCCAGCATTAGGTCAACGTTTCTTGCTTCATGTCGTGTTAACATCGCCATCATTGTACCGGCATTCTGATACAACTGGGCTTCTGTCGAAAGTAACGGAATGGACAGCTCGCGGCAACATTGTTCGTGCAGTGCTAGAAATCACTTAAAGCTGCAACACATTGTTAATGCCTTTGTGCTTTTTACATGTTGTCATCAGCACATACAACAAACCACAATAATCGAGGTGGATCGACTGAACTACTAAACAACTAAATTTAAGATGAGAAATCAAGCTTAAGATACATGACATACGAAACAATTGAATAGCAGTTTTTGGCTTCATTAAAAGGGGATAGCTTGGTGGGAATATTCTAGCAAACCAGGTTGAAGCATAGATTAAGCATAACAGTGTATGAAATATGGCTAATCTATGGTAGAAACACCTACCCAGCAAACACGAGGCAGAAAGACAATGTTAATATTGATGTTAAAATTGGACCACCGTCTGCGACACCCGCCCAACATTAACACAACATCGTTTCATTGTGGCATCATGTAAACGTCCCCCACCTGATCAAAATGTTTACCGCACCACGCCCATGCAACGAGTTGCCATTCGTTTCAAACAACTAATTAAAGTGTCGTAAACTCGTAATGAGCATGTATTATTCAGATAAGTGGCACATAGGACTCTCTGGCTGCTAATGGGGGGGGGGGGGTATAATCCTGCTATATGTAGAGGAGTGACTACCTTAATTTATTGGATCTAGGACAGTATTTGAACAGTGGTAATTTTCAGTGTCACGTAATTTTACTTACAACATGTACAGTTGAAAGGAAAACAGTTTGGCTAATGTTGGATTAATGTTGTACCACGGCCTACGCCGTTAGCCTAACGTCAAACCAACATAGGGTTAATACATTGTGTTGCGCAATGAATATTTAGTGTTCAAATTTCCATGCAATGCTAGAACAAAAAGAGAGCATGTACATGACTATATCACCGGGTCGAGACCTCATATGCCCATATTGCTGGTACTGGTGGTAATGTACTGTGACAACGGTTGACAGATGACCCTGTATTCATGATATTGTGGCAATATTGGGCCAGATGCTTAAACGATGGCCCATTATTATGACTGTGGTTACCCAGCAAACACAAAACATTTGTATAATATTTATACAATGTTGGACCAACGTCGAAGACGTTGGGCCGACGTTGTATAAATGTTATACAAATGTTTTGTGTTTGCTGGGTAGAAATTATGCAGTGATGCAAACAGAATATCAGCACGATACATTAAACCATGTTGATTTAATGTTGGGCCACCGTCTGCGACGCTGGCTCAACATTGGTTTAATGTATCGTGCTTGCAGGATATGTTCAGCCAATGTTGTCTAATCCGGGACAATGTCATATATAAGCATGATAACAGGAAGACAACCAAAAACACTCGGCCAAAATCCGGGTCAATGTTGGACCAGCGTGTATGGATTAGGCCCAGCATTGATCCGACATTTGTGCCACATTTTTTGTTTGGTAATAAATGTGAACGCATATTTATTACCAAAAACATTCAAAGTTAATTGTATGCATTGTGCATGTTGTGTGACATTGGCATCCAGTCAGGAAGGTATCTAGCGGTATAGAGGTCGTACGAGCATGCTGATTAATATCATTTGAAAAAATAGAATTTAGCAAGTGGACGTCAGTCACTTGTACCAAGGAATATAGAAAGAGTCTTTCTATATTCTTGCTTGTACAAAGGAATCTCCTTGCTTGTACCAAGGAAAATAGAATCAGATCTATTTTCCTTCCTTGTACCATAATGCCTGATTTTGTGGTGGTCAGAACCACAGTTTCACTGCGGTGTGGATGTTATGTTAGAAGACAACGTTACCGTATGCCTACGTACACATTTGGAAATGCCTAAAAAAAAGACCGTTTCATGACTGTAATCATGGTGATGTAATTGTTATAGTTTGAGTCTTCCCGACCTCTATACATTACTTCACCAGCACGACTGTACAAAACAAGGAACATTTACATGATTTAGCTTACAATCACTATTTTTTGGAGCCGCCACACGAACTCAATGAAGGACTCATGTCACTGAAATATCAGCAGCGATATATTTTGATCGACTAAATCAGCTCAGTGTACGTCATTGTTGTTGCATTGTGGCACCGCATGGCGATTAATGTCATTGTCAATGAAACGAGGAGCAATCACCAGGGGGACACTATCCTAGTTTCAGAGGACATCACTATAACCATCACGATATATATACTAGTCGTATCTGGTGTGGACATCCTGGAGACATTATCAGATTGTGAGATGTTCTGAGAATGTGATATTGTGATCAAGACTTCATCCCAGGAAAAAAATGTGAGTAAGTGACATAATTCACATAAACATGATGAAGTGTATGCTCTTTTACATTTAATTTGATCTCAAAAGTTATACACGTAAACGGTACTATAAACGGGTAACACCCAGCAAACACGAGGCATTCACCCAATGCTGTTTCAACGTTGGGCCAGCGTCAAACATTGAAACAGCACTGGGTGAATGCTTCGTGCTTCACCCACGTTGAAACAAAACAGGTTTAATGCTGGGCCAGCGTCGAACCACCTTGGGAAGTGAATTGCAGCAATTCACTTACCAAGGTGAATCAGAATAACATTATTCTATAATATATCCAGTATATAAAATATGAAAATAAAAGCCCAGAACGTATTTATCGTGATGGATTATACCATTTATACTAAACCAATTTCACAATACAATTATTATTGCTCAAGTCAAATAAATTACAGTAAAAAAAATGTCCCACCATATTATTTGCTTAACTAATAGATTTACCTGTTTACATATAAAATCGTTAGCAATAATTTGAATATCCAGCAAATACGGCACGCTAAGTCTCTGCTTGCTTAGTGATGGGCTACCGTCTACGATGCTGGCTCAACTTCAACACCACCATAGATTAAACATTTCGTGTTTGCTGGGTACCATTATCACTGATTATGAAGTGTAAATAAATACTGTACTGGCGATGGTTCCGAACGTCAAAATGCAGACAACCAATTTGTTTCAGTGCATCACCTGGTGAGTGACCAGTCAACTAAAACATGGTCAGCGTTTTATTATATTCCCAATATCTGTGGAACGCAGTGACGGCATCGGAAACCTTTTTGAATGCCTACTCGGTGAAAAGGAAGTCCCCCTCCCCTATACTTCATTGTATTAGATTGCCATGTTACAACATTCCAGGTCAAGGCTATTGAGTTTCACAGAATTGCTGTTTTTTCTACACTCTAAACAATATAGGTTCTTTAGAAGGAACCCTTCAGTACTATTTAGTACCATGCGACCCCAGGTACTGAAGGGTTCTTTTTAAAGAACCTTTATTGTTTAGAGTGTACATGTACTACCCTGTGCTAAGGGCGAGATAAGCTTCTTGCTTTGCTGTGAGATTCATTCGGTCAGTCTGCTGCCTAGTATTTGATCTATTGTATATTTTCAGAAATACAGTGTCTTATGTATTTCTGATATAATGCATAATCACTAAAGTTACAAAAATCGCCAAATGGTTGTAATTATCCATGCGTGGTCAGAGATACTAACATTGGAAAATAGAAATATGAACGTGCGAAATGGACATGTCCATTGTGTAGAAACCTTGAATTACACTATGAAATGCAGCAATTCAAGGTGATTGATATAAAGTTGTCACACGCATACCGTTGCCTGGTTACCTGGTTACACCCAGTGATAATCTGCTAATATGTGAATGGCTGAGCGAGGATGGCTCTATATGTACCGGTGACATTACAGTAATAAACAAGAGACTTTAAACCAATGTCGGTATATTGTTGAGGAATATGAATATTTCTTTACGTCGCTTTTTGCACAATCATGGCAATATCGCGACAGAAGGAAGCCCGAAGCCGGAACTATGCCCTACTCTTATTTCGAATGACTTCAAGGGTTCTTTATAGTGCATAGTACCATAGGCAGCACTGTACACTCTAAGCCTTTGAACAGTTTGTTTGGAGCACTGTATATGCACAACCACGATGACAAATATCCGGCCCGACCGGGATTCGAACCTGGTACCTCCAGGTTACAAGCCCCAGTCGATACCAATGAGCCATCGTGGCCGGCGGTATATTGTTGGGGACGGTGGACCAACAATATGTCTCGTGTTTGCCGGGATATTAATCGTGTATTCGGAAATGTCTATACGTTATTCCAACGTTGAATCAGCATTCTCTTAACATTTATTTTATCAGTTTCGAATGTGAATTAGGTTCATATTAGTACACGAGGAGTGCATTACAGTGCTACAAACTTTTCAACAACATAGGAGAGTACAGTGTACTGCGCGCTATTATATTCAACGAAAAGAGTAGGGCATAGCCTCGATGTTCTGTTGTCTCTTGACAAAAAGTGATGAAAGTGACGTCCGTATTATATTGTTACATACACTCACATTCTAGAACGTTAACGTGGCCAAGCAATCGCGGACACAGCAAATCAAAACAAAACATAACAAGAGCTTCACTTTTGACGCAAAATATACGTCCCTGATCTGTTTGATTACGCGCACAATGACACGTTATTGTCCACATATGCCCATGCGCCGTGTCGAGTTATGCATCTCTTTAAAGATACAATTTGGTCACTTATACCAGCAGAGGTAAGGTGGACATTGATTGATCAATCGCCTAGTACCCGAGTATGAACCCTGGTAATTCAAATAAAGAGACTCGATCAATCATGATCCGATCAAAAACGTTGCTGGAATTGCGTAATAACTGCAACCCCAAGAACCTGACACACGAGCAGTTTGCACGCAACATACTCTGCACGTTGGTGGTAGTTTTGTTGGTAGCGTGGTAGTGGTGATGGTGGTGGTGATGATGATTGTGCCCATTTTTAATGCTTGCTGTGTCTCTCCAGGGAGCTGCGTTTGAAATATTGGAAAAAAATCATATCCATCGATCGCTCAGATAAAATAGGTTTGTCCAGCGTTGAGCCACCATCACATCCCAGCAAACACAAAACATTTGTGCAACATTTGTACAACGTCGGCCCAACGTCTTCGACGTTGGTCCAACATTGTACAAATGTTACACAAATGTTTTGTGTTTGCTGGGATGTCTGCTCGCTCTGACCCTGGCTGGGTTTGACAAGTCAGTCGCCTTCTCCATTACGCCGTCACATTATCGTCTTAACTATTGTACTGACAAGCCCGCATGTACGGTTTTATTCATCACAACATGCATGCAGTACTTAATAAATATTTACAAAATAGCGCCATGAAAATATCACAGATGTTAGCATTTGATTTTAAACTCTTAATTCTGTGAAACGCAGTGACTCCACTCGGTGAAAACAAGGTTATATAATTCCTCCTCCCCCATACTTCATTATGTGAAACGCAGTGACGTCACTCGAAACAAGGTTATATAAGAACCCTCCCTCATACTTCATTGTATTAGCCAGCTCGGTGAAAATAAAGGAAATCGAGTTTTATAGAATACTTTAATACCAAGGTGTGTCTTCACCTTGAAATGTGAATTGAGACCGCAATTGCCACCAAGCAATGAAGTGAAAATGTCATGATTTTAAGAAATTTCGAAGTATGATTATATACAATGGAAAACATTTGAATAAAAATGTCCCACGCTATGATGTCTCGATCATTTAAACCCCTTATGGCATGGAATGTCATAAGGGGTTTAAATGTATCATCTGTGTTTTGCTGGAAATTGTGTCAACCTTTAAATGACTTTTAAAAAATTCTGCAATCTAAAGACTAGACATTTACTCAGTCTTATTGATTGACCGAGAGAAAGTTCAGTGGAAAAACAAAAACTTCAATTGATCTTCCAGCCTGCTGGAGATTAGCTTATTTTTTCACGTGGTCCGCAGGTCAGATTCGTGACATCGATACTTGGATCAATCTCCGCAGGAATTGGTGTTGAAAATATCACACGCTTTCCAGTTTTTTTTCTACCACATATTATGTTTGTGTATTATTCATAGTAGCTATTCTATCTCTGGTTTTAGTGAGGGAAACAGCTGTCTTCATATATTGGTAATGCCATTTCATTTTATTTTAAGTAGCCATTATTTACATTTTAAAAATATTCAGTGTTTTATTATGGCATTGATTGTAATTCTGTACTAACCATCTTGTGTATACATGTACATATATTACAATAACAAATAAGTCAGCCTACTGTTATAAAACCCTGGAGTTGCTGAATTGTTTCTTTTTATTTTTCATTTATTTGGCGAAAAACATCTATAATAATGAAAAATAGATATCTCGGGACTATATGTCAATTTTAGTGACATTTTATTTGGCCTGCAACATGCTTGTAACCGTATATATATATACGGGCCTGGCAAAGCAAGAGTAAATTATCTTGTCATCAATTGAATAAATTGAATATAATTCATATAATTAACCCTTTAACCGCCAAATTATTCAATCTGAATGTTCACCCACTTGAAGTTGTGTCTCGCTGACGCGATCCACAACTTCAAGTGAGTAAAAATTATTCAGATTTGACAAAATGGAGGTCAACTGTTTTCAAATATTGCTGATTGATGTCACATTTTATCTTTAACGTGTTTAAAAGGTGGTACTTAATGTGCTAATAAAAATGAAAACCCGAATATATGCGGCACCGGCGTTTAAAGGGTTAATATGGTATAATCCATCACAATAACGACATTGTCAGGTTTCATTTCATATATTATAATTGAGTTTTTATTAGAATCTGTGCATTTTCAGTCAGCTTGGGGTGGGAATTGCGGCAGCAATTCGCATCTCAAGGTGAATGAAAATGAGACTAAATAATATTTAGTCTCATTTTAACTCTCAGGTATATTTAGTAAATATACCTGAGAGGTAATATGTACAAGGACCGCCGTCTACGTGATATACCACACAATCGTCTATCGCTAAACGTCGTATAGGCTGAGAGAGAAATTAATTGAAATCCACAACACGCTATAATCAGTTACATCATAGACCATGCATGACGTTTTTTATTTTTTTCGGAACTGCGTAGGGGAAAGCTACGCAATTTTGATCGATTGCTTATCAAAGCAGGGAACGATTAGCCAACTATTTCACTATATTAATGATCTGCAGCTTGGTTGGCGGCTGGGTTAGAAATCCTTACACAAATATGTATAACCCTGATCTACCATTCTACCGCTTCGTGTTCGGAACAACGGTCGCGTGGCATTAGTTTGGGTCATCCTTCAAAATCTATCATCTCAAGAAAGGTAATCAAAGGTTATAATAATATTTTTTTATAATTTTGTCACATGGGTGATATAAATTTATGCAAGTTTGTAAACGAGTCATATACCAACAGGCATGTTAATTATTATTATAATATTACAACCCAGAACACACAACATTCAGTATGACCCAATGTAATGCTGGCCAACCGACAGCGACGCTGGCCCAATACTAATCCAACATTGGGTCAATGTGTCGTGATTGCTTGAGAGACATGCGATAATTCCCCGCAAACGAGAGGCGTTGAACCAATGCTGGTTCAATGTTGGATTGCCATCTGCGACGCTGGCTAATATCCAACCAAGATTGGTTCAGTGTATCATGTTCAGATGTTTATCGGAAAAGCAGTACAAGACGTCGAACCAATGTTGGGTTGATGTTGGCCCAACGTCTCCGACGCTGGCCCAACATCAACCCAACAATGGTTCAGCGTCTTGCATTTACTGAGTAATATCAGAAATACATAAGATCTTATGTATTTTTGGTAATATTCAAACACTCACACAACTTCCGAGTGAAACGTCCTGAATTTGTGGGGATATTTGGCGTGCGCAATGGTAATGGGAATGGTGTGTGTTGCCAGATGACTATACTGATCCATATGCCGATAATGCCATAATGTCCGGCATATTGACCTTGGTCCAGACTGCGGGGTCAGATGTCTTACCCTCTGAACCCTAGTTTATCCACGACTTACCCTGCATGATATTCTGTAATCAAGTCCTTTATCTCTTTATGGACTAGATCATAAAGTTTATGATCTAGTCCAAAAGTTAAACATATATGTCAGCATTAACGTCAATCGTTATACTTGTGTCGACAGACCCTGGTACTTCTTTTATCTGGATGGACACAAGGCTGGTGTACAAATATATGTATAACTAACTGACTACATTTAATTTTTCACACGTTTACCCTATATAGCTTGACGGAGAGGTGTCGGTCCAATTCATTTATTGGCTGAGCTGTAAATGAGTTGTCACCACTACTGGTCACCATGATGTTTTTGAAGAATATATTGTTCAGAATAGAATTTGAGCTGTGTCAGCAAAACAGAGTGGTCCACATTTAAAAGTGTTTTTTTAATTAGTTTTTTTTTTCGACACCCATCTCACCAGAAATATCCAGAGTGATACTATCTTAACTCATTTTCATTAGAAAATCAAGGTTGATCTGAACTTTATCAAAGAAAACGAGAACAAAATAATAAGATCTATTTTTAATCCCAGTTGATATGAATTCCCTATCCATGCCATATGTAACCAAGTGAAAAATGTTCGCAGATAGTTTGCAATGTCAGCAGACAGGCCAGGCCCATCCATGACGCAGTGTGCCACCTGGCGAACATCAAATAACAAATGCACATGTTTATAACCATGACTTCTTCCGCTGTATACAAGCAAGGAAAAACAAACATATTTCAATGAATTTGGTTTCAATGTAATAATAACTATGGATCCAACGAAATATTCTCGTGTATGATTTAATTTTCTATACCTATAATTATATCAGTCAGACAAGTTGAAAATCATACTGGTCCTTCACAGTGGTCAATGGAAACCACCCCGGGCACAGGGTATAATCGATCACACATGGAGGGGATTTGCATGTCACCAACACGGTAGGTGAGCATGTGAAACACGCCCCACTGGTGACAGAGGCATACCGATAGTAAATTACTCCCTTTTTTATGTTAACCCCGTATTATGTTACTTTTTTATTCATTGGTGCCGCGATTTCAAGCTTCAAAATCATGTTTATGAACAATAGGCACCTTCCAAACTGAATTAGTTCAACCCTTACAACGCTGAAATATATTTTGTATAAACCATGGTGACCAAAGGGTTTATGTCAATTTGAAATCATTATAAATATGATATCTTAGTTTGCTCTTTCCAATTTATATGAATACCTATGTTATGGGTTTACGGCCATTATACATATCGTTTACTCTTACGGTGCGGGGATCCACGTTAGACGTCAGAATCTGACGTCTATAGGCGTAAGATTCTGACTACTAAAGTGGCCTAACTGTAAATCAGCATAGGTTCAATGTCTCAGACAGTGGCATAACTGTCAACCAGCATAGCTTCAATGTCTCAGACGGTGGCATAACTATCAACCAGCATCGGTTCAATGTCTCAGACGGTGGCATAACTGTCAATCAGCATAGGTTCCAGACGGTGGCCTAACTGTAAACCAGCATAGGTCAATGTCTCAGACGGTGGCCTAACTGTAAACCAGCATAGGTTCAATGTATTAGACGGTGGCCTAACTGTAAACCAGCATAGGTTCAATGTATTAGACGGTGGCCTAACTGTAAACCAGCATAGGTTCAATGTCTCAGACGGTGGCCTAACAGTAAACCAGCATAGGTTCAATGTCTCAGACGGTGGCCTAACTGTAAGCCAGCATAGGTTCACTGTCTCAGACGGTGGCCTAACTGTAAACCAGCATAGGTTCAATGTCTCAGACGGTGGCCTAGCTGTAAACCAGCATAGGTTCAATGTATTAGACGGTGGCCTAACTGTAAACCAGCATAGGTTCAATGTATTAGACGGTGGCCTAACTGTAAACCAGCATAGGTTCAATGTCTCAGACGGTGGCCTAACTGTAAACCAGCATAGGTTCAATGTATTAGGTGGCCTAACTGTAAGCCAGCATAGGTTCAATGTCTCAGACGGTGGCCTAACTGTAAACCAGCATAGGTTCAATGTATTAGGTGGCCTAACTGTAAACCAGCATAGGTTCAATGTATTAGGTGGCCTAACTGTAAACCAGCATAGGTTCAATGTCTCAGACGGTGGCCTAACTGTAAGCCAGCATAGGTTCAATGTATTAGGTGGCCTAACTGTAAACCAGCGTAGGTTCAATGTATTAGGTGGCCCAACTGTAAACCAGCATAGGTTCAATGTATTAGGTGGCCTAACTGTAAACCAGCATAGGTTCAATGTCTCAGACGGTGGCCTAGCTGTAAACCAGCATAGGTTCAATGTATTAGACGGTGGCCTAACTGTAAACCAGCATAGGTTCAATGTATTAGACGGTGGCCTAACTGTAAACCAGCATAGGTTCAATGTCTCAGACGGTGGCCTAACTGTAAACCAGCATAGGTTCAATGTATTAGACGGTGGCCTAACTGTAAACCAGCATAGGTTCAATGTATTAGACGGTGGCCTAACTGTAAACCAGCATAGGTTCAATGTCTCAGACGGTGGCCTAACTGTAAGCCAGCATAGGTTCAATGTATTAGGTGGCCTAACTGTAAACCAGCATAGGTTCAATGTCTCAGACGGTGGCCTAACTGTGAACCAGCATAGGTTCAATGTATTAGGTGGCCTAACTGTAAACCAGCGTAGATCAAGTATATCAAACCGCATTATCGTAAAAGTAGACAATTATTGACAAACATCTGGTACTGCGCTACAACCCAGAATATCACCAAGTTTATTATTACTTGCATATAAGGTTATCTTTGTCTGTTATCAGGTTATATCCTCGCAGACATCACGCACACATACATATGTAAGTCGATTATCGTTGGCATTGTACCACCCATCCCATAAATAGTGGATTATACCCTTGGCACCCCCTTACCTGTCATGCCCAATGCCCACCTGTAGCATTTATTTCGACTCCGAACAAGGTCTAGTTTCAAAGGTTGTACATACATGTACATTATCAATATGATATCAACCCTGTCTATGAACAGTATAGATCGGGTCATCGTTAGGATACCATATAAAGTCATGCGATCATCTTATTTTTATGGTAGGATATGTGTGATAAGGACAACACAGCACACGGGATTCAGATATTGACAGCAAAAATGCGAATCTGGCATTGGGAGTGTGACCAGTGTGTTTGCATAGCAGTGATAAATGTCCACTGCGTGGTCGCACGTTCGCGCATAAAGCCATGAAACACTGTCAACAGATAAAGAGTGCTGATTCATAAATCTGTCGGGCCTTCAGGCATGCTCTCTGCCCCCTAAATACGACACACTGGCACAACACTGGGCTAATGTTGGGCCAACGTCGCAGACGTTGACCCAACATTAGCCCAGTGTTAGGTCAGTATTTCACCAAGCATGTCAACAAGGTCAGAACCACAACCGTACTAACATAACTATATACCTAATACATGTACATATGTATGAAACGAGTTTGACGCCTATATCTCTGCGTCTGATCAAACTGATTCAGTATTGGTATTCTTCAACTTATGTTGATCAGTTTTTTGCAAACTGTCTTTGATAATTTCCGAATTATAGAAGAGGGAAATCACTCACATTTCCAAATCGTGACGGAAAATGGTTTAAATGAATGAACATCGTGCATTCTAATACACAATTTAACATGTTTAATCGATGACGTACGTTGTAATATCAATATTAGCAACAATGCTTGAGATATTTCTGATATATCATGTATATAGGAGACAACCACATTAATTCATTTTAATTATCTTTATTACAAAAAGCACCTTCAGTTTAACTTTTATTCCATAACAATTCGGATGGACTATATAGTGCCAATGTCTGTCTACTTCGCTTTCTTATAACAAGTTGGAAAAAAGTCTTTCTCAAAAGATTGCAAAAAATACATTATCGGTTTCAACGAAAGGGGAAGCGTAGAGAATTTGGATACCGTGCGCATATCACGGAACAATAACAATAACAGAGAAAAAAACCGGCTAAAATATGTGGAGAGACGTCACACAAAACATAAATATGTGTGTATCCCCGTGCTCTATTCATAAGAGCCTACATTACTATGCTGCTGTGAAAAGTAAGAACAACAGTAACTGCACAGTTGAAAAGTAAGCAGATACTGTTGTTTGCCTTCAGGCTTTGCATGGCAAAGTAAAAAGTTACTGCAGTACACCGACAAACAGCAGTAATGCTGACTTTTCAAGTAAACAGTTACTGCCGTTTGCTTTTCAGGATTGTAAGCCATTACTGCTGTTTGCATGTGTATTGCTAAGTAAGCAGTTGCTGGTGTGATGCAAAGACAAAGAGCGGTGACTGTTCACTTTCCAAGTAAGGAGTTACTGCCGTTTGTCTATTCATGGTAGTATGGACTGGTTGTCTGTGACAAACACGTTCTATTGTGAAGTGTGTGTGTCCATGTCATCAACCTCAGTATAAACCAGCAAACGTGAGCAAACACTCAATGTTGGTGTAATGTCGGGCCAGCGTCTATGACGCTGGCCCAACATTACACCAACATTGTGTCAACATCGTACAACATAAGTAGCCTACATACCCAGCAAACACGAGACAACAAACGTGTTGACAACATTACCCCAGTATTGTGACTTGGCCTCGAGCATTCTGAGTACACTTGTCATATTGGCTACTTGGTATTACTGTCACATATACACAAGTCGGTCCAGGGCATACTGTATAAACAGGGGGGCATTGGCTCAATACCGGGCCAATGTCTCAGATGCTGGCCAATATTGAACCGGCACCGCGTATTCGCAAGATAATGAGTTTATTTTGACAGGTGGCTGAATGGAGAGACATGTCCACAGAAGCAGATGGTGAATGAGAAGATGAGCCCCGAACGTGCGTATTGTTCTCATCAGAACTCAGAGCTTTCAGAACCCTTGTTAGAACATACCGTACACTGACTGTCAACATCCACGTATCCATTCGAAATGTTTATAAAGACGCCTCTGCTTTTAATTATCTGTTACCATTGGCATTGGATAACATTTTACTGGATTGTCAGTCGTTTGCAAACATGTGCTGGCTATATTCACCCCTTCTTCTGATTGGTCAAAAGATGATTTAAAGTCTGGTCTGAAAAATCGGTCTGGAAGCGACCCAGTCTAAAACTGAAAATCAGTCATAGCAAGGATGGTCATAGCGGGAGTTAAGAACTCTATGGTCATAGTAATCACTTATTATAATATTACGGTCAAAAACAAGGAAATCAAGTTTAGTCTCATTATCCGTTCTAAAAGAGATGGGTCATTTCATAAGCACTGATAAGTGACCATTAGGTGAACGTGACTGAGACCCAATAAATCGAGGTATATGCTCACAATAAAAGACTTATCAGTCATATCATTTTACTTACCCATAGTGTGAACACATATGTCACAATGAAAGTGAATACGCCGATGAGATACCTAGACGTTACAGTTTTCACATTATTCTATGGATATTTGCTGCTGTCGTCAATATCACTGACTAGGACACCCCTTAAATTCTGCAACTATTTTCCCTGGTTTATCACACATCGCTCAAGTTTAATTATTCGATTTAATAGATGAGCATTTGATCAAATTCAGTGAAATTTGATTTGGTTTAAAACTTGCCTGAAAACGGTCTTAGCAGAACAAGGGTTATTTAAGCAACGATACAGAACACGCGATATATTGACCCGGCCAATAATGTTTTAATGTTGGGCCAGCGTCGCAGACCTTTCCAGCATTGTTTTAACGTCTCAGATTCGCTGGGATATAACACTGTATAGTGTGTTGATGTACCGGTTCTAGCAGGGCAAGGGATATATAAGCTATTATACAGCACATACATAATGGGAGTATTACCAAATAATGTATTAATGTACCGGTCCCAGGATGGCAAGGGTTATAAAGCTATAATACAACAAGTATTACAATATGCGTTGATGTATCAGTCCTAGCAGGCCAAGGGTTATATACGCTATTATACAGCACACACATATGAGAGTATTACAATATAATGTGTTGATGTATCAGTCCTAGCAGGCCAAGGGTTATATAAGCTAGTATACAGCACACACATATGAGAGTATTACAATATAATGTGTTGATGTACCTCATCATTGTACAACCTCTAGTCGTGCTCAGTGATGTTATATCAACATTAATGGAACAGGTTAGGCTGCCAACAATAATGTTATGTCAAACAACTTGGCTCCGGTGATGAATTTCCACTTCGTAATAATGTAAGTAACCAGAACCATTGGACTTTTATTGCTAATGATAAAATGTCTCTCTCCAGTTCTATGGTCATACATAGGTATGATCACTGTTCCAAGCAAATTGGTAAAAATAGGCTAATCATTTTAATAGATTAATAGATATTTATTTAAAATATTATACAAACACTTCTTATCTTAGTATGTAATATCACTTTCAAGATTCAGATTTGTTTCTAGTACAGTCGAATTGGCAATAATTATGTGGACAGGGTGAGCCAGAAAAAAGGCGCGGGTAATTAGCTACAAGCAGTGATGCTGGTGTATAATGTTACACCATAATCATGATAATGACATTAAAAATATATAAATTACCATGGCCAGACGATATAATTTGCTAGTAACCTCCAGGTAAAAACAAGACGTTAAACCGATATTGGTTTAATGTTGGTCCAGCATCGTAGACGGTGGGCCAACATTAAAACTGCATTGGTTCTGCCTACTCGTTGTAAGATGCTGTGTGTGATACAAGAAGACGTTATTGATCACTTTACACACAGCAAACATGAGACGCTGACCCATTACTGCAGTTATGATGGGCCGGCGTCGTATACCTTGGACCAACATTAAACCAGAATTGTATCACCCGCTGTTAAGACCGTCTGGACCGACAAATAACCCGAAAATTGTTGTTTACCAATTTTACTACCGACAATTTCAAAATACATTGATTCATCGCAATTCACACCTCACGGTGTCAAAGTTAGTATACATGTCAAACGACAGCTTAAGAGTTTACTCATCTTGATTGGCCGTATCATTCCCCATTGCACTGCTCTGTAAAGCCAAAAGGCAGTATCTGCTTACTTGTAAAATAAGTAGATACTGCCTTTTAGCTTTGCAGAGCAGAGCTGCAGGTGAAAGGTTAAAAGTTGACAGTGTTTTGCATATCATCCCGGAGGAATTGAATATCTGTCAAGCAAATTAGAAAAAACTGACAGTCATTGGCCAGTAAACACCAAACTTTAAACCAAATTCGTATCACTATTAACTCAGCAAACACAGTACTATATAATGAACCAATGTTATTTTAATGTTGGACCACCGTCTACGCCGCTGAATCAATTCTGAGAAACTCGATGACCTTGACCTCCTTTGTTTTCACCGAACTGGCTAATACAATGAAGTATGGGGGAGGGGGGTCATATATAACCTTGTTTTCACCGAGTGACGTCACTGCGTTTCACAGAATAGTAAACCAACATTAACTCGACGTTTGTGTTTTGTTTTGAATGCACAATGTCATAAGACGTTTCGGACATTTTGAGTAGAATACAAAAATATGTCATTGCATTCATGATAAGTGAATCATTCTCAAAAGTCATAGCACATTCAGTTGTATTTCCCGAGTTTCCAGCCCTCCAACACAATTTTATGATTACGATCAGATTATAATGGTGTATCTAGCTAGCTTTTGTCAAAATTTACGCATTTCTTGCAATTGTCTGACGCAATGTATTAGCTCAACGTTGGTACAACGCCAAAAAAATGATGTAGACATTGGGCCAACATTGAAGCCACATCCCAGAAAACTCGAGGCATTAATCCAATGTCATTTCAATGTTGCGCCATCGTTTTCGACGCTTGCCTAACATTGAAATAAAATTGGGTGAATGCCGTGCTTGCTGGGAGAGTCATTTTTTCATCTGGATTGATAACCTGATAACAGCTATATGTGCAGTGATGGTACAGGTGTGACATCAAGCAGTCTGTATCACGTCATGCATGCCAGCAAACACCAGCTGTTTAACAAATGCTGGTTTAATGTTGGGCCGTTGTCTACTACGCTGGCCGAGCATTAAAACCACACTGGTTCGACGTTTTGTGTTTTCTGGTCACATCATAAAAAATTATGTCTACAATTGGCCTAGCTGGCTTCAGGGGTTTTCAGTGGTCAACTTTGCCGTTACGATGATAAATGACAATGTCAGATAAGCAAATGAAAGGAATCGGGCTTTAGGCCACCTTTGTGCACAGATAGGCTAAACTGGGCCAGGAGAACCACCTGAGGATGGTGAGATGATTGAGATGACACTGTCCTCCAGACACAGGATTCGAAATTCGAGCCCTGGCGGTCTGAGGCCGAGCACGCCACGTCTCGGTCACGGAGGCTCACCACAATACTGACTTTCAAACCGCCGAGACCGGGAACCAAACCCCGAACTCTGGCGTTAAAGGCAGCGGTGCTAACCACTACCCTAGGGCTCCCTCCCCTTGTCAGGAAAGGAGAGTTTGACCAAAATACATACTGTGGAGAGCTTATACAGAGAGAGAGATAGAGCATAGATATGATATAATAGATCATCTACATAGGTTATTACGCATATACTTGTAGACGAGTTCAATGTTAACGGTAGTATACTGCCGTGCAAAGCCAAAAGGCAGTATCTGCAAGTAAGCAGGTACTGCCTTTTGGCTTTGCAGAGCAGTATACTGTGGTGTGGTAGTGACATACCATGGAGTACTTGTCATTTTACAATCACTTCAGCACTTTGTCCTTTGACCTCGCCATACCGTAATCCTGGTCTATATGGAGTATGGTCAGAGTCCGTGGGCTTGTCAGATTATCCACACTGCTATGCAAAGCCAAAACACAGTAACTCACCACTTAAACAGGCCAGCTGTTACTGCCTTTTGGTTTTACATAGTACCATAAGTATTACGCGATGTGTTAGTCAAATGTTGTCCAAATATTGACCAAAAGTTGACCATAGTGCTTTAAATCGACATAATCAATTTTACCATGTTTCTTCCTTTGGCCCAGTTTATCTTATGTGTGCATTTATAAAAACCTAACGCAGTGAATGAATGAATGAATGAATGAATGAATGAATGAATGAATGAATGAATGAATGAATGAATGAATGAATGAAGCGTTACGCTCCATTCATTCATTCATTCATTCATTCATTCATTCATTCATTCATTCATTCATTCATTCATTCATTCATTCATTCATTCATTCATTCATTCATTCTTTCATACGAATTCATTGAATCCTAAATGTCTAGATTTACAGTATACAGGTATATGGATGGTGTCAGAGCATGCAGGTGAACAGGTTTGGCGTACAGGCGGCGGCCGGCGAGATAAACCTGTTCAGGTGACGGATCAAAGTCTTACAAGACATTATCTGTAACACTGAACATGTAGTACGATAGCCAGGTAGATTTATGGGGTTCACACAGCGAAGCTGGAGTGTTATTTGCAAATAGATAAGGTTGTGTCACTGGTAGTCATCGACTTACACATTATTAGTCATCAGGAAACGACGGTATATGACAAACAATATGATAGAGACAGCTACACAGATTATAAACACTTTAACCCTTAAACCACCGGTACCGATTATCACTGATTATATTCGTTTCTTACATTCTTTTATTGGCATATTGCGTCTCAGCTTTTAAACAAGTTGAGGATATAAAGTGACATAAATCAACAAGAACAAGACTACATAAGTCCAGGAGCTCCCGCGACGAATTAGAATTTGATTTAAGCAATTTTGTGTAGGGTTTTTAATGTAGTCCTAGGCTAGGTCAACAAGACGCAAGACAACTAGGTCTAAGAAGCCCAGTCTAGGAGTAAGAATATCAGGCCAATCGAGTTAACTAATAGCTGATTTACGGTCATTTTGAATTCGATATAAATTAGTTAAAAACTTAGGGTGCATACTCCCCCGAAACCTCAAATTTTGTTTTATAGTAATGGACTAACATCTAACACAGTTTGCAAAATATTGGGCATGTGAAAGTAAATAATGGCCGAGAGGGGGCCATTTTGAATTTGAACGAGTCAGAATTTTTCAAGATGCATCCTCAGCTGAAATCTCACATTTCATTCTATAGTAATCGTCTAGCTATCTAGCACGGTTTACCAAATATCGGCCATGTGAAAGTGAATAATGGCCTAAAGGCGGCCATTTTGAATTTGATCAAGTCAAAATTTTCCAAGATGCATCCTCAGCTGAAATCTCACATTTCATTCTATAGTAATGGTCTAGCCATCTAGCACGGTTTACCAAATATCGCCCATGTGAAAGTGAATAATGGCCGATAGGAGGCCATTTTGAATTTGATCAAGTCAAAATTTTTCAAGATGCATCCTCTCCTGAAATCTCACATTTTGTTTTATAGTAATGGTCTAGCCATCTAGTACGGTTACTAAAAACCGGCTATGTGAAAGTGAATAATGGCCGATAGGCGGCCATTTTGAATTTGATCGAGTCAATTTTTTTCAAGATGCATCCTCTCTTGTAATCTCACATTTTGTTTTATAGTAATGGTCCAGCTATCTAACACGGTTTACCAAATATCAGCAATGTGCAAGTAAATAGTGGCCGATAGGCGGCCATTTTGAATTCGATTGAGTCGAAAGTTTTTAAAAGGCATCCTTTCTCTAAACGTCACATTTTGTTTTATAGTAATGGTCTAGCTATCTAGCACGGTTTACCTGATATCAGGCCTATCGAGGTAAATAATGCCGATTGTCGGCCATTTTGAATTCGTAAGTTAAAAATTTTCAGGGTGCATCCTCCCCCGAAAACTCACACTTTGTTTTCTAGTAATCAGGTAATGGTCTAGCCATCTAGCACGGTTTACCAAATATCAGCCATGTGAAAATGAATAATGGCCGAAAAGGCGGCCATATTAAATTTGATCAAGTCAATTTTTTTCAAGATGCATCCTCATCTGAAATCTCACATTTCGTTTTACAGTAATGGTCTAGCCATCTAGCACGGTTGACCAAATAACGGACATGTGAAAGTGAATAATGGCCGATAAGCGGCCATTTTGAATTTTATCGAGTCAAATTTTTTCAAGATGCATCCTCTCCTGAAATCACACATTTTGTTTTATAGTAATGGTCTAGCCATCTAGCACGGTTTACCAAATAACGGCCATGTGACAGTGAATAATGGCTGATTGGCGGCCATTTTGAACTTTGACAAAATGATTTTTTTCAAAATACATCCTCTCCTGAAGCCTTACAATTTGTTTTATAGTAATGGTGTAGATATCTTGAGCGGTTTTCATGATATTCCACAATATCAGGCCTGTCGAGGAGAATAATGGCTGATAGGCGGCCATTTTGAATTTTATCAACTTCAAATTTTTCAGGATGCATCCTCTCCTGAAACCTTACAAATTATTTGATATTAATGGTGTAGCTATCTTGAGCGGTTTTCATGATATTCCGCAATATCAGGCCTGTCGAGGTGAATAATGGCCGATAGGCGGCCATTTTTAATTTTATCGACTTGAAATTTTTCAAGATGCATCCTCTCCTGAAACCTCACAATTTGTTTTATAGTAATGGTGTAGCTATCTTGAGCGGTTTTCATGATATTCCGCAAAATCTTTCAGTCGGATTTACCGATGTTATAAATTAGGTCAAAGTGCTGGGTCAACTTCAAGGTCAAGGTCCAAAAACCTGAAAAGGCACAACTAGGGACCTTAGAGAACATGTATGTGCAATATGACTGTCATCGGCCCAGTACTTTTCGAGATCTGCTCCGGAAACGAAGTGCGCGTCAAAACGTCTAAATAGGTCATAGTTCTGAACCAGAAGTAGGTCAAAGTTCAAATACCCCAAAAGGCACAACTAGACCCCCTAGGGGTGTTGTGTGTAAAATTTGAAGACAATCGGACAAGTACTTTCAGAGATATGCTCCGGAAACGAATTGTTTACGGACGGCCCAACGGCCCAACGGCCCAACGCCGTCACATCATCATTTTCTCCTCTGCAACCTTGCGTATTGAATTCAGATTAAAAATATTTTAACCCGTCCATTAGCCACCTGGAAGTAACCCACATACCAAAAATAGTTATCCTAGCTTATTTTCTCACAAAGTTATAAGCAAAAGAAGAGGCCAAAAAAAACCGGCGGTAGAATCCATAGCTCCCTTCGCTCACCTACGGTGACGGCGGGAGCTAATTAAAAAATAGTTAACCTCCATTTTGTGAAATTTGCATAATTTTCACTCGGGGATCGCGTCAGCGAGACACAACTCCAAGAGGGTGAAAATTCCAATTGAATAATATGTCGGTTAAAGGGTTAACCCTTACAACGCTGAAATATTTTTGTATAAACTATGGGAACCTACGGGTTTTTTTTCAATTTGAAGTCATCACAAGTCTTAGTTAGCTCTTTCCGCTTCATTTGAATACCTATGTTACGAGTCTACGGCCATTATAAATTGTTTAATTCTTTCAGTGCAGGGACCGTCTTTATGCGTCTGAATCGGTTTTCTACAGACGTTAGATTCTGACGTATAAAGACGGTCCTCGCGGTTAACATGTTTTATATAACTTATTAAGTTATATAATTAAACATTCAACCACTACACCTCAAGTTGTGTCTCGCTGACGGGTAAACCCTCTCAGTACGGGGTATTTTTTGATCCCAGCAATCACGACACACTCGCCCAATGGTATCTTAATAATGGACCAGCGTCGCAGACAGCGGGCGAATATCAAGATTAAAGCGATATAAGGCGATCCGTACATGGGGAGCGCATTTAGCTGCAGGGGCCCAATGCTGTATATATATTATTAACAATAATAAGTTACACAGGAGAACAGCGATCCACAACTTCAATATCTACATAAACTACTAAATTATTAGTTAGGAAATTTGTTATTCTGGCTGATTAACATTATACTGAACAAATATTGTACTCTTATGAAAATGATGGACCTATTTATAAGCCACAATTTATTCAACCAATAGCATGAATAGTGGGGAGCTACAATACGTAAGCTCGCAGTAAAATCGAAATGTATCCATATTTATGGTATGAATAAAAATCCGAATGAATACGAAGGTAGGATGTTATGTATACAGTTCTTCTAATAGTATTCACACACATGGAATTATAGCAGTGTATAGAAGTAGTAGTGCATCCAATCTGAAATCAGTTATAGCTCTATCTATTGGTTGATCTATCTTTGTGTTGAATTGATACATCTACACAAGAATGGTCTCCTTTTCTCATGTCACCAAAAATAGCTCAGATTTAAAAGTAATCAGCAAAACGTGTTCATCTGATCTACATCGTAACCTCCTACATCTTTGTTATCATATTTATAGTAGGCATATATCTTGTATTCATATTTTCATGAACTTACATCTAAGGCTAGTTTGTAGGATCATTTAATAATCATCAACATTTTCAATAAATCAATAAATCAATTAATCAATAAATCAATAAATCAATCAATCAATCAATCAATCAATCAATCAATCAATCAATCAATCAATCAATCAATCAATCAATCAATCAATCAATCAATCAATCAATCAATCAATCAATCAATCAATCAATCAATCAATCAATCAATCAATCAATCAATCAATCAATCAATCAATCAATCAATCAATTATTTAATTAATTAATTCATGGCTGATGGGCTACATACATGATAGAAGGTTTACAATGAACATGATCAACAGCATTTTAAGAATTAGCCAAGTAAATACAGAGTACATGGCAGTTGTGAACATTTTCCAACTCAAACTGATTACAATCCAAGTAATGCTTTGAACTACTACATGATTGCACTCACACTGATACTGCGCTTGCGTGACCGGCAGGCAAAACGAGGGAATTAAAACATTTTTTTATATAGATATAGTTGTGAACATTTTTCAACTCAAACAGATTACAATCCAAGTAATGCTTTGAACTACTACATGATTGCACCCACACTGATACTCCGTTTGCGTGACCGGCAGGCAAAACGAGGGAATTAAAACATTTTTTGTTAAACTAGTTTCAGATAGACATTCCTACTGAGGCTTAATATGTGGTGACTTGTATTGAGAACAGCCCATATCGCCTATACCTGACGATACCGTATGCATAAAGTACGGTTTGAACGATTATATTATATCCATATATCACATCATTTCATCTGAAAATGTCTATAGGCCTACACTGCTCAGTATCAATATATATATTGACCCCACTTATAATTTCAGATACAGACCCATTATATACAGTTTGCAGGTGAGGTGGACTGAAATATACAAGATGTCTCAGTCACCATGGTCACAGATTGTGACGGTACAAAAACGTGTACAGATTCGTTTTGACGCTCGAATCTAAGACTAGGCCGTGATTATTAAAGGGACTCGCCCAGGCTAAAATCATAAAAAAAAGGTGATTTTATTTTGGCTTCTTAATATGACCATATGATGTAAACATGTCCATAGACTAGAACTGCAAAATTTCTTAATTTTTGTGCTGCGCATTTATCAGTTAGGCTAGATATAGAGACGAAATTCTTGATTTCTAATTATTGACAACCATGTCAAAAATAGGAAATACGGGGATATCTCGAAAACCCCCTCGACCCCCTCGACCCCCTCGCCCCTCGACCCACGACCTTCGACCCACGACCCTCGACTTCATTTTTTTATTGTTTTTTTTTATAGTTTATTTATAAAATTCGGGAAACAATATCAGGTCAATGTTGGCTCACCGTCTGCGACGCTGGCCTAACATTGGCTGAAAGCCTCATGTATATTATTTTGGATTGAGGCCCGATACGCAATATATGCGGGTACTTGATTAGGCGTATACATGTATAGACTGCCATCTGAGTCCCACCACTGTCTTACATTAAAGCTGGCCCAACAATGTTCCAGTCCAATGATAGCTAAGCACATAAAACACTAAGCATTGAACCAATGTTGGATTATTGCTGGGGCTCTGTAACGCTGGCCCACCGCTTGCGATGCCTGTGCCAAAGCGTGTGACTGAATGAAGCTGGGGAGTGATATGCCGGGTGTAATGACTGGCAAGTGTTTTTTACGCACCAAAAAAACAAGAGGCATTCAATCCCATGCTTGGGTAAATAAAGGCCCTAAATAACAGTTAAAGTTAGACAAGCGTCCTACACAGTCACAGTGACTCAACATTAAAATGTGTTTGGCCAGCTGTAGGCCTACGTTTATTCATAAAACTATATTCGATGGCCACCCATTAAACAAGATACATTAAAGCAACGTCGGGTGAATGCTGGACCAGCGTAGCAGACGGTCAGACAACATCACTTGATAGCCAGGTTAGCATCACGATAGGTCTATATAAATTTCCCGAATGTTATTATTATACAAAAGTTATAATTATATAAACAAACAAAAACTGTTTTTAAAATTAAGTCTAGGGTGGAGGGTCGTGGGTCGAGGGTCGTGAGGCGAGGGGGTCGAGTGGGTCGAGGGGATTTTCGAGATACCTGAAATACGGGGATTTCGTCTCTATATCTAGCCTAACTGGTGAATGCGCAGCACAAAAATTAAAAACTTTTGCAGTTCTAGTCTATGGACTAATAAGAAAAATGGGTTGATTAGCACCAACAAAATTTCATCCACATTTACAAATGCATAGCTCGCTTCCCGTTGCGTTGCTAAAATGTTTTGGTACATTTTTCGAATCTTGGGGGGCGATCACTCTCACCCGACGCCACGTTAAAAAACGTTGATTCCCAAAGTGTAACTTTTTTTTTTTTTCATTTTTGTAATCAGCAGCTGCTATTGCTAGCAGAGCCGTTGCCTGGCTAAAGCCACCTGAAAGTGTCAGGGACTGGTTCAGGGCTAACCGCAACAGGTAGTGTTAATCGAACTTGAGAAAAAGACGACCCACAGAAAGACCGCCATTCCCCCCCCCCCCCCCGTCCAATCCGCTCCAGACCATCACGGTCCCCAAGTCGGCAAAATGTTGATAATCATGCAGATGAGATTGTGAGACAGTACATACCAGAAGAAGACAAGTAGACATGATAGGACAGCACTTCGACCCACCACACCCCATTAGACCACTGCAAGCAGCTATCCACAGAATAGGATGGAGCACAGCCACCACGCCCCCCGCCACCCCCTCGGCGAAACCATCCTTCCACAATTCATTTAAATCTTTGTGCATCCTGTTGTATTTCATTTGATTGATTCTGTTTTCCAGTTGCTCAGAAGATTGACTCTGTTGTTTTGCTCTCATATTTGTACCGTCATAAGACCTGTCAAGCGATCCCAGGTCAAGTTTTAATTACATTAAAATTACACTGAAATTTTCTAATATCTTAATTTGCTGTTGTCTTTTGATTTGTTGACTCTTGAGTTTTGTTCATCTCGCATGCTTTATACTATCCATAGCATGAGACACGGTCAAATGATCCCAGGTCGAGTTTAATTACAGATTAGATTGTGAGACAGTACATACCAGAAGAAGACAAGAAGACATGATAGGACAGCACTTCGACCCAGCCCACCCCATTAGACCGCTGCAAGCAGCCATCCACAGAATAGGATGGAGCACAGCCACCACGCCCCCCCGCCACCCACTCGGCGAAACCATCCTTCCACAATTCATTCTAATCTCTGTGCAGCCTGTTGTTTAATCTTTTGTGCATCCTGTTGTATCTCAGATGATTGACGCTGTTGTTTTGCGCTCACATTTGTACTAGCCTAAGACCTGTCAAGTGATCCCAGGTCGAGATTTAATTACATCAAAATTACACTGGAAATTTTAATCCTGTTGTATCTCATTTGATTAACTCTGTTGTTCAATTGCTCAGATGATTTACTCTGTTGTTTTTGCTCCCATATTTGTACTATCATAAGACCTGTCAAATGACCCCAGGTCAAGTTTTAATTACATTAAAATCTGTTGTTCAGCTGCTCAGTTGGTTTACTCCGTTGTCTTAACTCTCATATTTGTACTATCATAAGACCTGTCAAAAGATCCCAGGGCAAATTTTAATTACATTCAAATCTGTTGTTCAGCTGCTCAGTTGGTTGACTCCGTTGTCTTAACTTTCATATTTGTACTATCATAAGACCTGTCAAAAGATCCCAGGGCAAATTTTAATTACATTAAAATCTGTTGCTCAGCTGCTCAGATGGTTGACTCCGTTGTCTTAGCTCTCATATTTTTATTATCATAAGACCTGTCAAATGATCCCAGGTCAAATTTAATTACAGATGAGATTGTGAGACAGTACATACCAGAAGAAGACATGATAGGACAGCACTTCGACCCACCCCACCCCATTAGACCGCTGCGAGCAGCTATCCACAGAATAGGATGGAGCACAGCCACCACGCACCCCCCCCCCCCGCCACCCCCTCGGCAAAACCATCCTTCCACAATTCATTCTAATCTCTGTGCATCCTGTTGTTTAATCTTTGTGCATCCTGTTGTATCTCAGATGATTGACGCTGTTGTTTTGCTCTCACATTTTTACTAGCCTAAGACCTGTCAAGTGATCCCAGGTCGAGATTTAATTACATTAAAATTACACTGAAAATTTTAATCCTGTTGTATCTCATTTGATTAACTCTGTTGTTCAGTTGCTCAGATGATTTACTCTGTTGTTTTTGCTCCCATATTTGTACTATCATAAGACCTAGACGTAATCTACGACCCCCCCCTCCTGTACCTGTTTACCAGTGTTTATGGCGCGTGGCTGTGCATGCCTAAGGTGACTTGTCAGCACAGTGATTATCTCAATCTGGCTCATACTTAATCTAAGAGACTAAAAAGTATAAATAATAAGATGACAGGTCTAAAAGAGAGGGGGGGGGGGGTATTATTTACCATAGTGTAAAAAATTACCACCATTCAATTTGATTTTAATATCCGACTTTTATCCATGGAGAAGCAAATACAATGGTTGTATACATTATTTTAGATGGTGGTGGTATCTGAGATCATGACATTTGTGAGGCCAATAATATTATCCTTTGTGAGGCGAATTCCCGTGTTATGTTGTGTTCAAATAATTATGACAATGGCTACTCGAATATACACAATGCTGTACTCATGTTGAATTAACGTTTGGAAGGTATGCTTAACATTCAGTCAGCTATAAGAGAAAACCATTTGTTACATAACTTGGTTACTTTCATAATTCGACGTCATTTCAATCATTTCAAATTGCATGCACCCGAATTGTAATAGTGTAAATGAGAAGAAACACCTGGGCATCGGGGGGGGGGGGGGTTAACCAGTCATTTTTATCTGCATGAAGTGTTGACCTAATGAAGTTAATACGAGGATATGCGAATTAAACATCTCGATATATAAATTCACCTTGAAATCATGCAGGTATATCCTTAAACGAGATCACCATAAACATACTGTATCTAACCTGACAAATGTATATGCCTCACTAGCAGAAAAAAGTCCTTGTTAGCTCGCAAAGCAAAAATGCCGTGTCTGATTATTTTTTTGTGTTACACGGTAGAGCAGGTAAACAGGTCAAGGCTTATGAGATAACAAGGTAATTATATATATAGGCGTTTTCGAACAAAATGGGGCGCAGAACCTTGGGTTAATAATCTGCGACACTGGCCCAACATTTAAATTCCTTAAATTCGATTCGTAGTTAACTGAAACACATCTTTGACTTGTAGCCTGCATGTCATGCATGCTGCTTACCATGCTTACTATTAGGTATGTATGACCATGGCATGATTTAACACTGGTAACAAATTTATAAACTGATACAGCACTGTACAAATGTAAGATGAAATATGCACATTGTCATCACTACAGACACCGGAAGCAAAAAAGGGGCGGATACGCCATGTGATGGAACCTACGACCTCACTGTATAAGGTAAAGGTCATTCGAAATTCAGTAACCTTTTATTGTCCGTGTACATGGTGTAGCTAAAATGTAGTTACACAAAGCAACCAAAAATTAAATGATAATAATATTTTGAATTTGCACTATTACGAAAATAAAGTCTAAATATGGCTTATCGATTATTTTATAATAGTTTTATTGAACATAAAGCAGAATACGATGAAATGCGAAATAAGTTATTGGGCCTACCATAGAATAACATTGCTGTGCATAGATCTTCAAATTATAAAGTCGACATCTTAAAGGGAGTGGTACTTAAAAACTGGGTAATGAATAAGTAATGATGATGAGATCCGCGTCGTTGAGATCCACAAACAGCAGTAACTGCTTACTTGACAAGTAATCAGTTACTGCTGTTTGCCTTTGGGTGTTTCCTTTGGCAAGACATCATCTGATAGTAGCATATACTCGGCGATGTGATCACCGTCGGCCAAGTGCTAGTACATTACCCCTTTAACACTTATCCTACTAAACTAATTTATTTATATTATCACCCCTTTGGAGTTGTGTCTCGATACCGTGACCCACCCCTTCAAATGTGTGAAAATTACTCATATTTGATATAAAACGACTATAAGCGTGATTAGCAGGCAAAGGGTTAACGCTTTAAACCCTCGTGATGTCTCATCATTTTTCTTCCCTGAAACTGACTGAATTGCCTACACATACAACGATATTGATCACGAAACAACAATGTATGGAAATTTTCATCATCTATCATTTGTTCCCAATCGCAAGTTATCTTCACACACAACAAGTCGAGTAGTAGCTTACTACAGCAATTCGCGGTTTGCTGTGATGGGAGATTTCAATGGAAAATTCAGGCTAAAGCCTAAAAAACATAGGACGCGAGCGTCACGCGAGCGACACGCGTCACGCGTCATACGCGTAAGCAATCACTTTAGTTCATTTCACATTGGCTAAATACATAGCTCGCGAGCGTCACGCGAGCGTCACGCGGCACGCGAGCGTCACCGATCACTTCTGGAGCGACATTTAACGCGTGACGCGAGCTTTAAGCGGAAAACACATAGGACGCGAGTGTCACGCGAGCGACATGCGGCACGCGATAGCTGCGAAGCGACGCGCGACAGATCAAAACACATAGGACGCGTTAGCTCGCGAGCGTCAAGCGTAAAATAGTAGATCTGAGCAATCAACATCAAAGGATTTTTGCCGCTAACGTACTTCAATAGCGATGCTGGTGCTATGTAGCCTTGAATAAGTATCCACTTGCCAAACTCGGAGTGCTAGCATGGATCACAATATTTAACCCTTTCAAGCCCGACTATACATTGTCATCTTCATCCACTACAAGCCGCGTTGTAGTGAATGGAGATTATTTGATGTGGTTTAAAAATTAAAGAAAATTGTGATGTATTGGTCTGCCAGTTTCATGGAAATTTTCATTCTGAAACCCTTGGTTGTAGAAAAATTAAGTGTGTTTTCAGGGATTTAAAATGATGCTTTAATGCATCGTGAGGGCTTAAATGGTTAACTTGTTCGTCAAACATACATCCACATACAGTTGCTGCGCATTGTCGGCGGCATTTTATGACTATGTCCAATCACACACACGCCCATGATTTTCTGTTCTGGGCTGACTCAACTAGGCCTATACCACATGTCCTCTTTATTTTATACATTAAAAACACATAAAAATACTGATTTCTAAAATAACGCTAGTTATGAATTTCAGAATTGTTGCTTTTGTGGTAATGTGACAATAATTATAGTGAAGATACATTGGTCCCTTGGACATTTCTAAATTTAAAATTTTAATTTGTGCAATTTAACCATGAAAACCATATAGGAAATATATTTCATCACATTTACTTTATAATGTCAGTAACAATATCAGCGTATCAGCTTACCAGTATTCAAGATCGTGGTTATCTCCTCCCAGATGTTACACATCTTATCAGCATCTCTATAGAAATGATGCTCAGGGTCGTATTAAAAGGCATGGTCTTTCCTCAAATCCAAATCGAGGGGCCTCTTTTCTTTTTTTCTTAGATTTCGGCATCATAACTATAAACTTAATTGAAGGAAAGCTTGCTTGCCTAAAAACACGTCACATACGTACACTTGCTGTATCATCACGTGGATGTATGGGGATTCTCTAATAAATCATCATATGTTGACGTCATACTGTGGATTCACCTGTGTGTTTAACCTCCCTCCCTGCACTTGTGCACCACTCAGCAAAATTGGAATACATTCATAAAATTCAAAACTATTATAACAATTATGATATATCACAATCAAGGCATTTTTAGCCCTTCAACCCTTTCAAGCCTGAGTTTACCATTGTCATCTTCATCCACTACAAGCCGCGAATTGCTGTCGCAATTCTCGACTTGTATTGGATGAAGACGATTTGATGTGGTTTAAAAATTGAAGAAAATCGCCATGTATTGGAAAGCCAGTTTCATGGAAATTTTCATTCTGGAGCCCTTATTTGTAGGAAAATTAAACCTGTTTTCAGGGATGTAAAATGATGCTTTAATGCATCGTGAGGGCTTAAAGGGTTGAAATGTTTAATATTTAAGATGGTATACTTGGTCATTTCGTTCTCTGTGATCCCGATTTAGCTAAGCGTTTTGTAAAACACAGTTACTCATATCATGATGGTCAGAAACGTGATTGCCCGGGAGTCAATTCTAATAACACTCTGTATCGAAAAAAAAGAAACTTGTCGGGAAAGCAATTGTATAATGGCTACATTAAATAGTATCAGATGTAGGCCTATAGCATCAGTCATAATGATGATTGCGAGTCACACCTTGACCAAGTGACAGGGCTGTAACAAGAAAGTTCACGTCTGATAAATTAATTCACCATAAACATGATAAAAGTTGGCTTTGAGCCTGGTTGAATAATATAGCGCATGTATCATAGTTCACAGAGTTCATAGAATGACTATCTCCAAGGAAACACAAGTCACTGAGCCAAAGCTGCTTTAACGTTAAACCAACATCGACTCAACATTTCGTGTAACTGTTAACTATCTCGATCTGAATATTTGGCTGTCGCTGTTGGAGTACACTTTAAACATGTACGTGTACATGTACAAAGCCAGACACCATAAGGTGACAGGAATCTGAAGGTAGATACTGAGTATAAAACAGATATATATTTCGGTCAGCAGCTTTCACAAACATTTATCAGCTGTTTATAGATACTAAATATCAAACTCAACATGTCTTATCAAGTGTCTCCGCTTTAAAACGTTAACTGGTGAACTGACAATACGAAATTAATAACTTTTATCATAAATAATCTTAAGTTGCACCAAAGTGGAATTCCAAAATAATGAATTACTTATGTTTAGGCAAATATTCCTATTTAGCCTGCAACAAACAATTAGACAATTGCACAGGAAAAATCAGAAAATTACATTCAGGTCGGCGATTTTGCGCCACGGGGCTGAGTCAGTCGGTCGACGATACATATTATGCTAGCTTCAATGTTTAATTATCTTCCTATATTTCACACTTTTGATCATTTTCATCCATCATTTTGCAAGAGAGTACAGAGTACTCATAATCTGATTATATTTACAGCATATTCATTTGAAACAAAAAAAAATAATAACGCATACAGTATCAGGCATAACATGGGCGGGGGGGGGGGTGGCAGAAAATGGTGCATACTAGAGTCTAGGTAGGTGTACTGTACCGTGTCATCACTACGTTTGGAATGCGCCACCCCTCAATTCAACCATTCGCCGGTGCCACTACGTTGACCCAAGTTTAAACCAACGTCTTAGACGTTGGTTTAACCTTGGGGCAACGTGGCGATAATGTCTCGTATAGATATATAATACTGCAGGGATAGTTTGAGTTCATGATACAAACTAATTCCAGCGTGAAATTGCCGATCGTCGTAACGCAACTTACTTCCTGTATGCATTTGCACACGTATAGGCCTACTGATCTGCTGATATACATGTATTATATCCATGTTCAGATACTGATAATCTAAGATGGCCATACTCAGATACTCCGATATTGATCAGCCGCTATCTCCCAAGAATATATATATGCAATAAAATAATCAACCGTTTTATATATTCTATGCTGTACTTAAAGGGACTGGCCCAGGCTAAAATCATCAAAAAATAGGTGATTTTATTTCGGGTTCTTAATATGACCATATGATGTAAACATGTACATAGACTAGAACTGCAAATTTTTATATTTTTTGTGCTGCGCATTCATCAGTTAGACTAGATATAGAGACGAAATTCCCGCATTTCCTATTTTTGACATGGTTGTCAATAATTAGAAATCAGGAATTCGTCTCTATATCTAGCCTAACTGGTGAATGCGCAGCACAAAAATTATAAAAATTTGCAGTTCTAGTCTATGTACATGTTTACATCATATGGTCATATTAAGAACCCGAAATAAAATCACCGATTTTTTGATGATTTTAGCGTGGGCCAGTCCCTTTAAGCATGCGAACCTTGTGAATATAATATTCGCGTATGATAATATTGTAATTATGATACTACACATGTGTATTTTAGAAAGCGGTCATCATCATCATCCGCAAAATTAGAAATTATGCTGTAAATGTATGTGTGTGAATGCTATACTAATAATATTTGTATATCGTCCACAGCACGTGTTTATCATGTTTATGATCATTATCTCTAAAATGTGGGCTATGTAGACCTACTTTTCTAAACATTTACCATTTTTAATAAATCAAATTTGTGATACTAGGCTATATACATGATATAGTAGTATTTTTATAGCGGTGCGCGTAATAACAGCCACTAAATTATAACAAATTTCACAGGTGGTAATTTTTTTTATGACATCTTCAGCCACACATATTTTACATAATTAGGCTTTTTGTTACGACAACATACAAAAAATAGGTTATCACCACCAGGCTTTCACCATGTTCACATCACGACATTAATACTGATTAAGGAAGGCCGAGCTAAACTCTTATCGAACGTCTTCAAGTGTTCTCGGTAGTGTCCAGTTTGGGACAATTATGCATAACTACGATGGTAACCTGAGCCGGACGGGGGCCGGATACCTTCAGGTTAGGAGCCACAGACGAACATAATGAACCATCGGCGTCGGAGGGTATATCACTAAACCTGCCTAACTAAATCATGTGAATTGGGTCATCATCGGCTTCACCATATCGACCGGTATTCTTAAAGTGACTCCACTCACCCAAATCTACAAAGCAAAAAATACTACAAAACTGCTAATAGTGGTGAAATAGTAGCCGTGTCAATTAACTTAGCCACAGAGGCTGACAGAGCAGACAAATGATATGTTTACCCGTGAGTTGTCCCAGCTAGGTAAACCGAGATAACAGTTACGCCTAAATTACGTGAAAAGAACAAAAACATATTCATTATCAATGCAGTATAATTGACTTTGTGGCAACACAAAAGCGATAAAGAAAAATGATGTCAGAATATCATGGTTTTCAGTTGTTGTTTGATTATTTCTATGGAATAAAATGGCAATGCGACCGCATCTTCTCTACAAAAAGTCTCGGGACAAGTTGAGCTTTGCTGAGCAGGGGGGGGGGGGGGGCAATCTGAAACTGTTACACCGTCCTTAGAGTAGTGAGCTACCACGCCTTGAGAAATAAATGAAATACAAAAATCAGGTTTGGTTTGAGGTCCGTTTTCCAGCTTAGGGGTGACCTAGACTTAAGGCATGATTGGACAGGTCGCTAATCTTACGTGCTGCGTTTAAACAGGTAAAATCCTCGGATAATCAGTCTGACTATTAGTTTATATTAATAAATCACTAATGCTTCTTAATCACGTTTTAATCTCATTTGGCGCAGTAGGCCTATATCTAGCACTATATCTTGCCGGTTTTGTTTGGCAAACGTTTCCACATGCATACTGCTCATTAACCTTTCAAGCAAAATTACATTCAATTGGATCAATTAACTTGAAAGTTGTCTAGTTGTCAAGATTCAAAGCTTAGAGTGAATTAAAATTAGAGAAAAAAGATTAATGAAAACCTTGGGATTCAAACATGATAATATTAATTATAGCACTTACTGTCAGCATAATGTTTCATTCAATAGATAAATATATGTGGCTACGGCCAATACTCTCCACATTAACCCTATGATCACACGGGGACATATATTTATTACGATTTGTATTCACTCCGAGTTATGACCAAGTAAATATATAAAATAAATCATTTTTATGGATTTTCATGATTATATTAAATAATTTTATATTGAATTATTGTCATCCTTTAAAATATGCCCCAAGAATCCATAAATGCGGAAACAGTTCCTAGCAGGTTAATAATACCACTTGTGGTCAAGCTAAATGAACGCTTGCAGTCCATGGTCAATTGATTCGTACGAATTTAATTACTGATAATCGATCATGCCTACAGCATCTAGTTAACAGATCAGCCATATAGATATCTTACTCCAACATAAAGCTTTCTTTTTTTCGCTTCATGTTATTGTACACACGTATTTATGTATAACTCATCGTGGGTGGTGGCTGCAAGGCGTCCAAGCACAACTAAACCTTCACGATATGGTAATGGTGGACCAGCGTCTTGCGACGTTGGCCTAGCATTAAATCAGCATGGGGTGGGTCAACCTTTCGTGATTACCAAGCTTGAAATGTCAAACCCAAGATAGAATGTACCATAAATACAATGTAATATACAATATAATTCACCCCTATTAACAACTGACAAAGATGTGTCGCTGTTAATTGGATGGCATCATGCACGAGTGGTTTTCATTGTTTTTTTTAATGTGGGTTAGCTCAGTTGCGCATGATGCCATCCAATTTAGGATGACTTGCTTTCTCACGGTTATTTCTTACGTCATATTCATAAATTATAGAAAAAGATTCTATAGCTCTTACTCGTCCCTGACTGTCGATAATTTAATATTGAATGATATAAGTATTTATTGCATTAGACATGTTAGAAACTGCAAACATTAAACATGTTAAAGTCTGATGTTTGTGATCATGTTAAACCTGCATTTTGAAATATTGACTTTTTAGCTTTTATTTGTGCCAACGTTTGGACTGATGTTACTGGGTTCTACATGTTCTACTGTACATTGTTGGACAGAGTAGAGGAAAGAGACGTACGTATGATTGGGAAAACGCGACCCTCACACAACATTGACTGAATGCTGGAGCCAGCATTGAGTCAAAGTCGTGTGAGTGTGGTGTTTTCAGTGATGGGATACACAGCTTGGCCTTGTTGGTGCTTGGCATACGAGGGACTAATAATTTTCACATATATCTGGTTTTAGCATGAAGGAAACATTGGTCATCTGCCAAAACTTCTGATGTAAATAGCACATGTCAACACTTTCTAACTCTGTAAACAGGTAAACGATCCACTGTAGCTTTTTCCCTAAATATATTGTCATTGTGACGAAATTACACAAAGCCTGGAAATTACGTGCGAAGTTTTCAATAGTTGATTTATCTATCTGTTCAGCTTTTGTATATATGCCTGACAACTCTATGAACTACTGTTCCTAATCCTGCAAAATGTCTAAGTGCTGGCTCAAATCATACTCTTTAATTTAAAAAAAATACATAGCCTAGCTGTCGCCTCATATTATATATTGTCAGGTAACTGTTCTAAAAAACGTTATTTTGTCGCGAGCCAAGCCAAAAAAAATCACGTAAATCCTCGCTAATCGGACCACTTGTGCACTTCTCAAAATTAGCGCGGTTTTCAAGCATTCCTTCAACATGACCAAACGCGGAGGAAGGAGTCACATCTAAACATAATCGTCCTTCCCACCCAAGCTACACAATTGTAAAGCTGCTATGTTAAAACATGTGAAAACCTCATGACGACGCCCCTGTCTGACATGGTCTAACGTACCATACTGTTTTATTAACCCTGGTTCATATCATTTTCCTTGTTCATATCAAGCGTATTACTGGGCAAGATGCCAGTACTACACAGCGTGCTACAGGTATAGAACTCTGGCAGTTTAGAAAATCTGAGCTTTTATATGGTTCACCTGTCGCAGCTCAACTCGTTAACCCTTGTCCTGCTAGAGGCTCGTATATACCTTTTCAAGCCACCTAAAGTGTCACTTAAATTGATCAAATAGTTTGTGTAAGATACTCAGTTAAATCTTAAAGGGCTACAATCAATAATTTAAATTTTCACCCGCTTGAATTTGTGTCTCGCTAACCTGTTAACGCGAAGCACAACTTCAACATGTTCAAGTGCGTGAAAATTGCCCATAATGTGTTTAATTTGAGATCACACATTTGCAAATGATGATGTTTAAACACTCATTTAATTCTCAATATCAGTCATTTTATCGACTAATAAAACATATTTAAAACGACTCTAGCCGTCCTGAGCGCTTCAACATGTTTAAGGGTTGATAAATTAATTTAATTTGGATGATGCCTATTTTTCATTCATTTAAAGATGGAAATAAATGAAAGAACTCAACAGGACAAGGGGGTCTATGTCAGACCTCGGATAGTTACGGGTGACGCCGGAATTTGGGGTTCGTTCCTCACTCACGAAATAAAAAAAATGTTTCTTCCCCATCGACTTGTAAATATTAAATATTGTGTGGGAGGTTCCGTGAACGACAGGTGACGTGCTCGACCTCAGAATGTAAGCATTGCACACTCTACTTATCATTGTACGATTTCGAAATTTAACATCACCAGGGCTCGAATTTCAAATCCTGTGTCTGAAGGACAGTGTCATCTGATTCTTCTCACCATCCTCGGGGGGTTTTCCTAACCCAGTCTAGTCTGCGTGTGATAATCAGCTCATGGTAAAATATCATGGTTGCCTAACCAGATAATATGGTCAACTCAGGTATAAAAATACATTATCTGTCACGTTACTCGTCCCTGACTGTCGATAATTTAAAATTGAATGATATAAGTATTTATTGCATTAAGCGGAAAACACATAGAACGCGAGCGTCACGCGAGCGACACGCGGCACGCGATAGCTGCGCGAGCGACGCGCGACAGATCAAAACACATAGGACGCGTAAGCTCGCGAGCGTCAAGCGTAAAATAGTAGATCTGAACAATCAACATCAAAGGATTTTTGCCGCTAACGTACTTCAATAGCGATGCTAGTGCTATACCTTGGCAACACACTGTCGTCCAACGTGAAAGGATAATGTCAATAGATATAAGCAATAGAAAGGGTACATAGCAAAATACTTTAAAATTGCTATACTGTTCTTTTAAGTGGGATGATGTTCATAATTATTAACTATGTGTAGGCCCATTGGCCACATTAGTAGGCCTAACCCTATTTATTTGATATTCGTTTTTTTAAGATAAAAACAGTTTTTATGCCCCCCCCCCTCCCTCGCGTCAAATATCACAAAAAAAACATTCTATAGATGGTCTTGAAGGACGAAATACATTTTAAAGTGTTTTTTTACAGCTATGACCTTGAGGAATACGTCAAGGTCGGGGTCAATAACCAAGTTCCAGTCATATACAATTGCTCAGCATTTAACTCACAAAGGCTATGGTGCGCATGTGGGAAATAATTAATTGTAGCCTTGAATAAGTATCCACTTGCCAAACTCGGAGTACTAGCATGGATCACAATATTTAACCCTTTTAAGCCTCAGGACTATACATTGTAATCTTCATCCACTACACGCCGCGTTGTAGTGGATGGAGTTTAATGGATGTGGTTTAAAAAATAAAGAAAATTGTGATGTATTGGTATGCCAGTTTGATGGACATTTTCATTGTAGGAAAATTAAGTGTGTTTTCAGGGATTTAAAATGATGCTTTAATGCATCGTGAGTTAACATGTTCGTCAAACGTACATCCACATACAGTTGCTGCTCATTGTCGGCGGTATTTTATGACCATGTCCAATAACACACACACGCCCATGATTTTCTGGGCTGACCCAACTAGGCCTATACCCCATGTCCTCTTCATTTTATACATTAAAAACACACAGAATACTGATTTCCAAAATAACGCTAGTTATGAATTTCATAATTGTTGCTTTTGTGGTAATGTGACAATAATTATAGTGAAGATATATTGGTCCCTTGGACATTTCTAAATTTAATATTTTAATTCGTGCATTCTTGTTATAATTACAAAACTATCCCTTTTGATCAATTGGGACTGTTTTGAATTAATGAAAACCATATAGGAAATATATTTGATCACATTTACTTTATAATGTCAGTAACAATATCAGCTTATCAGCTCACCGGTATTCAGGATCGTGGTTATCTCCTCCCAGATGTTACACATCTTATCAGCATCTCTATAGAAATGATGCTCAGGGTCGTATTAAAAGGCATGGTCTTTCCTGGACCTGTGTAATTAACAAATCCACATCGAGGGGCTTGTTTTCTATTTTTTTTTAGCTTTCGGCATCATAACTATAGACTTAATTGAAGGAAAGCTTGCTTGCCTAAAAACACGTCACATACGTACACTTGCTGTATCACAACGTGGATGTATGGGGATTCCCTAACAAATCATCATATGTTGACGTCATACTGTGGATTCACCTCGCGTAAGGCTCGCGTCACGCGTTAAATGTCGCTCCAGAAGTGATCGGTGACGCTCGCGTGCCGCGTTACGCTCGCGTGACGCTCGCGTGACGCTCGCGAGCTATGTATTTATGCAATGTGAAATGAACTAAAGTGATTGCTTACGCGTATGACGCGTGACGCGTGACGCGTGTCGCTCGCGTGACGCTCGCGTCCTATGTGTTTTAGGCTTAATTAGACATGTTAGAAACTGCAAACATTAAACATGTTAAAGTCTGATGTTTGTGATCATGTTAAACCTGCATTTTGAAATATTGACTTTTTAGCTATTTATTTGTGCCAACGTTTGGACTGATGTTACTGGGTTCTACATGTTCTACTATACATGGCTGGACAGAGCAGAGGGATGAGATGTACGTATGATTGGGAAAACGCGACACTCACACAACATTGACTGAATGCTGGAGCCAGCATTGAGTCAAAGTCGTGTGAGTGTGGTGTTTTCAGTGATGGGATACACAGCTTGGCCTTGTTGGTACTTGGCATACGAGGGACTAATAATTTTCACATATATCTGGTTTTAGCATGAAGGAAACATTGGTCATCTGCCAAAACTTCTGATGTAAATAGCACATGTCAACACTTTCTAACCCTGTAAACAGGTAAACGATCCACTGTAGCTATTTCCCTAAATATATTGTCATTGTGACGAAATAACACGAAGCCTGGAAATTACGTGCGAAGTTTTCAATGATTGATTTATCTATCTGTTCAGCTTTTTTATATATGCCTGACAACTCTATGAACTACTGTTCCTAATCCTGCAAAATGTCTAAGTGCTGGCTCAAATCATACTCTTTAATTTAAAAAAAATACATAGCCTAGCTGTCGCCTCATATTATATATTGTCAGGTAACTGTTCTAAAAAATGTTATTTTGTCGCGAGCCAAGACAAAATTGTAAAGCTGCTATGTTAAAACATGTGACAACCTCATGACGACACCCCTGTCTGACATGGTCTAACGTACCATACCGTTTTATTAACCCTGGTTCATATCATCTTCCTTGTTCATATCAAACGTATTACTGGGCAAGATGCCAGTACTACACAGCGTGCTACAGGTATAGAACTCTGGCAGTTTAGAAAATCTGAGTTTTTATATGGTTCACCTGTCGCAGCTCAACTCGTTAACCCTTGTCCTGCTAGAGGCTCATATATACCTTTTCAAGCCACATAAAGTGTCACTTAAATTGATCAAATAGTTTGTGTAAGATACTCAGTTAAATCTTAAAGGGCTACAATAAATAATTTCAATTCTCACCCGCTTGAATTTGTGTCTCGCTAACCTGTTAACGCGAAGCACAACTTCAACATGTACAAGTGCGTGAAAATTGCCCATAATGTGTTTAATTTGAGATCACACATTTGCAAATGATGATGTGTAAACACTCATTTCATTCTCAATATCAGTCATTTCATCGACTAATAAAACATATTTAAAACGACTCTAGCCGTCCTGAGCGCTTTAACCCTTTCACCACTGAAGCCCGTTTTTATGTGCTGAATGCCATAGCATTCAGCACATAAAAACGGGCTTTAGTGGGGAAAGGGTTAAGGGTTGATAAATTAATTCAATTTGGATGATGTCTATTTTTCATTCATTTAAAGATGGAAATAAATGAAAGAATTCAACAGGACAAGGGGGTCTATGTCAGACCTCGGATAGTTACGGGTGACGCCGGAATTTGGGGTTCGCTCCTCACTCACGAAATAAATAAAATGTTTCTTCCCCATCGACTTGTAAATATTAAATATTGTGTGGGAGGTTCTGTGAACGACAGGTGACGTGCGCGACCTCAGAATGTCAGCATTGCACACTCTACTTATCAGTGTACGATTTCGAAATTTAACATCACCAGGGCTCGAATTTCAAATCCTGTGTCTGAAGGACAGTGTCATCTGATTCTTCTCACCATCCTCGGGGGGTTTTCCTAACCCAATTTAGTCTGCATGTGATAATCAGTTCATGGTAAAATATCATGGTTGCCTACCCAGATAATATGGTCAACTCAGGTATAAAAATACATTATCTGTCACGTTACTAGTAGAATAGTAGATACGTCCTTCTAATGTTTGCTGTTCAGCACCCCTCTCCCAATTGTGCATCACATGAATATTTTTCGAATAAAATGCTAAAAATTGTATCATCTCACATAACCATGATAACATGCATAAATGCACTTGGGGATTTCACGATCTCAGATATTTTCATTCACCTTGAGGTGAGAATTGCAGCAGCAATTCAAATCTCAAAGTGAATGAAAATAAAAAATGAGAAATGAGAAATAACAGTAAAGTATGTGCTAAGACAGTTAAAACTGGTGCTGACTCTATATGATATATAGTTACTAGTGTCATAAAACACGTGAGCCGTCTATCTAGTACTTATAGTGGTAACATTGACCCGAAATATAGATAACGTACAGCGTGCTCTCGGTTATGAAATCATCCGAGCTTCGTACGTGACCCGCTTCTACCCCCCCCCCCCCCTCCCCTTCCCATCTATGTATAAGCCGAGATTCCATGCCTGCTACATCCAACATTTATTAAATATGTATAATGCGATATAATACAAAATAAAGGTTTGCATATATGACTATTTTTGCTCAGTTTATATAACAAAGTTGTAGTTAGACTCAAAATGAAGTTTGTGATTTATGACTGATATATCGCATTTATAGCTGGAGTCAGGTACAACCTGAGTTCAAAACATACAATTTATATTGTCACACGATAGACTTGGTTTAATCATGTTAATCATGTTAATAGGCCTGTAGAGCCAGCGTTGCAGACGATGTACCAATATTAAGCCAGCAACGAGATAACGTCTCGAGTTTTCTGGGACATTGTACCTGGGCGAGTAAGCTCCATGCACAACTCAAGATAAAGCTTCTCTCACTTCACTTGATGACATTATGAGGGACGCGATACAGTCCAATATTCTCGTACAAGTTACGATATATCGTAGGCTTCTGATTGGTCGAGATGGCCATCTCGACCAATCAGAAGCCTACGATTTATCGTAATTTGTACGAGAATACGGTCCCAGATTCTCTGTATCTAGACCGTAACAGAGGCTCACATTCCATGTGTGATTATTTGAACAGGTAGCATTGTCTAGAATAACCAGATAACGGAAAGTGCGATTTTTGTCTCAAAAGTTTCCATTGATTTATTTATATTAATACATCTGATAATTAGCATGATTAGATATCAGCATGAACTACTGTGAACGTTGTCGTCAAATATTATTTGCCTCGCGGCTTGACACCAAGAGCGTGGTTTTAATGTATGACTTAAAAACATTGCCAACATAAAGTTGGATCCAAGTGTTGTATTCGTTATTATAACCATGATAACGAAGCTGTAGCCATGATAGCGGTTGATTGGTAACCATGGTAACATAAATCATCATGTGGTATCAACATGATCAAGCACCTTCCATCATTGAGTGAGTGTCGAGAACTTCACTCTAGTACTCAGCGTTAGCCAATGGCAGTCAGATACACCCGATAAGACACACACTTATCATGCTGATAACGTCATCAATGGTTGGTCATGATCGCAACGTGATTTCAAAAAAATACTGATCGTAAAGATTCCAATCAAAAATATATCGTATGCTTCTGGTTCAAAGGCTGTATATTGTTGCAAATACAGCCCACCAACGTTAACGTGGTAAAGAGGACTTTATCATGTTTATAGAATAGTTATATAAGAAATAGCAATGTGCAAGTCAAAACAAATTTTTTTGATGTTGAAAAACATTCTCACATGGATAAATTTGTTTGAATTATCATGATTATCGCCGAAATTGTCCATTTCCAGTCTTTAACAGGGTTTAAAATCCATAGTACTAGTAGGCCTATGTACAGATATACTTAAACAATGTATATATATATATATATATCGATCAGGGGCTTATCTAGGACACAGTTCTACATGTGAAGTGGCGGTACAGTTTAATCATAGAAAAAAACGGTAAAACTGAGTATTAATATGATGCTGACAAGACAACGCATCTTGAACCCTTTAACCGCCGGTACCGATTATATTCGTTTCTCGATATTTTTTATTAGCACATTCCATATCAGCTTTCAAACATATTGAAGATAAAATGTGACACATTAACCAGCAAAATTTGAAAATAGTCTACATCCATTTTGTCAAATCTGAATAATTTTCACTCACTTGAAGTTGTGGATCGCGTCAGCGATACACAACTTCAAGTGGGTAAAAATTCCAATTGAATAGTTTGACGGTGAAAGGTTAAAGTCTAAAGGCCGACACGACATTTACCTGTCCTAGTAAGAACTTCATTCAGGGCTAAACATAAACGGACAATATAACCGCACACGAAAGTCGATCTAACGTTGGTTTAATGTTGATTCAAAGTGGTGGAGAGAGGACCATCATAAGATCAATGTACAGGTGCATATTTGGTTTTTGACAGATAGCTCTTGGTACTGCAATACTTGATAAATCATCTATACAAATTATAGTTAGAGTATTTCATGAGATCAAATAATATAGAACTGCCATTTATATCATCATGATCATGTAAGTGCTTAAATAAACACATCCCAGGCCGGCAATAAGATGAGTATCTACATTATACTATAACAGCACACGACACAAAACTATTAAAATATTGATATTGTGTCGTGACCAGCTGAAAGTAATCAATTGAGGCTGAGTTGCACTGACTCCCGCACGACACTTAATCACTTGAGAGAAGCGAATTCAATAACTCAATGCTCCCTGTAAACGAGAGAATTGCCTACAAGTATGGTACATGTATATTAACTAATCTCAGTAGTAATAACAAAATACGGCAAATCACCATCCTCATAGGTCTCTTATCTGCTCTAATATATATACATTTTAAACACTAGTCATTATTTAGAGTTGCGTGACAATAACCTAGTAGTTTACTATAAACCATGATAACCCTTGATAAATGCTAATGCTAATGGACAATAAATGTTACTTGGTTTTGAAATTAGTGACTAACAAGCCTGATGACATAAAATCGATATATAGCTGATATATCATACCAAGACAATTATACGTAGCACGCTGTCATCAGGGTCATTGAGAATGAAGGACATTAAATCCTTATCTTCCTCAGTTGCTAGGCCCCTATTGGATATGCTTTAAAGCACGTCTCAAACAAAATTGTTAACTAATTTTTGGTGGTTGTTCGGTTGATCAAAAAGTTAAACTTGGGAGATCATCACTGATGGTTATTTTTTCATAATAAAATAAAAATATATTTCGTCATTTGAAGCTGGAACCATTTCATACGATTGTCATGCTCGTATCTCGCCATGATGATGGTACGTGTCGTTATTATATACGATGTTTGCGTGCCCCTATTTACACACTTTTCATGTCAGGAAAAGCACTAAAACAACAAGTTATTGGGTCAAGTCTGGATCCCTGTTCGCTGTTCCCCGAGGTACAGTCAGTGACAACAGGCCTTTTGGCAGTTGTGCTGTAATAGCAATGCCAAGTCAGCTGATCGCATGTTTTACCAACTTGAGCATCTTGAGACGAAATATTGAAAAAGTGGGTGGTGATGACATTTTTTTGTGAAGCCTGAATTATTGACAAATTGTTTTCGCTATTATTTTAATCGAGGCTGGCGGTGGGTCAACATTTGTCTATCACGTACCATGTTTTATACTGGGATACAAAAGAACAAAATATAACGAATAAAGAAATCATACAAACATGATGTATTTTTCTATGTGTGGTATCAGCAATGTAACTAAGTACTCTGCATCGAATACATAATTATAAAGAACAGAATATTATTCACATTCTGACATTTTCACGCATTATTATCAGTCAATAAGTCGAACACATATTTATATAACGAAAAGGGCGACCAACCAAACAACACGAGACGTTCACCCAATGTCGGCTTATCATTGGGCCAGCGTCGCAGACTGTGGTCCAGCAATAAGCCAGCATTGGGTCAATGTATCGCGTTTGCTGGGGAATGACTAAATGGGACGATGTATGTTTCAGTTCATATTCATCTGCGTGGGAGGATTCATGAACACACACAATCATGTTATTCATGTTATTACAAGTGTGTATATTTGAATGCTAAATCATGTAAATTGACTATATATGTATTAGTAGCGTACGGCAGAGTGTACACACGCAGTGTACACACAACGTGCCTGGGCTAGTGACCCATAATTCTGCGCCTTCGACAAGGACGATGGTAAAAGGTTGGCTCAAAGATGGGCCAATGTATAAAGCCATTGGGCCATCGTTCAGAGAATGTTTGTCAATTCGCCTCGTTACTAGGTAATTCAGGGGAACTACACACGCGACCACCCAGTAAACGAGACACATTGCAACAATGTTGGTCTGGCGTTGGCCAATCGTCTACGGCGCTGACCCAACATTGGTTCAATATATCGTTTTATGGGACAAATGCAACATATGTCAGAGAAATTATTGCTCAAGTGTTGATGATCTAACACTGCAACACCATGAACACGACTGTCCTCATACCATAACCATGATTACCTCCAACAAACATGACACAATGCTGTTTCAACGCCGGACCAGTGTCATAGTCTGTGAAATAGCATTGAAACAACATTCGGTCATTTTTCGTGTTTGCTGTTTTTTATTTAATATTCGTCATCTATCCGACAAAACATTCAATTTCTGTCTATCACCAGCATAATATAATTTTTTCTTATTTTTTTTAATCCACGCTCGTGTTCTCAAAGCGTCATATCAATAATTATTTCAAATCAAATTTAGGCGTGATCACTGATGTTAACAATTGATAGTGGCATGGTTGATTTCACATTGCATTATAAACAGTATTCGGTATGTTTTAACTTGCTACTGCTTCAGTTGCTGAAATTAAGCATAATATCACTTTTGTGTGAACGTTTTGATCCTTGGAACGTTTATCAATGTGTATGAAAAAATGCACCTTTCATGAATCGTGGTATATCAATGACAGATCTGTACATGTGTACGTCAAGGTCACATCAATAGGCTGACAAGTCAGCAACCCAGTAACGTTGACCTAACGTTGGTTTAATGCTGGCCCTTCGTCTACGACGCTGAACCAACAATAAACCAACATCGGCTCAACATTTTTCATTTGCTGGGGAGGGATTAGGTATTATCACAAATATGCGCTTACCGATATTGTTTGCTTGGATAATGGGGATTAGGTTTAGTGGCTTATTTCTATAAAACCATGCATGATTCCTACGATGGACGTAAAGTTACGTAGGAAATTCAAAGCGATATCTAGGCTGTATGTCTAATAAATCGAGACACATAAGTGCATGCGTGGACTAATTTATCACGCTTATAATATGTTATTTTGCTTCCAAGATCATAATTATGTTTATACTGCCGTGTGACTGACAACTTTATATAATTAACGTCTGGTATATGGTATATGGTCTAATCATGATAATATAGGCATGCAGTAAAGTAATTATATGCTCCATGAGTTATAGACAGTAAACTCGTTCTGATCGTGTCTGAATTTTTGAATTATTTATTGTTCAGTTGTTGTGACGTTGATATAATTTTGTCGTTTGTGGTGACAGCACAGGTTTAGTGCCAAGGTGGAGAAACCATCCCTCCAGCATCCAAGACAACATTAGAAATTAGCTCAATCTTGTTTTAATGTTGGTCGGTCGTCTACGACGTCCGCCCCGCATCAAACCAGCACTTAACCCTTTGACTTCCAGGCCGGAGTGCATGCCAGGATCCAGATATACTGGTGTATGAGTTCTATTTTTCGTCATTTGAAGCTGGAATTGCTAACGCAATTTCCAGCTTCAAACGACAAAAAATACATAAATGTAGTATATATTTGACGAAAATGTGTGTCATTTTATGGTTACGTTCATTGACGAATAACGACGGAAATTTCCGTCATGTATGGTAGTGAAAAGGTTAAAAAAACATTGTGGATACGTTAGACAAACTTGATGCCAGCATTGGATCTTTCATGATCATATCTAGATGATCTACCGTTTAATTGCTCTGGGTACACGCATGCGGGTCTGAGGAAAATTGATCCTGAACTGCATCATGAAGCAGATACGAAGCCCCAGAAGCGACATTTGCACTATTATTATATTTTTTTAAACTCAATATATTGAGTTCAAAACTCTATACATTGAGCTTATAACTCGATATATTGAGTTCACAACTCCAGCTATTGAGTTCACAACTCCATATATTGACTTTAAAAGTCGATATATTCAGTACATAACTCGGTATATTTAGTTCACAACTCAATATATTGAGTCCACAACTCAATATATCTATCGACTTTACAACTCAATATATTGAGGTTATAACTCGATATATTGAGTTTACAACTTAATATACATGATATATTGAGCTCACAACGCATATTGAGTTATCACAGTTCGATATTTTGAGTTTGTTTGTTCACAACTCAATATATCTAGTTGTTAACCATGTTAACTCAATATATTGAGTTCTTAACATATTTATCAAGTTGTTAACTCAATATATACATGATATATCGACTTCTTAACTTAATATATCGAGTTCTTAACTTAATATATCGACTTTTGAAGTCAATATATATACTTCGAAAGTCACTATATGGACTTGTAAACTCAATATATTGCGTTGTAAACTCAAAATATAAAGTTGTAAACTCAATATATTGAGTTATGAACTCACTATATTGAGTTGAAAAAAAAGTAAAAGAATGTGAATGTCGCTTCTGGGGCTTCGTAAGCTGGTAAGCAGACGCCATATTTTGAACAAAAAAAAATCATATTGATCACAAAAAGAGCGTTCTCAGTTTCGATTTCTGATATACAAAGTCTTGATATTTCTTAAGATCAAGTAATTTTTATTCACGTTGAGGTAGAAATTGCAACAGCAATTCAAAATCCAAAGTGAATGAAAATGACATAAATTTAGCTGGGTGTTAGGCTGGGGGCTAAATATGAACACTACGGCTCACATCGAGGATAGTAAAGACTAACTTTCTCATCGAATGGTGGTCGTCTAGGGATAAATTCTATATATGTTTTGCGAAATGCTTACGAAACGTCTGAATTTTATCACCGCGATATGAAACCAATTTATATTTAGTTGATTATAAACTGTTTCAGCCTCACGGTGAACACGTTCTGAAATCTTCTTTTGACACTGATCTCCAGATGATTGACCATAGGAAACAAAACGCATTGACACTATGTTATCTGTGGCCTAATTTTAGAACAACGTGTGCGACGCTAGCACAATATAAAACCAGCACCGGGCCAATGTGATGCTTCTGTTGGGATTACATGACCTGATGACTACAGCAAGCAGTAGGGTACCTATCTGACCTGTTGACAGGTTGACCAGTGTCATAATCACATGTGATGTTGACTGCAATGTCTCGGCCCAGTAGACACGACATTGATCCAATGTTGCCTGGGTCATGATATGGTTGGACACGAGATTGATTATGGATGAGCTTGAATGACAATGGTTTGGGCGCAAAAGAAGTATATCCATCCATCCATCACTTCGCCAGCATTGGGTGAACGTCTCTATTTGATCAGAGAAAAGCGATACCTGGATACATTTCAATAAGATTGGTAACTCTAGCAACAAGAACTTTATAAAGTTCTAGGTTACAGGTAATATAGTGTTGTAGGCCTAGGCTAGTACTAGAGTATTTACCATGTTTACTGAGCGCGTCAACTCCAGCATTATATATTATAGGCCTATACTCTTTCAATGTTAGCCCAACACCGGAGACATTATCACAACATTGAGAAAACATTGTGTTAATAACATATTTGCTGTGCAGTGGTGGTATGTGTGACATTTATATGGTAGTAGTTATTGGTAGGCCTATGAGTTAGGTCACTGACACGGATGAGTAACCCGCTGTCAATGCACCATTACACGTTCACACAATGTACACGCGTATGATGTAGATTTAATGCTGAGCCACCGTCTACGACGCTGATCCAGCATTAAATCTATATTGATCCAAGTTTTATTATTTGCTGCGATATGCATGCCTACACACCGCAATGAGTAGGCTTAACCAATGTTCAACCAATGTGGCTTTAAAGACGGCTCCTCCCTAATTTTAAAACTACAGAGTAGCCTACATAGAGTCAACGTCTTATAACATTGGACTAAGGTCGGTTCAATACAAGTTCTACATCTTACACGTTGGCCCAACATCACATAAGGGTTGTGATGATATTTATATTGGCTTAAGCTGATATGTAGATATATACACCAGAATAAGCAATATTGGGCATTTTCTACGAAGTGGCTCAAGTACACTTGGGCAGAGTTATACATTTTCTAATGGCATATTTGATACGTTGGCCCAGCATCACAGAATTATTGGGGGGTGATATTCAGTTGACTGAGCCTGGTATGCACTCACCTGTAGGCCTACTGGGGGTGCTGGGGGTAGAGTTGCCGCCCCCCTCGACCACAGTGGCCGTGCCGTCGCTGGTATCGGGGCAGGTGATGATCATCACATTGGGCATGTCTCCCCTCACCACAATCTTACGATCCTTATAGTAATTGTCCGTCTCAGAATCCAGAAGCAGCATGCTCGTAGCGTTTGGATCATGCTTGATTCGGGTCACTACCTGTTGATGGTTTTCGTTGCTGATGTTGACACCGTTCACTTCCACGATCCTGTCGCCTTCCTTCATTCCGGCCAGGTCCGCCGGCGAATCACTATCAACTTTGCCGATAAACTGGCCTGCCTTGCCTTTCTCGGCGTGTAAGTTGAAGCCATAGCCGTTGAAATCTGCCCATTTCTTGACGTGACACACACGGGGTTTCGGTGCGTCCTCGGGAACCATCGTTGTCATTTTATTCCACCTGAGCTGTGAGTTGTGATCGGGTGTGTGGACGTGTGTCTGTCTCAGTGATGATCTGTCACCTGTGGTACACTGCACACCGCACCCTACACACCAGTCACATACAAGATGGCGCACGTAGTCACCACGTGATCACAACAACTACATGTGCGGACAGGCCTAAAAGGCAAACTCAACGTCAACAAACAATATGCGTAGTCAGGACTAGACGCAGAACACCCGCATTGTATAAAGAAAATTTATATGAGAGACATTCCAGCAAACACGAGACGTCGACCCAATGTTGGATCAATGTTGGGCCAGCGTCGTAGACGGTGGACCAACATTGGTTCAACATTGGGTCGACGTCTCGTGTTTGCTGGGTAATTATGTTATTTTAAATGGTAAGTATCATTATTTTGAGCTGTATGCCTATATAAGATTATATGCTGGTAATTGTATTTCTTGAATTTACGAATTTAAACAGTGGAAAATTATAAGAAGTATGTAAAATAACAGGACCACATTATTTTATGTATTCAATCGAAACCACTGCTACAATATTCAACTAAATTTAACCATTCAATAGTCTTCATTTTCTGTTAAGTTTGCCATGTGTGGTAAAAAAATTCTACAACATAATATTGTCATGTATTATGATGGCGAATGAAAAACATGGACCTCTCCATTTTAATATTGATGTTAACCACCCAGTGAGTGAGATTTCACATTGATGTGTAAGGATATTGAAACCGTTATTACTTAAAGCAGAACCATCTGTGTCGAGATCCCCATTCATTCAGTGCGACTTATGACGAAACAAATATACTCTTGAGCCTGTCTTTTCTACATTATGACGTCACAAATTAAAATTATCTAAGGGAATGTCGAAACCGCTACTGGACTAATAGCGGTTAGTATTAGTATTGGAAGATTGATTTGTTTCAAGAGGCCCGTTTTCCGTAAAAAAATTGGGAACATTATATTAGGAAGTTTCGCAATATAACGCCACAGTTCCAACCAATAAGCAAACGAGTATCTTGTATATCGGTATTATATAACATCTAACAGTGTATTAATCGTTGTTATGCTCGCAATCAGAGATACGTTTGTATGTGCGCGACATAAACATCTATACGCCTATAAACTGATAATGAAGCGTGATAAAATAGAGTGAAACTTCTCTAATGTTCATGTTTAAACCGTTGGATATGAGTGGTACATCTATTTGAAGTTAAAACTGGTTAAACGTATCAGACTGATTGTTTTTATGTTCTAACCGATAGATATGAGTGGTAGGCCTACATGAATTTGAAGTTAGAACTGGCTATGCTTTCTATGATACTTATATAAGTTTAATTTATTTCACGATATCATATGATATGAACATTTACAATCATTAGGCTATAAAGACATCATCTTGTTAAACCAACAGAACGTTGCACGCTAGATAAATTATTCAACAGTTCGACTCTGAGTGCGGCACTTCAAAACTAGTAATAACATCACAGTAAACTCGAAACATTGGGTCCATGTTGATACAATGCTGAGCCACTGTCTGTGACACTGGCCCAACCTTACGCCAACATGATAAGATTAACTTTTCGTATTCGCTGTGTTCCCACGGAAGTTTATTTTCTTTATAAAATTGTAAAATCATAATAATACTGAGCTGACATCAAATGATCTTTTTCACCGGTGAAACCAAGTTGTCATCGCTATTTTATCACCACCTGCTAAAACAGTGTTTCCAAACGTGATATTCGTATATATCATTGATCGATTAGGTTGTTATCAACTACTCTAATCTGAATCTGCAGGCTGAAAAATCACATTATTCAAATCTATTTTTTCACATGTCACCGCTACGTTCCTGGAATGTATAAATATTTTCAGTGAACTAGGCCCTGTCAGGTCTAACTCAAATACCGTGGTTGAAACATTTAGCATAATCAGTGTAATGTATGCTATTTCAACTAGTATGATAAAAATATGTATGAAAATGTACAATAATATAGTAAAACATGACGTGACGCTACATAATAGAATATATAACCTCGCAAATATCCTATAGAAAGTCGTCAACCGTAATTTTTTCAAAGTACGATAATAAAGTATATTTAATTTGGAAGCAACCTGGGAATAATTTATTGATTACATTTCAAAAGTATTGAAAAATATAATAGTCGCGATTATATTTTAACCTTTACAACGCTGAAATATGTTTGCATAAACCATGGAGACCAAAGGGTTTTTTTCAATTTGAAATCATGATACACGTCTTAGCTCTTTCTGCTTCATTTAAATACCTATGTTATGGATCTACGGGCATTATAAATATATTCCCTCTTGCAGCGCGGGGATCGACTTTAGACGTCAGAATCTGACGTCTATAGACGTCAGAATCTGACGTCTATAGACGTTCTAAAGTCGATCCCCGCGATGTAAGGGTTAAAGGGTTAAGATCGGGACGTTTGGGGCTTTAATTTGATTATGTGACAAAATAAGTACTAAGTCACAGATCTAACTATTAGAGATATTCACAGATCCTGAATTTACACAAAATTACCTTTAAAACGGTATATCACACAACTTTCTGGCGTGTTTAGTGTAAACAAACTCAAAGAAATGTGAAGTCGGTTTTTGAGAAATATGGCATTAGAAGTTCAAAAGGCAATTTGTACTTTTTTCGAAAAAACAAAACAATGGGATTAAAATTAAATAAACAAAATAATTAATTATTTAGACCCCGATTTTTCTATTATTATAAACGTATGATTCTAAACTTTTGTGAATTTTAACAGTATATGCCTGGTGTTTTGATAATCACAATGTTTATATTGACTGAAAATGTCCTATTCATTCGCGACTGTTACCATGGTAACATGTAAATGGAAACTAATCTCACTGCTTCAGGTATAAATAGAGCTAAAAGTGAAATTAAAGATATATTTAAAAGATTTTTTACACCACGTACGTCTATTTCTATGCCAAACCATTTCAGGATTTGAAAGAGGTCATATCAAGGTAATTTTGCCTTTTAGGGGCCACAGCTAGCATCGTTTGTCAAACTGCGATTTACGACTCATTACTGCCAGATCGGGTCACACTTGGGTATTTTATGGAATTGGGCAATTTTCATTCACAGTTTACGGTGAATAAAAATATGTTGAAATTGTCCAGCATCCCAGTAAAAGCAAATCATTTGTATAACATTTGTGAAATGTTGGACCAACATCGAAGACGTTGGGCCGACGTTGTACAAATGTTATGCAAATGTTTTTTTGTTTGCCGGGGTGTGAAGCGTAAATTGACGTCCATATCAAAATTTTCGTAAAACTCTGCCGCCATCTTTATTTGTGATTGCGATAGAAGTTAATCGGCGATAATTATGTGTGAAAGCCAGTTAACTAATAAAACTCTTTACAACTGATAGTACAATTCCTATTGTTGAATTATGCGCAGAAATACAACGCATCTTTGACGATTTAATGTAGACTTCTTTGCAATTGTAAAAATAATCAAATTGTCTTCAAAAAATTAATTGAGGATAACTATACAAATGGAAATATTACGTGACTTTATAACATAAATAAAAATAATCTATGCAAAATAGTATTGATTAATATATATAAATCAATCACGCACACCGAGCTGACCCCCAAAACTCTTGAATATTATCAGCCCAGACAAGCTGTTACATGCACAATGATGACAATTAGATTTACTGTACAAAATAACAAATATAAAAAATGCCTCAATGTGGAAAATTCATGCCATATTAAATGCAATTAGTCCAGGTTATATATTTTAAATTAAAAACATTTGAAACTAGACAGTCAGTCACTCACTGCAAAACCTCCGCCGAAATTAATAGATTGCAATTTGGCCCGAGACGCACCTCTGGTAAAAGCTCCATGAAATCCGTAATCCGGATCATCCCAAATATTTAATGGATTGGTCCTTGGCCCTGGACAAACAAACAAACAAACAAACAAACAAACAAACAAACAAACAAACAAACAAACAAACAAACAAACAAACAAACAAACAAACAAACAAACAAACAAACAAACAAACAAACAAACAAACAAACAAACAAACAAACAAACAAACAAACAAACAAACAAACAAACAAACAATAACTAGCCCATCTATCCAGATGGAAATGTATTATGCGGCGTCACACATTATCAATTTAGAATTACTTTACTTCAAGATCGTTCAATCTTTCCAAAAAGGCAAACGTGTATAATCCATCAAAAGTGAATTAAGAAGCGATATAATACTATTTATCTCCATGTCCTCCATGATAGACGGCGTACATCATGTACATTCCCACCCAATATCAGATTCACTTCTTCCGTTTTAACCAGTTCGCTGCATTTCACCAGGTGGCAGCTGTATACGGCATCAACTTTTGATTATTATACGCACACAGTAGGCCTACCACTGCAAACAAGATATGTCAACTGAATGTAGGGCCAACATCACAGACAATGGCAATATTAAATCAACATTGGGTGAACCTTTTCGTTTGTTAAGAAATAGTGTAATATAATTATAAAATCTCCTATTATGATAGTAAATAAGCGAAGTGCGATCTACTTTCCAGTCTGGATCAATACAGCCATAGTTTCACCAATCGGCAAATGTCGTAAATTAGGTCTTCGAACTCTAGTATTTTACACTATCCTGTACGGGTGTGAAATCTGGGGCACGAATGGCCTGGTGTTTTAGAATATTTTCATTTTTGTAAGATTTTACTCTCTCTAATATAAATACGCACCCAACTGGATGATCTATGTGGAATTGGGCTGTACGAACTCCCATTGACTGTAAAATAGGTTAAAATTCTATTGTTTTGGTTTAAACTTGTTTAAAAAGCAGCAATCTAACTAAGTAATATGATGTACAATCTAGTTTATAATATGCCTAAAGCTGGCTCCTATAAAAATGTTGTTGGTTGAAATTTAAAATAAATTCTCGAGGATGGTGGTTATGCAAAATCATATACATGTATTTGTTGTTCACTTAAGTTACTTAAATAACAGGGTTAATAACCCTGTTACTTATTTTACGTCGCTACTTGTAGGGAAATGTTTAAATTTACATTACAAGATCAGTATGATATGATACACAAATGATAAATTATTATTAATTTAATTATAAATTATTATTTGTGGTCTTGAAGATTACCTGATCAAACTACCTGACAATAATTTCGGTGTCGTAATAACATGGAGATAGTTATCTATCTCCATGGTAATAATAACTAGTTTGCAGAAACTGGCACCAGGAACAATGTGCAGTGAGAGCAGTTAATTTGTAATTGATCTGATACTTTAGATATCTGTGGTGAATTTCATTATTTGTTTATTTATTATTGATAGAAATTTAACCGTTTTATCTTAGACACATCTCCACAATAAGAATGCATGATCTAATGATTGTGAACAACATTGATGTTCTTACGAATTTGTCTTTGTTTATAAAAATTGCTATGAACAAACCATATTGTATATAACTGCTTATATAATGCTTTTATGTAGTCACTAATGGTACTATTGATTGAAACCCTCAATATAATATCTTATTATATTTTTTAAAGATGTAAAATATATATTAACAGTAGCCTACGTATATCAATAATATTAACTATAATAGTTGAAAAAAGTTGTAAATTGTAAGTTTAATCTGTGTTATATGTTGGGTGTATTCCTGGCATTCTCTGTGTTTTTTTGAACAGTGAATAAACTTCTTGTCTTGTATTGTTTCCGATGGTTCGGCTATGGATTTATTACCTGGAGGTACCGGGTTCAAATACCAGAGGGACGAGATGTTGATCACCATAGCTGTGCATATACAATCCTCCAAGGTGTTGAAAAAACAGATACAGTGTTGTCCAGCTTAAAAAGATCCCTTGAAGTGACATCTACAGAAAACGACATGAAGCTACACTCACTCACTCACTCACTCACTCACTCACTCACTCACTCACTCACTCACTCACTCACTCACTCACTCACTCACTCACTCACTCACTCACTCACTCACTCACTCACTCACTCACTCACTCACTCACTCACTCACTCACTCACTCACTCACTCACTCACTCACTCACTCACTCACTCACTCACCCACCCACCCACCCACCCACCCTCTCACTCACTCACTCACTCACTCACTCACTCACTCACTCACTCACTCACTCACTCACTCACTCACTCACTCACTCACTCACTCACTCACTCACTCACTCACTCACTCACTCACTCACTCACTCACTCACTCACTCACTCACTCTTGTAATAATGGGGAAAAGATAATGTAAAAGTCATCTCAATATTGTATGTGAAACTTTAATTCGACAACAAAAACAAGCATTTGTCATTCCCGAGAACCATCCTTGTTGCAAAATACTCATAATACTTGATGATGCAAAAGTCGGTTTTCCCTATTTGCATTCTGATGTAATTCATACTGACCTCAGTTTTATTTAATCTCTGATACCAAAGAAAGTACGGGGGGGGGGGGGGGTAACACTAGTCCCTGCACTGAGCGCGTACATTGTAGTGATCATTACCTTGAGTGGGTCCATCAAAATATGAATTTCTATAAATTCCGAAATAAAAAATCGGGAATTTCGTCCCTATATCTCGATTAACTGGTAAATGCACAGCACAAAAATTTAAAAAAACTTTTGCAGTTCTGGTCTATGGACATGTTTTCATCGTATGGTCATATTAAGAAACAAAAATAAAATCACCGATTTTTTGATGATTTTAGCCTGATTGTGTCGATTTAATGTTTTGTCAAGTGTTTTTTTGTACAAATTTAGTCTTGTTGTTATAACCATTATGTTATTTAAGGTGCTTTCACGCCTTGCGACCAAATGGTCTTAGTGAGAGTCTCCTGGCAAATAATTATATTTCTACGTATATTTTGTACATATTTATATATATTTTTTATTTCATCCAGTGTTGGTAAACATGACTAACAGTACGCATTTCAACAAGTTTTGTTTAACGATCTGAATAAAGTTATCTGAGTATGGAAAGCTCAACGTTCTAAAAGTCGTTATTGAAAATGTATAATCGTGTTTTCAAATCACCGAATCTAAAAATAACACAGCTCATTCATACAGCTCAATTCTCATTAATCCAACATTCGCATATACTATAAACCACGCGATCTCTCGACAAACGATTTTTTTTCACAAAAAACTGTAGTTCACCCCGACTGGCTCGATATATTTTTTCTTGAGTATTGTGTTGTATCATTTCAACACTACAGGCACACGACAGCAAAAAAATCAACAACAAAGGATACGTTTTTTATTTTTGCTATAGTGCCACTTATACGGGGGGGGGGGGGGAGTATCACCACCCCAATGAAAATAATATCAGACAAGTATACATTGATTTTTTATAAATTAAGATTCAATGTATTGTAAGGTGGATTAAACAGTAGATATTTGGCTTATGTTACCATGCATTGTTACTTATCCGACAGCGGCACAAAAAAGTTAACAGTGTGAAAATAGTGGTAAATAACACACCAAACGTATAGGACCATTTTCTTAATAAATCTTCATCAACTAGAAAATAAGAAACAATTTTCCTATTAATACTATCTCAGCCACTCGTGTGGCAAGTGAGTGCTGAGCTTGTAGCGATGCCTGTAAAGCAGAAAAAATATAAGTCCTTCTTTCGTGAAGTCGGCATCAAGCTCACTGACAGGTTGAGGCAGTGAGTCTTGACATGATTAAAATTTATCTTAAATTTGACACTATGACTTGATACAATGCAGCGCGCAGCGCAGCAGTTGTGTTTATTAACTAATTAGTAGGTGTAATAAAATAATCGCCATATAACATCGGGTGAAAATGGCCTCTGTATCTGCATTATAATTAAACTAAATCACTAAATCAGACGATGGTGAAATTATTGTATCATTGTGTCAAATAAAATATATACTGTATCATCCGTTTAAAGGATATCTAATATACAATTGAGCAATATTTGGCAAATTATCGTATTCAATAACCGAGTACATTATATTAGACTGAACATGATAAGACAATTACTTTATTGCATTTGCAAGGTCGAATAATAATATAGAAGAAGCAAAATGTGTTATTGAATTTTCAAACATCAGCAGGTGTAGATCGCGTCTGTGGTGAATAAAATATGGTATTCATATAGTAGAAATATACCCCGAACGTATTAACCCTTAAGGCGCTGAATATTTTTTATATAAATCATGGAGACCGAAGGGTTTTTTCAATCATCATAAATGTCTTAGCTAGCTCTTTCTTGTGCATTTGAATACCTATGGTATGGGTCTACGGCCAATAGAAATATTTTAATTCTTTTAGCGCGGGGACCGTCTTTATACGTCAGAATCTGACATCCACAGACGTCAGATTCTGACGTATAAAGACGGTCCCCGCACTGAAAGGGTTAAGACTGGACGTGGAGAATAACTTTATTTCACGAATGTCTGCAGCTTGGGGATCCACGTGTAACGGTTTCCATATTGACATATACACAATTTTGTAAAAAATTAAATGCAAAGAGACTGAGTGCTTATAATATTCATAGCTATTTAATCATATGTCATACCCTTGCAAGATGAAACTAACAATGCTGAAATCTACTGTTTTAAGAAATCCACTGTACTCTTTGTTTGCAACCTGTTGCGACAAAATACTTACTTTATTGAACGCTTGCAAGCACAAGTTACATGTTTAAAAGTATAAAAAACACAACATGATATATTGGGTACATTGTATATAAACAAAACTAATAAATATAAACACAATATAGGCCTATTCAGTAATCTTTCGCAATCTTAAAAGGACCAAATGAAAATCTTAAGTGTATGGTTCCAACATAAAAGATGTCAAAATGAGAGTATTATCAATAAAATATATACAATAAATATACAATAGTTAACTCTGTTGAAAAATTGCGAGTCGTTGTATATGCGAGTAATCGTGGTTGGTCAGCGGCTATTAAGCCCTTCTGCTGACAAAACGCCTCTAATTTTAGAAATGGGACATTTCAGGACAATTAATTACACCACGGAAAAAGAAAGTTCATGACTTTCATGAGCTTTCAGAATACATGGCATACATTATAATTTGTGGAGATAAAAAACTTCAAGAACATGACTGTGTAATTACATCTGAAATTAGGTAGCTGGTACTTCGGATTTGGCCTAATCCAAACATACATGTATGACAAAATGCATCATGCTTGTATAAACCAAAAGTGACGTTTAAATAATTATTAAAAATAATTTTGTTGAATTGTCAGTTAGTAATTGGCATTCATTTGATACAGGAATTGAAAAGATAATTTAAGTTTGAAATGACGAAACCTATGTTGACACCCGAAAGGCATATTTGAATATCTGAGTAGGTCTATCTACCGCTAATATCTTATCTATTTTATTTGGCTTGAACCTCTGGCTTGAATCTTGCTAGAAGTATACATACGGGTTTAGAAAGACGTTTACTTGGCACACCAAAGTCTTCAAAACGGGACGTGGATGATAATCTTGGCATAATATAATCTCGGCATCAACATCATCAATGCTAGTGGATAATATAGTGGATAATAATACCAGCTGTGCATGTGGTCTCAACGTCAATGATGATATTCTAATACTTTAACAACGTCCTGACGGGAATACGTAAAAAACGTACAAAAACGGAGAGGCACATGTTAGAATCCTTGTGTTACAATCTCAGTGTCACAGTCCTGTGTGACAGTCAAATCTCAGTGGCACTGTCATTGTGACAGTCGGTGTCACAATTAGAAAATCAAAATCCCGGTGTCACAATCCATTTTAACAATCGATGTCACACTCCGTTTCACAATACGTGTTAATTGTGCCCAGTGTCACTGTCATTGTGATAATTAATGGCACAATCTCTAGCAGTGTCACTGTCACTGTGGCAATAAGTATCACAATACCAGTGTCACTGTCATTGTGGCTATCAGTATCACAATCCCAGTGTCACTGTCATTGCAGTACTCAGGATCACAATCCCAGTGTCACTGTCATTGTGGCAATCAGTATGTCTCATCGCGTATCGAGTTTACAGTTAGTTGGGGTCTAATGTCATAGGTCATTGTACCGGAACATCCAAGAAAGCATTAATTACATGATATAACGTTATGCGAAATTATCCTAACTGGTCAGATAAAACTAAGAATGGAAGAAACAAAATTCACTCGGCTATGATCCTATTTTAGTGTCCAATCATAACTAATCTAGGTAAAATGTCTATTTTGGGTCATGTCATATTACGAGATTTGGTTTTGCGAGCGCAAATTTAGAATAATGTTAAAAATATTGAAAATACTAGATCCGTTTTATACAGTTTGACCCGTCGTTAAAGTCATTAAAAAAAATATCTTTTTTGGTACAATGACCTCGCCGAGAACATGGAAAAGTGACCTTCTTTAACTAGTGGGCATGCGAACTGATAGCTATAAACTCGTTTACTGTACAATCGGGGAGATAATCCTACTGTCACAGTCCCAGTGTCACTGTCACAATCCCAGTGTCACAGTCCAATGCTACAATCATTGTGACAAATCCAGTGTCACAGTCCAGTGTCACCTTCGACGTTGGTCCGACATTGTATAAATGTTATACAAATGTTTTGTGTTTGCTGGGAAATTGCGACAATTCCAACCCAGTATCACAGAGTTCTGCTGGCTGCCATTTGAGCTGCGATACGGGTACATGTGTCCTCAGACGTATCTAGCGGAAACAGGCACACCTCGTTCTCCACGGATGACACTGAGCGGTAGGTGAGGCTACCCGGCTTAGGCACGTAGTTAGCGGGACTACCAGGAAGGTAGGTCTCCAGGTGACCCTGACTGCCGTCCACGAAAATCACAGGAGGTTTCTGTAGCTACAACACAAAATACAGACAGTAACAAAAGGAACGAGCACATTTTACGATCACACTCCTGTGTACATACAGACTGAAATGGCCCAGAAAAACCTCCTGAGCTTGGTGAGATAAAAGTCGGATTCTATACAGCCATCAGGCAAAGTTATGAAGATAAAAATAAGACTTTTATACAAAGCATGTTCGTCACAAAATGCGTCAACAAATAATATTACCTTTAACCGCCGGTCCCGATTATACCTGGGTTTTTTTATTGGCACATTAAATTTTAACACGTTACAGATAAAATGTGACACAATTCAGCAAGATTTCAAAAATAGTTCATCTCCATTTTGTCAACTCTGAATAATTTTCACTCACTTGAAGTTGTGGATCGCGTCAGCGAGACACAACTTCGAGTGGGTGTAAATTCTAATTAATTAATTTAGAGGATAAAGGGTTACATTCTGACCTTATGTACTGTTTCCTTTGCCATGGACGTGCCGCCGACAGTGACTACAAAGGAGTCAGTATCTGACGAGTGATTGTCTATATGAGTATTCAGTATGTCCACCAGGTGCTCCTACAAAACAAACACCTCCAGATTATCATCCATTCTGTGAAAGTCAATAGCCTTCACCTGCAATTTTTTCACCTGGCAATATAATAAAATGTAGTATGGGGGAGGGAGACTTATAATATAACACTGTTTTCACCGAGTAGCCATTTAAAAGGGTTTCCGGTGACGTCAGTGCGTTTCATAGAATTGATTTTGTAGTGTTACAAGCTTCCTTCTTGCTGCAACATCACTGGACCCATCTCAACCTGTCAACCCTTACACTGGACCCTTACACTGGTTTAATGTTGGCCCAGCGTCATAGACGATGGGCCAACATTAAACCAACATTGGTTCAACGTTTCGTGTGAGCTGGGTGCTCTCTCTATCCAGCTATGCCTGCCACATATTTATCAAGACAAACGTATCTATTTTTGTTTTTATTTGTAATTTAACTCCCCTATGGATTTGCAGACGCCATTTTATGAAACCCCCACTCCCAGCAGAGTTTCAATGTTGCAATAATGTCAGAAATATAAACCCAATATTAAATCTGCATTAGAAAAACCTACCTTCTTCCTGGCCTACAACATCTTCAACATTATTTCCAGTCTTATTAGTGATCATGTGATAAAAAAAATTTAACACTCCGGAATCAGTTGAGATAGGGTGCTATATTAATCTAAATATAATCTCTAAATTATGTTTCAACACATTTTTGACTGACTCATATGCAGTAATAGGCCTCTAAATTACGTGCAATTATGAAGCTTGGGTGCATTCAAAACAGTTCCTCCAAGAAGTAAAAACACGTCTATTGATGTGGGTGTAATTAGTGAGATTACAAAAGAATAAGCCTAATTTTATATCTTAATCAAATTGATTAATACCTATAGCTTGAGGGTACATAATTCCCCAGCAAACACAAAACATTTGTATAACATTTATACAACGTCGGACCATGTTGGTCCAACATTGTTTTTGTGTTTACTTGGTAATGGTGTTGTTGTAATGACGTCAATCGTAATTCTCACTGACACAGATAATCGTCTTATGCGATCGCTAGGGGGCAGGCTAGAGAACATTACCTGACGTAACCCTTTAAGTACTGATCTCGCCGGTAGTAGCCGTTTGCTGGCACCCTAGATACCAGCTTAAGCGACAACCACGACTATAGAAAAGTGATTTTTTGTAATTTCATAGTAGCTACCTTATCTCTGATTTTGCTGCGGAAAACAGGGTATCTTCAATTCTTGGCAATGCCATTTCATATTATTTTAAGTAGTTAGCATTGACATTAAAATATCGAGTGTTAGTATTTTTTTTTAGTTTTATACGCTGCTATCCTTGAACGATCAACCATTTGCAGCTGAAATGTTGTTAAATTTTTCTCATAATAATTTAAAATTTGAGCTTCGACTGATATTACTTATTTCAGAAAATACAAAGCTTTTAAAGCAGACATCATGCTTGAAGTGCACCTGACCCAGTAAGCACGGTATATTGGACCAATGTTGGTTTAACGTTGGCTCACAGTTTGTGATGCTGGCCCAACATGAAATCAACATCGGTTAATTGTACCCTGTTTACTGGGGAGCTACTGATACCACATCAGCAGGTGATATTAATAGTGGTATATATGGTTATCAGGTTCTGTGCACGTTGCCAGGTTAATGTGTCTCTGATGTTACACGAGGTACCCACCTCATTTTTCGCTCAGTCATTGTTTTAACCACCCCCCCCCCCCCCCCCACACTCATTCAGGAACGTTTTCTCAGAAGGTCCAGGCTAAAGGGTCACCCTACAGCGCATCCTTTGACGTTTACATTTCATAACATTTGTCATTTCTAATCTTACCTTAAAAATTAGAATGCCTCAGAACGGTCCATGTCAACCATACCTCGGACATACGTTGACCTTATAATTATTTTCCACATATCTTCCATGTCTTATGTTCTTTATTATAATTAAATCCCATAATAAATGTGAAGACAGCAGAAATTTTAATAATTTGCCTCGATTCGTAACCTTTTTTCTCACATGCATAATTCATACTAAACTATAATTATTTCATAAAGTGTTGCATGTTATTTCAAGCAAGGTTACAAAAGGATATAATTGAATTAAACAGATAAGGAAGGCATATTGATCATATATTAAATGACAATAGCTGCTAATGCATCATCGAATTAATGATGACAACATCTAGAGACATATACAGACACAAGCTAGAAAACATGAGTCGTTGATGTCAATGTTAGTTTAAAGCTGGACCAGCTATGTAGACGGCGACCCAACATTGAAACAGCATCGGTTCAACGGTTCGCATTCTTACTAAAGGTTTCACCATCACTTACCACAGAATCCGTGGGGTTTTCGGTTATAGAATTAAGCTCCAATTTTTTCATACAGTATTTATTATAGTCTATATTCGATGCATCATCTTCGTCTGAAAAAGAAAATTATTTCAGATTTTAGTTATCCAAACTGCCACTCATTCACTACGTTATGTGTTGTGATTTCAGTAAAAAATAGATTTGTATAAATTTGGTGTACAAAAAAAAATGCCGATGCATTCATATAATAAGAAAATACGTTATGCTCTTTGGGTTGCATAATTTATATTGTATATTTTTTAATGCTCGAGCAACCGGTGCATGTGTAATATATTCCTGACATTACGGGTGGATATTTGTGTTTAAATGTTCACGTGGAGGGTAGAAACAATCACTGGATGGTCATCGCGACACATTTGTCGTGTTAAACTTCAATAAAATAGAATCAATCCTAGGTCTTTTAAACTGTTAAAATCAAGACAAAGTTTAATCTCACCAAACACAAAAAGTAACACGGTGTTCACTGTTCTTGTGGGGGTGAAGTGAAGCTCACAGAAAACCTCGTGCACCTGATGCCAAATAAGATCTGCCACACCACTAGCCACGTCTACAGTCACTAGGCGTCGCCCCATGTTAAAGTAGTCCAGAAATGGTTGCGCAGTCTGCTCGTACAGCTGGGCTCGACGCTACAACAAAAATATAAACGTTTTTAAACAATGTATTATACTGTGTTCGCACATTATTACAAACTAAAACTTAACATAATAATTGAAAATTTAAAACAATTCCCTATAAATAATAATTGAAAAAATAAAATAAAAATAACTTTGATGTACCTCTTGATAAATTAAATTGCACTGAGTAGAAACGAGGAAAAATCAAATCGGTAAAATGTTCAGAGTGTAATGCGAGTGTAACAGCTGGGATGGAAAAGTTTGCTTTGGGAAAATCATACTCAAGCCAAAGTTCTGATATCCTTGGGGAGGATAATCTAATGCATTGAAAAAAAATGAATTAAATCCACTCATTCCAAGGTATATGCCTTATCGATGTTACATCACTGAATGTATTAATCATTATGTGTAAATTCATTAGCACCGCTGCCGAAAGCGGTCAAGATAGACGCCAAAGTATACTGCCTAGAAAACATGATATATTGACCTTATGTTGGTTTACTGTTGTGCCAGTGTCATAGTCAGATATAGAATCAGGATAGGATACTAGTTAACCTTTGAGGCTCTGAACTATACAACTGCAAGTTGGTTTAACGTTGGTCCACCGTCTACGACGCTGGACCAACGTTAAGCCAATATTGATTCAACGTCTTGTGTCTACTGGGTTTGACCAGCTGGGTAATCTCACCTGTGTACGTCCTGTATCCGCCTCGTCCCCTTGTCCCCCAGTCTCCTTCATTTTCTCCCCGGTTGCTGCCGAGGAGCAGTACATCTGCTTGGATTTTAACACCTTGTCCACCGGCACGGCCAGGTTTAAAGCGAATGAAATTGGAAACTGGAAAAGGATAAATAAATATACATAATGGTGAAATTAAATTACGACTACTGTGCAGGCAATGTTGAATAATTATATTATAATTGAATAATATATATTATCCCTTAACATAATTTTATCATATAAAAAACGTTTGAAATAGATATTTAAACTTTTACGATTAAAGGTGAGAATAATAATATTAAAGGGACCCCTTGGGATGAGACATTTTCAATGCTGTCAATTTTAAAAATTTAATTTATATAAAGCTATATAGCCTACTGATCTTAACTGAAAATACGAAAAAGTCAAAAAACAATTTTAAAGCACCGAAAAAGAGTGAAATAGTTGTATTTCCAGGTCGTATATTGCCATGTAAACAAAACAAGTCAGCAATATTCAGCACTTTACATCACATATTCCCACGTATCAGACAGTAAGATCAGAGCATTCACCGCTAATTGGTGTCTTATAGTCAGGACACGGGAGGACACACCTGCAGCACTGATTGTCTACCCAACGCTGGGCCGATGCCATCAGCATGTGGCCCAATGCTTGGAAAACATTCAATCGTCCTTCAGGTATTCAAATAGTTTGTTTGGGTTACTTCTGGTTTCATAGAAATGTTGATTAAAAATATTTGTAAAAATATGAAAATTCTGAAAAAAATAAAAACATGATCCGTGGGATACACTACTTCAGTACGGAATTAAAAACGAAAATTGATGTCATCCCAAGGGGCTGCTTTAAAATCATTTAACATATATATTTAAACCTATCACGTATGCACAAATGACGGATCGCAAAATAGGCCTTGGGCCTGTTACGACTCAATAATATATACATTTAAAAACAGTTGCTATCATTAAGAAGCCTTATTATAGAAAATTGGATATATCTTATAGAACATCAGACAGATCACTTTTAATATAGTTGACGTTCACATTTATATCAATCTACACGTTATACTATATATCATAATGCATCTTGGTTCGCGTTGTGACGATTTCAGCAATACTATTTGCAAATTATAATAAGATATGAATTCGTGATGTTTACAAATCTAACATGTGTATGGAATCAAATGAATGAATGAATGAATGAATGAAATCTTATATAGCGCATGTATCCATCCGGAGGCTGTTCAGAGCGCTGAACATCGAGAGTAATTTAGCAAAGCCTGTTATCATTCAAATTCCAACTCAATCTCCTGGGAGATATACAGCTGAGCTGCCATTGAGGCGCATCAAAATATTTTCATTCCAAGCAAATTCGCCTTATATACTCACACAAATTAGAAAAAATATATATGAATTCGTGGTATTTAAAAATCTAAGGTGTATATTGAATCAAAGTAGAGCTAGCATGTTTTCTACTTCCAGTTAAGTGTGTATTGTTTCTAATTAACGATCTTTTTTTATCAGCTATGATCATATTCAATTTAATGACTGATGTACCTTTTCTTCAAACTCTTGCATGGTTTTGTGGACATTTTCAATGAGGGCTGGGTTACGGAGCAGATACTTGAGGTTGGGGATGAGGTCTATTATATGAGTATTACTGGATGAGTCACTCTGCTGTATACGACGCTCTATCATGTGTAGTAACCAGTCCAACGTCACGTGGGTAGGATCAGACTGTGTGGAATAAGAGAAAGGTACAGGTAAAATAAATGGCTATATTCAAATATTAAATCAGCTACCCTTCAAATGTGCCATGGATGGGGTTTGACTGTATAAATAAAATATGTAAAGGTGCAGTTTAATATACAATCATCACCCATTTCAGGTGAATTAATAGTCTGATATCCAACAGTCCTACTCTCGAGTAGTTTAACTCTTTTGGGACAATCCATAAATTGTATAGAACTGGAATAAATTCATAAAATAAAAAAGTGTAATCCATCATACAGATATATTTTAGATAGTAGTAAGGACGTTCTGAACAATGTGTACTTGTGTTTTATCAAGCCAGGTAATTTGCATTACAACACCATTGAGGAGGGAATTGCGTTGGTAAATTACAGGGTTAAAGAAACTAGCCCATCACCTAGTAAATAGTCATGGTTAAAAAAAAATCTAAGCCTCATTCTTGCCTGCTGTATTATCATTTGGTAAATTTAATGTGTCATTGTTAAAAAATTATTATACTAAAGTATATTAAAAATAAAAATAAAAGTCCGGCCGTGGTTTATTCCTTTGTAAGGGTTAAGTTCCACCTTCAAATAAGCAGTCAAACTCAAAGGGTGTGACTCCAAAGCTTTTATGATTTTACCTCTAGCAGTTCTTTGATATCTTTGATTGTTTCTAGTCTCATGGCGTTGGCCACTTTCCGGGGTAGATCCTGTAGTATAATCTTCTCCGCACTCAGGAAGTTGAATCCGTACGAGCTGACCAAGTCATCAACAATACGCCCTTTTCTCGATCCTGGACCGCCTGCCAAACACATATATGAACAACATAGTTAAAGAAAATATTTCGTCAATGTGTCTGAATATTAAACCATACGGCGCTGAAATAAATAATTCAAATTTTCACCCACTTGAAGTTGTGTCTCGCTACCGCGACCCACAACTTCAAGTGGGTGAAAATTACTAACATTTGTTTAATTTGAGACAAAACAATTGAAAATCTTGATGTTTAAAAATATATTTCGTTCCCAATAACAGTGATGTAATCGGCTGATAAAATAAATGTAGTCGGCTAATAAAATAAAAGGGATTAAAAACGACTATTGTCGTGCTTAGCGTTATAAGGGTTAATGTAGGCTAATATTAACGTTAGTCAATGTGTCTGAAATATTAATGTGGATTCACAATGCTGTGTCTTCATTGTCATATCGAGCTCACCAGGCTCAAGTGGATCACTCTGGTGCGTTACCCTGGCAACAAGGCAACCGTAATCTCTTCAAAGAAATTTCAGGTGAAAATATCGAAGACAAGTACTCCAGAAATATATGTGTCTACATGTAGCCATCTGTCAATGTAGTCCGAGGTTAGACGCGACCGCGTGGCATGGGTCTGTATCGCGTAGGAGTATATATAAGTTATTTTCACCTCTAGTGATCGAAGAGGTTAAAAATGTTCCGGGTAACTGCTGAAATACATATAGTATATTATATGGAGATAGTATAGTTATATAACTATATATAAATGGTCGACTCCGAGTTAAAACAACACGAAATGTAAAAAGAAGAATGAATGAATGAGAATCAATCGATTAATCAATCAATCAACAAATCAATAAATCAATAAATCAATCAATGGATCAATCAATCAATCAATCAATTAATCAATCAATCAATCAATCAATCAACCAAATCAATCCTCGCACGATCCAACGTAGCAGACATTTGGCATGTTAGGCGTAACCACCAAACTATAGGCCCCCGCCCAATAAGAATGTAAACTTGTTTATTGTGGATGGTCCCGGACGTCTGCGACGAAACACGTACGATGGCGACGAAGCGCCGACTGGGATGCGACACCGATTTTATTACCCCTCGGTCGGAACGTGATTTAAGCATTCCAAGCATCTGTTAGTGAGCTTTACAGTTACTTGTTTACTACAGTATATATAAAAAACAAGCAGAATGCACGGTATATGACATAGTTTTTGTCCCACAAAGACACGATAAGTTGACCCAATAGAATGCTCGTCTATTATTGGTCCACTGCCTGCGACGCTAGCCCAACATTAAACCAACATCGGGTCGAGGCCTCGTGTTTATTGAGATAAAGTGCACACGTACGTTAGCTGTTGAGTCGAGTAACAGTCCATATTTCCCCAGGTCGGAAGCGAAGAGCCGCCTAAGGGTACGTACTTCCTGTCCGACCGCCCAATATAGATTATTAGACACATCATGTGTCATGCAAAATCAAATGTCAGGCTTTCCCATTCTACGTATCTCTCTGTTTCCTAGGGATTTTTTCATGTGATAAAATCTACGGACGGAATTTTTTTTCTACGGACTAATTATTATTATTTTTTTTTGCGAGGGTGGGGGTGAAGCACAAAGCAAGATAGTCTTGTGAGCATGTAGCAAATACCAGACGTCCATCCAATGTTGGCTTAATGCTGCTCCATCTACTGCGACAGTGATCCAACTTTAAACTGACACTGGGCCAACTCCTTCTGCCTGCTGGTATGATATCATGCGAACAATGTTCTCAAATAATTTGTGAGTGGTTGCCCTTCGTCGTGAGGCTCATAGAGCCATGGTTATATATATTCGTGGATGGTCGGTTTTGTCATTCAAGCTCGTGTATTTATAGAGCCTTTGCGTACCTAGCGGTCATTCGGGTTATTTTCGCTCCTGTGTTTCTATGTTTGGCCGCGTAATACGAGACAATACCCGGGGCACTTGAAGCTAGAATGGTTCCCTGTACCACACTACGCGGTGCTGCAGGGGGTCATAGGTATTGATCGATTAGAAGATAATGTGTGATTGGTCCAATATTTATAGCTGAATGACGCGGGGAACCATTAAAAGGGCTGAGTCGTCGTGATTGAGATAGCGATACGTCTCAGTATCTGCCGAAGATAGAAGCATAGCTGGCACACCAGGATTGGATCCTATAAAGACTGAACCGATACGCGCTGTTTCAGTAGAGAGCGACAAATGGTGATTGTGTGCCAGTGTGCCACTAGACTAGAGAATGAATGAATATTGCTTTACGTCGCTTTCTGCACAATCATGGCAATATCGCGACAGAAGGAAGCCCGAGGCCGGGACTATGCCCTACTCTTATTTCGAATGACTTCAACGGTTCTTTATAGTGCACAGTACCATAGGCAGCACTGTACACTCCATGCCTTTGAACAGTTTAGAGCACTATATATGCACAATCACGATGACAAATATCCGTACCGACCGGGATTCGAACCTGGTACCCCCAGGTTACAAGCCCCAGTCGATATGAATGAGCCATCGGGGCCGGCCACTGAACAGAGAAACCCAATGTGACGTCATCTGTATGTATGTCTACTCTGTAGTCATGGCTCACATGGACCCAATGTAGTTTCAATGTTGAACCACCGTCCACAACGCTGGACCAACATTGAAACAACATTGAGCCCACGTCTCGTGTTTGCTCGATGGCAGCGGGTTTTTTGTAAAGCTGGACTAGACAGATGTGAGGATCCACCTGTTTGAAGTCACTAATGTGAATCACCACCACACCCTCGAAATATAAATGCAAACAGAATAGTAGTTAAAACCATAAAAAAGAACAAAAATAGATGCATGCAGTGGAAATGTGCACAAATTCCAAGTATACACACATAGTGTTTCTACAGCGCGTCACACAGGTGAAAATGATATGATTATAAGTCATTTGTTAGAAAAACGGTAAAGTTGCCCACTAAACACTATTCATCTAAGAACACCCTGCTAAAAGTAGAATCACAGATCAGAATTAGTTTTCCATTTTTTTTGGTTTTGTCCATGCTTGGCTCAAATCTGTTTTTTGAGCCAGAGATGAAGACAAATTGGCGCCGTCAGACAATTTCCGTGAGGGTCTATCAATAGCTCTGCAAACAATAATATTACTGCTGAAGCAGATTAAACCTATTGTAGCTACTTGATCACCAATATCTAATTACCAGTAGAAATAATCATTGGTGTTTGTTTTGCTTCATTGAACTAATGACTATCACTTTTTCCCATTATTAATTAATTAATTACCAAGTAACACATAATTGCCAATCAGAAAACTTAGTGAAGAGATTCCTTATTATAAAAGCATTGCCGTTAAACCGACGTTAATTAGAAGATAAAAATTCAAAGTATTAGTTCAATCTACCCAGTGTGATTCACATTATACCCCATTTCAGGCTAAAATTTGCTGACATTTTGAAGAGAGTCGTTCCATTAGCATGATTAGAGATTTACTTAACATTTTTAACCTCATATTAAGTAGGAAGATAAACATTCATTCGTTCATTCATTCATTCATTCATTCATCCATTCATTCATTCATTCATTCATTCATTCATTCATTCATTCATTCATTCATTCATTCATTCATTCATTCATTCATTCATTCATTCATTCATTCATCAGATGACACTGCTCTCCAGACAAAAACAAAACTGTCTGAGGCCGCCCACGCTACCTTTCGGTCTCGGAGGCTCCCCAGTATGTTAAAACTTTACGGGTGCACGGGGAAGATACATTATGTTTCCGTGAAACTTGAATGCCGAGAATGGGTAACGAACTACACCAGCTCTCCCTCCCGTATATTATCCATTATCACTGCAATGCATAGACTAATATAAACTGAAATATCTTGTTGCCGCTTTCAAACGCTGAACTACTTACTGTTTAGCCTGTATTGCAAAATTTGAGAAAAATGCCTCCCTATAGCTTTATGGAAAATAATTGCACACGGTATCTTGTGCAGCTAATTTGGTAATGTTAGTTGGCACTTTAGGTGAAAATATTGTACTTGCTTGATCTAAATAGTATGATTCTGATTTAATTGATCGAGATGTAGATCTCGACCAATGACAATCAGAAGCTGACTATACTATTTAGGTGAAGGTAATGTGATATTGTCCAACCATCAGTGTTGAGCTTAGTGCGACTGCATATCAAAGTACTTATGAATGACTGATCTGAATCGATTCGATGTTTGGATACCAGTGAAAGACCTTTATTAATTTTTCACTGCCTTACGGTGATTAGGCCTATTATAAGGATATCACTCGATAAACTCCGAAAGTGAGTGAGTGAGTGAGTGAGTGAGTGAGTGAGTGAGTGAGTGAGTGAGTGAGTGAGTGAGTGAGTGAGTGAGTGAGGCTTTAGTAGAGTTTGGATCACTGTGTATGCACAATACAACCACGATGACAAACTCCCAGCCCGACCCAGATTCGAACCCGGTACCTCCAGATTACGAATCGTCAGCCGAACTAAACGATCCATCGCCAATAGTCCTTCCGTGACCGACATCAAAGATGTTATAAATACAATAAGTCAGGGAAATAAACAATTTCGGAGGTAAACTTTTATTTTTTATCCAATAAATTGTTGTTTACACACGTTAATTTTTCTTAATTCCTAATCGTCATCTTTGTTTTGGTGCTTCAGAGGCTGCCATAACTGAATAAACCGTACGATATATCCGCAGACGGATACATTTGCTTTAAAATCATGTTTCTACCGAATTGTGGGAATAATTTAATTTTTAGGCGTGCCCTGCAGTCAGTAGCAGCAGTGACGAATGACTGATCGATTTACGTAATAAACTTATATGCAAAATACGTGCTATTCCAGCTAACAAGGGTAGCTTAAAGGGACTGGCCCAGGTCTAACATCATCAAAAAATCTGTGATTTTATTTTGGCTTCTCAATATGACCATATGATGTAAACAAGTCCATAGACTAGAACTGCAAAAGTTTTTAAATTTTTGTGCTGCGCTCTTACCAGTTAGGCTAGATATGGAGACGAAATTCCCGTATTTCGTATTTTTGACATGGTTGTCAATATTTAGAAATCAGGGATTTCGTCTCTATATCTAGCCTAACTGGAGAATGCGCAGCACAAAAATTAAAAAAACTTTTTGCAGTTCTAGTCTATGGACATGTTTACATCATATGGTCATATTTTTAAGATAAAATACAATCAATTTTTGATAATTTAGACCTGGGCCAGTCCCTTTAACCAATGTTGTTTTGATGCTGGCCCATCGTCTACGACGCTTGCTCAACATCAAAACAACATTGCTTAAACGTCGGGTGTTAGCTGGGTAATGTACTTTGTGGATACAATATATCATTTTCCAGTGATTATCTGGCGTCACCTTTCTGAGACAGGAGTGTGTAATTATTGTCAACGATCTCTGGTAAGACTACCTGTCATGACAGAATGCTGTCATCTGGCTTAGCCTCTCCTCATTACAAAGAAGCCAGAGGATGGGCCATTTTGTCGTAACAAATTAACAATAATTGTCCACCACCATACATGATACAATGTTGTGATGACAAGGTTGTAGACGGTGGACCAATATTAAATTGGTGTGAGTGAGTGAGAGAGTGAGTGAGTGAGTGAGTGAGTGAGTGAGTGAGTGAGTGAGTGAGTGAGTGAGTGAGTGAGTGAGTGAGTGAGTGAGTGAGTGAGTGAGTGAGTGAGTGAGTGGTTGCGTGGGTGGGTGGGTGGGGGATGTGAGTGAGTGAATATTGCTTTAGGTTGTCCTCTGCACATTGTTGGAAAATCGAGACTGAAAAATCGGATCTTACTGTTCTCTTTGGGTCGCAGAACTATTAGCAGCACTCCAGGCTTTTGAAGAGTTTGGATCACAGTGTATGCACAATACATCACGATGACAAACTCCCAGCCCGACCCAGACTCGAACCTGGTACCTTCAGATTACGAATCCACAGCCGAACTAAACGATCCATCGCTAATAGTCCTTCCGTGACCGACACATAAGATGTTATAAATACAATAAATCAGGGAAATAAACAATGTCGAAGGTTAACTTTCACTTTTTATCCAATAATTTGTTGTTTACACACGGTATTTATTCCTAATTCTTAATCGTCATCTTCGGTTTGGTGCTTCAGGGGCTGCCATAACTGAATTAACCGTACGAGATATCCGCAGACGGATACGTTTGCTTTAAAATCATGTTTCCACCGAATAGTGGGAATAATTTAATTTGTAGGCGTTCGCTGCAGCCAGTAGCAGGGGCAAATGACGATTTACGTAATGAACTTCAATACAATATACGTGCTATATCCCAGCTAACACGGGACGTTTAACCAATGTTGTTTTGATGCTGGCCCATCATTAGCGACGCTGGCCCAGCATCTAAACAACATTGGTCAAACGTCTGGTGTCAGCTGTGTAATGTCCTTTGCGAATACAATATATAATTTTCCAGTGATTATCTGGCGTCACCTTTCTGAGGCAGGAGTGTGTAATTATTGTGAACGATCTCTGGTAAGACTACCTGTCATGACAGATGCTGTCATCTGGCTTAGCCTCTCCTCATTACAAAGCCAGAGGTCTTGTCATGACAAATTGACAATAATTGTCCACCACTATACATAATACAATGTTGTGAGGACAAGGTTGTAGACGGTGGACCAATATTATATCAATCTAGGTCGGTTCAATTACTCCTGTGTGCTTGGCCTGATGACATCGTTCTAAATGTCACTGTAGTCAATTGATATCACGGTAATTTATATTGCCTTTGATAAGTTTATGAGGTCGTATCCACCAATACATTTTTCACAAATATGTTTTCGCGTTGGCTGAATATACCTGGAAGGATTTCGTGATATTTCAATGGAAAATGTAAACAGGCCAAAAGAAACTGAAAAGCTAGATGTGATAGATGATGCATGTACAAAAGAACACAGATTTGAAAAAGAAACAGGGCAGCGGGTTTATGATGAGGGCGACGGCTATAATTATGAAAGTAACATAAAAACTAGTTATGTGTTCAGGGAACACAACCTCCTCTCCTTTTCCACTTACATAAATCGGTATGTGGCGTCAACATATTATTTTTATCAGCGGGTGCACCCCTCAGGGGCATTGTCTATCTAAACAGCACTGTGTAGACTGGTAAATACGGGGTTTGGAACACATTTTAATCCTGCTGATATTTCAGTGACATTTGAACAGTTCTTAATAATGTTCGTATGGGTAACATATAAGTGATCGTGAAATGTTTTCGGTCTCACGCAGTCCTACTACTGAAGTAATCGTCTGCACAATATTCGTGAAATGAATTCAAATAATCCACTGTGGGGTGGGGGATTACCCCGGGCAGATTTAATTAGATTACAATCATTCCCCTTCATTTATTTAATTATTTATTAAAACATACAAGATAAAAACAATATTAGCCAAAAGCAATTTTGCATATGTTCCCTGTTTTATGACAAGCATTTACATAAAATATGAAAACACATATTTAAAAAACTACCATATGTACAATTGTTACAATAACGAAAATAGAACTTAGGTACATTAGACATTTTAGATTATAAGCCGATGATATATTCAGTTAATTGAATAGGTTTACAACTGTATATACATGTACATTTATAGCAAAGTGTAAAGAAAAGAAAACACAAATGTCTCTGCACTAAAACTCCTACAAAAACCTACAAAACATTTTAGAAAGCGTTAAGACATGCACAGCGATATCATTATTGCAGCCCTAACTAAAATTAAATAAGAGTTTGTTTATTAGCCATATATGAGTTAAGGTTATATTTAAAAGCATAAAATGTCTTCTTATTTCTAATTTCTAAGGGTAGCCAAAGTCTAGACCCATTTACACTTAAAAATGATTTATATAAAGAATTATTACACCTGGGCTGCTGTGGAGTATTACTTGTTGCATTACGTGTTGAAACAGTATGATATTCAGAAACGGAAGAAAAAACATAATTAATAAGGATATATTACAGATAAGTAATAAGGAGCTAGATTATGTAGAGATTAATAAGTGAGACAACATGATAGAAAGATAAAATCTTTCTTTAATATTCTGTCACCCTAGATCTCTCACAATATCTATACTGCGAATGTTCCAGCCAAAGTTTTGTGCAAGAAGTCGTGCTGCTCTATTTTGTAATCTATGTATTTTACATCAATGATTTTGTGCAGCAGACAGTGATACAATAATCAATAATACTTTGAAATATACCGCAGTTAACACAATTAATATCATCCGTTGGGAGAATGTGTTTTAACCTTCTTAAGATATAGAGTTGCAAAGACAATTTCTTACACAATCCATCTATGGTTAGACCAGGATAATTTACTATCTCTTTCTACGCCAAGATATTTTGCCGACTTAACAAAGTATAAGTTAACACCATTTTTTTAAATATAATATGCTATCTACTATATTTTTGTTGGATATAATTATTGCATTACACTTGTCTATGTTTAAAGTTAACTTATTTTGTCCAAACCATTTAATAGTTTCATTGACAGCATTCTGAAGTAGTTGTTGTATTTACGTTATTGATTTATCACTAACACCTATCATAGTATCATCAGCAAAATTATTACAGAAGGCATTTGATAGACGTGGGGGGAAATCATTAATAAATATGGTAAAAAGCAGAGGACCAAGTATAGATCCCTGTGGAATACCTTTGTCAATGAGTTTTTTTATCAGACATTTTACCATTTATGGTAACAAATTGAGTTCGTTCATTGAGAAAATTTGTAAACCATAGCAATTCAGTGCCATTAGGGCCATATTTGCTTAATTTTTTTAAAGTAATTTGTGATCCATTGTGTCAAAACACAGCAAGATCAAACATACAAATGCAATTGATTTCATTTTTGGTAATATATTGTCAAGTACATATTCAATCACATTATGCAAAGAAGTCTGAGTTGAATTGAGTTTCATGAAAGCTGACTGGGAATGTGTAATGAAAGAGTGAGATTGTAAATATTATCTTAATTGAGAGCCAACTAATTTTTCAAATAATTTTGGAATATGCCCAATTACAGAAATTGGTTGAAAGTTGTTAGGGTCTTGTTTATAGGCTTTGTTTTTTGTGAAATGGAGTGATCCGAGCTTTCTTCCATTCTTTTGGAATTTCTCCATTAGAAAGTGACATATTTATTAAGATTGTTAGACTACTACAGATAATCTCACTGCTAAGTTTGAGAATGCAAGAATCATAGCCTAGAATATCAACATTGGTTTCAAATGGCAATTTGTTTATAAATGCCAGAACATCTTCGAAAAGGCTTTTAAATTTAAAGTTATAAATACGTGAGTTGTTTCCCCTTATCAGTTCATTATTTTCACTAAATTTACTACACAGTTTATTTCCAACGGAAGCAAAGTGGTCATTCCACGCATCTGGTGACAGATCTGATGTTATGGAGCTTTTCCTATTTTTTTCCAGGGATTGGTTTACTGCTTTCCACACGTCACAGGGTTTATTGGCTGTGATTGTTTTCTTATAATAGAATCGTTGCGAATTTCGAATTGTTGCGATGACCAAATTTCTCAGTTTTTTGTATTCATTCATTATTTTAGAAGAGCCAAGTCGAACAGCCATGCGGTGAGTATAATCTCGTTTATGTATAAGGGCTAAAATGTCGTTGTTCATCCATGGATTTGACCTTTCTTTGACTCTAATTTCTCTAATTTTGACATGTTTGTTAACCACTGTAATTAATGCATTTGACCAATCTCTCCAGGCATCAGATGTTGTTTTAGCATCAATTACAGCACTATATAGTCCAATATCCATTAAATCGTGAATAAAGTCATTTATATTGACCCATTGTGATCTTTTTAGAGGAGAAGCTTGGCCCTTAAATTTCAGAGTTGTAAATATCAAGTAATGATCACTGAGAGTATATTTCAGTATCCCGTAATCCAAGCAGTGAGAGGGAAGCTGTTACATGTACTAAGCAGGTAAGCAGATGCATATGGTAGTGTGCAAGCATCTACATCTGTTCACAGGATTATATGAGTAGATATTGATCGAAGACACACCTTAGATGGACTCTGGGATGTCCTAACATCTCTACTCCACTAGGATTCAGCTGTAAAAATCATCCACAAACTCTAGACACATCTATTCACCAACGTCTATACAGAGTAATTCATGTCAAGCGGCTTTTGAGTAGTTAAAGCTAAAACGGGTGGTCTAAAATATTTGTGATTGATTGATTGATTCATTGACCACAGAGTTCCGATGACATTGTTTCCACGCATCAACATGATCAATGCCTTACATTGTCTTTTGTTTTGTGCGAAAGCCAAATTAAATAGATCATCTAGTACAACCAAGTACAACATAAGCTTTGAACTCAACGATATCATGGATATGAGAGACGCTGGACCAAAATTAAGCCAGCATGGGCTCGACGTCTTGTGTTTGCTGGGAGTGCCTGTGGGTGTGAGGCTATATACAGATCCATGGCCAGGGGACCCTGGGGGTGGGCTTTATTTGGAAGGCCGTCTACGATGAGCCTCCAGGACACACCTGTTATGGACACAAACAAAATGCCGGTATGTCGCGGGTCTTACCAGCAAAGCCGATCAGTTCTGAAGGAGACGTGCGTGCGCTGATCCAGTAGTGGGCCAAATTCAAAGAATTTGGCCCACCACTGGATCATCGCCCGGCATTGAGCGGAGGCTGGAGTCTGACGTAGACAGGATATGTAATTACAGGGCTCGCATTGCTGCTTTGTTCACGTATAAGGTATTAGTGACGCTGCCTGCACCGAGCGGAAAACAAATCCGGGCTCAGGATTGCTCAATCTAAATAAGGTACAGCACCCGCCTCTAGAAAACGAAATGAAAACATGGCGGGAATCCATTTATGGCGCTATAACTGCCTTTAAATGGTTTGCCCAATAAGCTGTGCTGATGGTAATTCCCTTTAATTTTTATTACCCGTATATGCATGGCCTACAAGTGTAATATGAGCTGGCACTCGAAAAACAAAATGTTTCTTATCTGTCCACTTGTAAATATTCAGTATTGTTTGGAGCATCTGTAACTGAGGGTACTGCGGGCGGCCTCGTGCAGACTGTCAGAGCTCTGGACGGCAGTGCCATCCAATTTATCCCACCTTTGACACTAACACTGCTCCTTTGACGCTGACATAAATTGATATGCGGCGCCAGAATGCAATCCGGATGTAGGCGTAATTTATCATCGCATTTTATTTTCAACACGACCAGTTTGCGTTGCGTACAAGTTATTGTTCCAATTTTCACACTAGACAATGGTCGTCTATGCTACACTAATTTCCGATTACCTATGTGAACGCTTTAACAGTCAAGTGCCATGATTATTCATCTTTAATCCCTTTACTAGCTCTTTAAAAGTCGCCTTTTTGGTACATATTTTCGATCAGCTAATTTAACAAATCTAGACAAGTTTCACTCACTTTAAGTTGTTAAAGTTGTGTCTCTCTCACGTGATATATATCTTCAAGTGAGTGAAATAGATAACTTGTTAAACTATTTATTTAAATCATTTTATTCAGCATAATAGGCCTATCACAAGCAGCTTCGTTAATTCGGTTGTTTCCAACTGAATGATAGCCACAGTCTTATCATTAGAAAGTCTTACCACTGTCAATGAAATCAAAATAAATCGACAATCGCCTACTAATTACATTATTGGTGCATAATATCTTTCTGTATGGGTGGAGAGTCCCCTACAACATCAATGACAGCTAATTGTTCACATATTTTTCTACTGGTCCAGTAATCCCATTATGTATGGGTAGCGAGTCCTTTAACATGACTACAAACATATAATACATGTATCTTCAAAGGTTTCCCCTGACGTTGATCGTACCTGTCAAACAAAGCCTATCGTATCCAGCCAGTACAACAAACACCCGACGCTGGGTGAATGCTGGTGCAGCATTATTATCATTGTTCCAATACCAGACCGGTGCCGTATGAATATGATTCAGTATCCAATCACGAATCAGCTTCCCAGCCAAGGTTGGATCATTGTTGGGGTGATCCAGCTTTTAGCAAGCATTGGGTCAATAATGTGTCTACTGGGAATCGGCTGACAAAGCCGCCATAGTTAACACCGCACGTTGGAACAGCGCTGCCTCAATGCCGGCCCAGCAATGAGAAAATGTCGTGAAAAAATCCCGATTGTGTTACATGATACATGTGATGGGATAATGGCCAGAGAAAATGTGTCATTATTCTGCGACTGCTCCCAGCTTCCGGTTCCTGTAGCGCTGCACTTTCCAGTCATTTATTTATCACACACCACTTGATTAGCACACACACGCAGAAAACTCCTCTCCAACAAAAACATGTCTCCGCAGTATTCATAATATTTGAAGAAATGAGACTTCACGTATAGTCTACCTTATTCGCGATAAGGCCACTATGTTTCTCTGTTTTAGATGAACGCGCGCATTAGATTTAGGCCGCGCATTACCAAAAAAAAATGTCTGACCATAGTAAAAACAATTCTGTGTTTTCGCACTTGTAATTCTGTCCATTAATTGTAAATAATGAGAGCGTCATGTCGAGCAAATCGGCTCACAGCAACTTATGAAGTAACGTTACTGATGAGCTCGTTCTAATATACAGTTGATCTTGTTTTGTGAATGTCAATGTTATAGGTTTCATTCCGGTTTCTGCTACATGTATTTTCAGAGTAATAGTTGTTACGATTGTTACGATAGTAATCAGGTAATAGTGTTTAACCCTTTCAATCCTGAATTTACCATAGTCATCATAGTCATCCACTACAAGCCGCGAATTGCTGCCGCAATTCTCGACTTGCAGTGAATGAAAATGATTCGATGTGGTTAAAAAATTATAGAAAATTGCTATTTATTGGTATACCAGTTTCACGGAAATTTTCATTCTAAAACCCCTGGTTGTAGGAAAATTACGTATTTTTTAAGGGATGTAAAATGATGCTTTAATGCATCGTGAGGGCTCAAAGGGTTAAAGCGCTGAAATACTTGCGTATAAACCATGGCCATGGCCATGTTTACAGTGCGGGGATCTGTTGATAGCGGGCTTTCATTGAATTAGACGGGGCACCTGGCTGGCACTTCGTTTCCAGACGGGGAGCTGGATGTTGTTTAAAGACTCCAGAAATTCAAACAAAATGGCCGCCTTTTATACTGTTCATACCAACTCGATTCGAACTAGTAATTGTTTATATTTTCCTGACGCGACCTTGAAAACTTATTAACGGTGGCGGCCATACATTTTTTCAGCGTCACAAATTGATTGTACACCACTAGACAGTCAGCTGAGGGTGTGCAGACATCAAACTGGTGCCTCGCCTGTTTTTTCAATAGGCAACTTGTCAACCGGGGGCGGGACCGGTTGACAATGTTGACTATCATTGAATATACTCTCAAATTAGCTTAGAGGATATTCAATTTATTCTCGTTCTGTCCAGTTTGTGATGTTTGCTTACTTGAAAACAAGCCGCCCTAATGCTGTATGTACGCAATTATGTGTCATATAGCCTTTCTGTGTGATTTACGTAAAACATTAGTTAGTGACTCAACATGCTCAATGCTGGCTTAATGTTAAGCCAGCGTCTGTGACATTGGCCGAACATTAAACCAGCACCTGGTCGGGGTTTGTTGTCCGGATAATAATTGTTATTGATATGACAGTCATCATCCATAATAAAACACGACTGATAATTGGACCGCTATATCATGTATATTGGCGTCGTTGGCCCAGATAGTACACGATCATGACAATAGACATGAATACGGATAAACGCGAACAATGCTCTTACCAGTTAGATCATTATCATGTAAGAATGTAACATGGCAAAATTATAACAAATAGTCAAAAGTATATTGGTGCTGCCCCACCCTGTTACCCTCTGTAGACTTGTCATGCAGATATTCTTTCTAACATGGTGTCATGACGTCTGAATACGGTCCCCGCGCAGAAAGGGTTAAGGCAGGTAACCTTACAATCATGTACATATTGGAGCCACAAAGCATAACAACATGATGAAGAACATCCTTCCACATGTCACTGAAATATCAGCAGTGATACAATACGCTCGATAACAAAATTGAGCTCGATGTGTGGCATCTGCACGCCGCACCAGGATTGCCTTATATTGGTCCAGCGTCGCAAACAGTTCCGACTGTTTTCTATATTATTCGGTAGCAGACAAGAAATGGAGAAAAGTTGTAAACCATTGAATATCCTCCTTTTCGTACTTACACCAGATATTATACATATATGTGTAATCTCTGTTTACGCCACATGACACATTTCATAAAACTAATTGAATAACAGCTGACATATAACCCATGATTGACAATGAAGACATAAGAAGTTTGAGATATTACAATTAGGCATAACTTGGGTCAAATTCAATCTCCTTAATGCTGTGTGAATTAAGACAGCAATAAAGTAAGAAAGAAACACCTGAGAGCTTAGGTACGTGTTAAACATGTTGAAGGTTTTTTTTTATTCTGCGCATGCTCTATGTTATCATGGTTATCGAGCCATTTGCAAGCATGCATACTATCAAATTACATGTATAGGCCTACATCTCCTGAATAATTCTGCACTGCAAAGGCAAGTAGCAGTAATTGTTGTTCCAGAAGACACAAGACGTTGAATTAACGTCAAACCGATATTGATTTCACGTCTTGTGTCTGCTGGGGTACGTCTTTGCACGGCACAATTGATCTCTTATTTTGGGTTTAAGTTTTTATATAATTATTATGATCTCATATAAATTAAAATAATTAATGAATGGTCATTTGGCCACTATTATCTACCATGTCTACATATAGGCTAAACTGGTCCAGGAGGATCTCCTGAAGATGATTTACGTAAATACAGCTTTATATCTGTATAGGGCAATGGTGTATTCAGAGATAAAATAAAGGAATTTAGAAAAAAGAGTATCAAATAGTTATGTGAATTCGTGACTCAATGTTGGCTTAACGTTGGGCCAGCATCGCAGACGGTGACCTAACATTAAGGTAAAATTGGGTCATCTGCCTCAGAGTGAAGATATATATGAGTCTGGCTGGAATTATTGGGATAAAAAAATCATCGTTCTGAAAATGAAGGGGGTGTGCTTGAGTACCCTCCGCTCCCCCTCTCTTTGCCAGATAAGCATCCACATAGGAATAAACCTAACCTGCTGACTATGATAACCATTAGAATATGAAGTAGTACTCACCAAAGATAAAGATGATCTGTGGCTCAGTGTCCAGTTTTTGTACCTCAGTGCCGATCCTGACGCTGATCCGGGGACGGCGGTCATACTGATTGGAGTCAGAGGTGGAGGGGGATCTCTTTCCCAGCTCTCTACTACCACCACAACCCATGGTGCTGTGACGGCTAGCTCAACCCACCAGGCTGCTCACGACTCACGTCAGCCAGAAAACGAAGGATCTGAAAAAGTCAAGGGTAAAAGGGATCAAATACAATACATTGGCATCTTCCCGACTGAAAAGCCTGACCCCGCGAGGCCGCCAGACCAAGCTTGGCCTGACGGCCTCGCAGGATCAAGCCATGCTATCGGGAAGATCTACATAGGTAACTTTCTGAAGCTTTGGTAATGGAGTCGTACAATAGGCACGCGATTCTGGTGATACTATACGAAGATGTTGCCATGTCTTGCTTGTTGTTATTGTATCCCAACTGTAGAATGATTTTAGCAAAGTTACTAATATTGTCACGCAAATACAAGAGGCAGGAACTGTTAACTTTTCAAGTACGCAGTTACTGCCTTTTCAAAGTAGGCCTATGATCCCAGGTTCGCTACTCCAATCGTGAGCTGTATAGGTTATATCGTGACTATTCGTGACACAATTGTAAGTATAATAGTGCGAAGCCATAACTATACGTAGCGTGTTTTATCAGTTCCGATCAACGCGATACGTCGACCCAATGTTGGTGTAATGTTGCATTAAACAAAGAGTATTTTTCTGTTCTACGATGTTTCTGTTACCCTGTTTACGTCTCAGTCCTACCCCATGCCGGATTTCATGACCTCTGTGACAGTTGAACAATAATTATTGTGATTATTCGGTCTGTCATTATATTATTCCCAACGTACATATTTTGGAAATATTATACTTCAAAAGTCGAAATAGGGTAAAATGTGACTCATAAAATAATTTTCGAGTTTTTAGTGGCGAAAACATTTAATACTCTTCAATAAAAATATTTTTTTAGATATTTAGCTTGACAATTATCTACGTCTATTAAAAACACTGGGAACTATCATCATGATTATAATTATGATGTAATTGGGAAGCGTATCTTACTTTAAGATTGAGTGAGGGCCAACGCGAAAACCAAAATACATCATCCCAACATTTGTTTAATATTGGGCCAACGACTTCTGGCTTAGTACAGTCGCGATATAGACGCACAGCGTAGAAAACCGTTTTCGCTCACTCACCAGTGAAATAAATTCTTACTCTTCTCAACACAATAATATTGCAAACTGTGTAACCTCAATGTTTAACATGCTGTATATAATCATGATAAAGAATTCTGCAGCATATTATTCTCTTATATCAAATCCCGGAAAAGCGACATGCAAATTATCACTCCCAGCAAGCCAGAGACGTTAACCCAATGTTGGGCTGATGCTGGCCCACCGTCTACGACGTTGGCCCAACATCAACCCAAAATTGGGTGAACGTCTTATGTTTGCTGGGTAGTAGCATCCCAGCAAACACGACCCGTTAAACCAATTGGCCGATTTAATGTTGGCACGCCGTCTTCGACGTCAGCCCAACATTAAATTGGCATTGGTTTAATGTATCGTGGTATCTGGGATGGTGTACCAACCTGTGTACATTGTATGAGAGTCTGTCTGTCTTCTGGATTGCTTTGTAGAAAATCACAACAGTCAAGTAGCGTGTTCACATTACACTGATTGTCTAATTGCCAGGGATACCACAGACGACCCTTAAATCTGAATACGTCGACAATAACCAAATGTCGACCAACCTGCACAGTATTAATTTGTGGAGAGCTGCATATAACATCCACGTGCGTGCACCATGTATAAGCAAAGACAAACCAGGCTACAAATCACTGCTTCTTTATCTATTCTGCTTGTAATGTCCAGGGCAGCTCACGCCAAAGACAACCCTCTGTCATCTAATAAGGTGTTAATTATTTGGACCATTGAGAAGCCAGTGCTGTTGGCATGTTTACATGGCTGGGTGACACAGGTGCGCGCTCAAATCTACAAACAATACAGCTATGTCCAGCGGTTGGCAGACCGGGCACAGTTAACCTCTAACACGGCGTCAATATGACTGGTGTCCGCGGATATACTCCTTTCTACTACACACACACATGGATCAATAATATAGCGCATCACTGCGGACACGATCCCGTTTAAATTTCATACATGTGCGTTAACGATTCCTATACTACGTGTTTTTAACAGTGGATAGAAAAAAACTAGATAATGAATTTACCATGTGTTGTGGTGCGCTCTGATTCCAGCAGGCGGCATGATCCAGCTATTAACATCAGCTGTCTCCATGACAACGGGGGAGGGATGACATGTGGGCACTAAGAGGCTCCCAATGTGGGGATAACACGTCTGATTTTATTGATTTATGTGATCGAATAAATGCAATGTATTTCGACACGAGCATTCAGGATATATAGAGACGCCTAAATCACCATCTCCCTTTTGCAGCACTTCTCCATGCGCCTTCACATATAAAAATACAAATTCACATTGAATTGATAGAATAATAGGCCCATTTAGAAATTAAAAATATGAAACACACTTTTCATGACAAATCTAAAAAAACCCTCATTTTTTCAATTTTTATTTTTCAAGCTATGCATTTCTGCGACATCATGTTTTCTTTCCACAAAAAGATGAAAAAGACGAAACAAATATAGGCCTACAAATATTTTGTTAACGTATATATTATTTCGCATCTGTGTATAAAAAAGAGGAAAAAGGACTATATTACGCATGTTAAGGCCGAATTGGTTTGCTAATTATTTTGCTGAATGGAAACTGTTGAAATACTATATATACGGTATACAATGTAGATTTTGTATAGCTAATCTCCCGAGGTTTTAGTTGTTTTATAGCGTAATACGGCATGTTTCAAATGCAAAACTAGCAGAGCTTTCAGAGCTGAAAGGGTTTATGTGCTATTATGTACTGCATCTTTGAGAAACATCTGCAAATAACTTTTATTTTGAAATCCAAATGCACTTTCTTCATTTAGCTGTAACTTTAGCAGTATTACCCATATTTTCAATATAGTTAAGCTCATTTCTTAAAAGGCAGGTCGCCTGATTTGTGGTGTCACATCACATATAAAGCAGTCAATAAAAAGCTAAATACCGTTAAATCTGGATTCACAGCGAATGAAAGAATGAATGAATGAATGAATGAATGAATGAATGAATGAATGAATGAATGAATGAATGAATGAATGAATGAATGAATGAATGAATGAAGTAATGAGTGAATGAATGCATGCTGATTGAATGAATGGGCTTTAAGTCCTTTTTGTGCATATAGAAGCTAAACAGGGCATGATGATGCTGATATTATTTACATGACACTGCCCTCCAGACACACGATTCGATATTCGAACCCTATCCGTGTGAGGCTGAGCCGTATACCTCTTGGTTACGGGAGCTCCCAACAAAACTGAATCTTTATGATTCGACGTCGAAGAAAATTGTGTTTCTTTAAAAGTCTGAATACCACAGCGGGGGGGGGGGGGCGAACCCGCAAGGTTCTGTGTCCCATACGGCGGCGTTAAAGACTACCCAGCAAGCACAATACATTTGTATAACATTTATACAGTGCTGGGTAGGCCTATATCAGGGCCCCGCCTCGTTTTTCCACAAAGCACGATGCTTTGAACCAATGTTGGCCTAACGTTGGACCACGTATAGTACCGTTTACGACGCTAGTTTTCTAAGTGCTTTCAATATTTTTTAGATTTTTAGTTTTTTTTAGGTGATATCAGTAGGCTATATAACTTCATATAAATATTTTTTTCAAAATTGACACGTTAATATATGCTATCCCCTCAAAACATTTTTGAATGTTCGGGATGTTTGTATGCAAGCTCCTAAAATAATTATGCAAGACAGTACGCTTGAAAACATATGCAAGCTAAGAAATTATTTATCTAAGTAGGCTTGAAAATATTAAAATGGTTTGATGATAGAGTCACGTGTGGGCCACCATACTTATCATTCTTACCTATCTTATACCACCCATTTTTAGGAGGTTACAGCATAATGCCTTTATTCTGACACAATCAATATAATCTCTAAGTTACATTGCAAATTTCAGATCAGTCATTGCAGCTCCTATTAAATATTTCCTCCATTTGGTCACGAGGTTACAATATTTACGTTCAGCTGTCTATTATATCTTGTCATTTTATTTCACACACAACGCTGAAAAACCAAATGACTTTGCGAATATGTGAGGGTTGAAATGGTTTGGTTGGAAAGGTAATTCAATAAACGGTGGTCCGAAATACGTACCAAGAAACCTAATTATGAATGCTCGACGAAATTTTATTTTAAGTCCTTTATGGAACATAGCCCACAGACTATTATCGGTTTTTAACTCTTTAAGTGCTTCATTACTACTTAACATTTTCCTTTCATTTGAAGTTGGCATTGCTCACGCAATTGCCAACTTCAAACGAAAGGAAAATACCTCCTCACTTAAAAATTAAACCTGCTAAATTTCACAATGGGGGCTTTACTCAAGATTTATACATGCATATTTGTTCAATTTCTGTCAAATTTTAGTTGTGGAAAAACAGTATGAATGCGCTTAAAAGCGTCGCCCGCACTCAAAGGGTTAATGGAATATACATCGTTTTGAGCCACTGATCGTATAAATAACAACACACCGTTGACATGATAAGGTGCCTCCTCTTCTCTGTTTTGTTTTATATGCAGTGCAAGTGCTGTGCATGTGCAGTCTGTATATATGTGGGTTTGACGCAGCAGGGCTGTGAGACCAACTTTCTGTCACATGGTCCGGATGTAATCAGTAAATCCGACCATGGAGATACTATCTTCATGATCCGACCGACCACCAGACCAAGAGTTATTACCAGCATGGGCCCGGCAGTCACAAGCACCTGCGGGCCTATGGTAGCTAATCATCCCCAGATGGGTCATAGCTCCGAGACGCCCCCCAATGTCGCATCCTTTTAGTGGATGAATCTCGGTCGGTGGCTTGACCTACCCAGTGAGCCTGTGTCGAACTCACCCTGGATTGGTCGCAGAAAAATCCCCATCATGTTCGATGTGGGATTCGAACCCACGTCCTCCCATCCTGGCATTGCATGGTGTATTTTCCACTAGTGAGAACGAATACAACTGAAATCTATACAGGATGCGACCTCCCGACTTTGTGCCCGCAGCTCTAACCACTAGACTACGGCGGCCGGTTTATTCACCCAATGTTGACTCGACATTTAGACCAGCCTTGATCAACGATTCGTGGGTGCTGGGAATTGATTAGGCCTAAAGAGCTTAAAATCTTATGATATCAAAAGTAAGCCTAATATGACCTTACTGCGCCTTTATAGTGACGGATCAGATATATAAGTACGCCTCTAGTTTATTATTATTATTTTAGGAGCGGGAAACAAATATTTACATATCATCGCAATATGTCGTGTAGGCCTACTTTTAGTTTATGTGTAGTTATCTTTTTTTTTGTATAGCTTTAATACTTATGTTCACTTTTATATACGGCAATGACTGGTCCATAAGTCAAAAATGACTTTTCATGGTGTCAACGAGATATCTCTCTGTATTGACCACACCTTATTCTGAGAAGGATCGTTATTTAATATATGATAAGCCCTTTAGATACCATGTGCTTTCGTAATAATTTCCCTAACTCCGAGCTGTGAATTGCTACTAGTATTCCTCGTTCACAATAAATGAAACTACCGTATTTTTTTACAAAGACTAGTACCGTACCCAAGTGTAGGATATCAAATGGACACCCCCAGCTCTTAGATTTTTTGGATAGTGACATGACCTTTCGAAAAGACTCGTACATGTATCACTAGAAAAAATAGGGGGTCAAACGAGGCACTAGTCATAAATGGTACTGGAAGGATTGTGTCAGTAGTAGTTTGCGCTGTGAAACAACCCATGGTCAGCATTAGCCGCGTCTGCCCTTTCCCTTTTCCTCTCTTTGAACACTTACATTTTTTTCTCAGAAATTTTGGCTTCTCATGAATTTTGGCAAGGTCCCCGGGCCGGCCTTACTTCGTCTGTTTCACCATCCTGGCTATGGCACTGTAAAAACAGCAACTATAATTTGGTCTATAATTTGTGAAATACTAAGTATATCTTACACAAAAGCACATAGCGTCCTTATTAAATAGTGTGATTTATCATAGGCCTACCATTCTTTATTCCTTGAATTTCATTGACAATATGACACGCGATGCATTAAATTTAAAGGGTTACATTAGTAGGATACTTCTAATAATACCCACACGTAAGATATACCTAATATTCTACAAATTATAGAGCATTTCCTTCACTTATAGCGACACAACCAGGCTAAAATCATCAAAAAATCAGTATTGTTTATTTTGGCTTCCCAATATATGGCTCTAAGATGTGAACATGTCCTTAGGCTAGAACTGCGTAATTTTTTTTTTTAATTTTTGAGTTGCTCATTTACCAGTTAAGTGAGATATAAAGACGAGATTCCCGCATTTCTTATTTTGGACATGCATGTCCGAAATAAGAAATCGTGTTTGTGTCCCTTTAATTTTATTACGGAATTGTACGTTGGCTTGCGCAGGCTATGATTAAGAAACCCTACATCATGCACATTGAGTCTTTCTTTCAATTCTTCCCCTGTGAAGTATCTTTTCATGAAAGTAGACTTATTATCATTAATTGCTGTGATATTTACATTTCTGGTCTGGTCATTTTGACCAATTATTTAACTAAATTATTTGTTGCCATCGCCATGATTAATCACGATCAAGGGACCGCTGTGGAAAAAATCATACCAGCAAACTTGTTGTATTCCCTGGTGATCGACCATGATTGAAATTTATTATAATATATATATATACATGCATCCATAGATATCGTGGATATCTTAGTCTATGCATGCATCACACTGCCATATGAAGCCTCTTGTTGATCCTTTCTCGTTTTAGGGGCCTGTAGGTTTAATTCATATCTACGGTATGCTATACTGTCATTTTTGCTATTTGTCAAAGGTTGCTGAATAAATATAATCTAATCTAATCACACCATAATTTGAAAGGCTAATTAAGTTCTGTTTCAGCCAGGTTGGTGATACTTGAAACTAGCATCTCAACTGGAACAGTGGGCAGTGTCTAAATCCCATCTTATTGTGTGGCGTCATAGGCACTTGTGACGTCATATGTGTCTAATTTCTTTGTGACGTCATATATGCATTTCTGGAGGTTATAGTGCTGATAATCTTACCCAAATGGTGCTCTAGAAACAGGTCATAATCATGCGTGTGAATAATTATATTACGAGTTTTTTTATTCAAGAATAAATTATCAGATGATTCTTTGAAGCGTCGAAACAACTCAGCCCTGTAGCAGTCAAAAGGTTCAGTTAACTGGACACCTAGTGAATAACGCCAGAATCTTTCCGACCTTGAGCAATATCACGTGATGACAGGTTATGCTCCGGACTGCCAAAAGTGACAGCTCAATGATCTAGCGTCGAAATTCATGACATTCGGGAGCTGTAATTTATATATTTACTCAACACAACCCAGGGTCTTGTATCGTAGTTGGAAACTGAACAATAAAAGTAATTATTAGGCTAATTGAATTGAGAATAAACACAGTCACACTGACACTCACAGTTGACTATGACTTGACTGTATGAGTGTGAAAGAATGACACTGACAGCAGTGTCACTGTCAGTCAAAGCTTGCTTCTTTAAAGCCTTTAAAGGGTGAACTTCGCAGTCCTCCTCACGGAGTATCAGGCGAAGGGTTTGTGCTGAGCGGCCGACCAGACTAATCGCTTAGTTGGCTCTTGAAAGCTGCTATTGATCTGGATTCAATAGCAGCTGGTCACCTGGTGGAAGATGATTCCAATCGGATATGGTTTTGTACAAAAAATAATTTTGTCCCAGCGTGGTGTTAGCTCTAATATGTTTGAATGATTTTTTATGTCCACCACGAGTTCTTTCATCTGCTGGGGTTAAAAGGTCACTGACAGGTACAGCAATTAATCCGTTTAAAATTTTGTACAGGCTTGTCAGCCTGAAGTTCTTTCTTCTGGTTTGTAAGTCAGTCCAGCCTAGATCTTGGATAAGAGCTGTTACACTTGATTTACGCTGGTAGTTGTTAGTTACGAAACGTGCAGCAGCTCTTTGAATTTTGTTTAATTTATCGATGTCACCTTGCCTGTATGGATCCCATACAGGACAAGAGTATTCCAAAAGTGACCGAACCATTGAAAAATATGCAATGTCTTTTAATTTTGAGGGACATCCCTTTAAATTCCTCCTCAAGAAACCCAGTGTGGAATTAGCCTTACTCGCAATTTTAGAGATGTGATCCCCCCATTCCAGGTTCTCACTGATGCTGACTCCCAAGTAAGGTGAATTTGTTACTTGTCCGAGTGTGACCCCTTTGACCCGGTTAATCTGATGCTATCTCTTTAGCCCGGGGTCTCTTCACTCGGAGGACAGAACATTTGGATGGGTTGAATTTCATCCCCCAAATGTCTGCCCAGCGCTCCAATTTTGTTAAGTCCTCCTGTAGCTTTTTTTGATCGTCCTTAGATTTTATGGGCCGATAAAGGAGGCAGTCGTCAGCAAAGAGTCGTACATCAGATGAGACCGAGGATGGGAGGTCATTAATATAGCATAGAAATAAAATCGGGCCAAGTACTGTACCCTGTGGTACACCAGAACCTACATGAGCAGTGTCCGAAAAGCTACCATCTACTACTACTTTTTGTGTCCGAGTGGTGAGAAAATTTCGAATCCAAAGTAGTGTAGGTCCCCTAATTCCGTAATGATTAAGTTTGTGTAGTAAACGTTGGTGGGGAACTACATCGAAAGCCTTACTAAAATCTAAAACAATTAAATCCGTTTGAATTTTGTCCTCGTAATTTTGAACCAGATCTTCAGTGGTCAGTAGTAATTGGCTTTCACAAGAGTGCTCTGCACGGAAACCATGTTGCACAGAAGTTAAAATTTTGTTTTTGGTAAAGTGGGTCATGATGTTCTTGCAAATAATGTGTTCGAGCAATTTGGCACAAACACATGTCAAGGAGATCGGCCTGTAATTAGAAGCAGTATGCCGATCTCCCTTTTTGAAAACAGGGGCTACATTAGCCTCGACCCATTCATCGGGTAATTTCCCGGTCCGGATAGAGTGTTCGAAAATATCTGTTAAAAAAGGAGATATCTCCTTGGCAGCATTTTTGAGGAGTAAATTTGGGAGCTCGTCAGGTCCGGGTGCTTTATCGACGTTCAGTTCACTCAATAATTTAGTTATACCAGGTTGTGTAATTTCAATATTATTCATGGGAGTTGTTGGTGGTCCTTCTAATTTAGGCATATTAGTGGTGTCCTCATCAGTAAATACTGCTTGTTTCTGTTGTCGATATCATAGATATAGAAAGCTCAGAATCTCACGCTGATCTCTTTGTGTACCGAACTCCCTCTACACTATAATGATTACTGGCCGCCATGAGGGAGTTCGGGGTTTCTAGACACTTCGTACCATGTCCACTTCGTAACCTACCACTTCGTACCAGAAAGCTACCAGTTCGTACCATCGTACCTACCACTTCGTACCAGAAAAATATATATATTTTTTTTCAATTTAGACAATTTTGTTCAGCTATATGCAATATATGTATATGTAGGAATGGATTACATTCTGCAATTCTTCAGAATAATCAGAAATAAATATATGTCTTTGTCTTAATTATTTAGACAGGTTTCTTCTGCTATATATATGTATTTGTCGATGTCATGTATTGCTGTGTGTCATTCTGACCTCAGAGATTGTGACCTCAGAGATTATATCTCTGATACCACACGCTCATTTCGCCGTATGCACGCATGGCGATTGACCAGATTTATCAGCCGTTAGTGAGCGTTACCACGTGATTTTATAACCATTCCTATAACCACGGAACTATTTTGGTGTTCACTTCAACTCATTACTTATCCTTTTTTCAATATTTAATTTGATTTTAGAGTTTGTTACAGGTAAGGGCTATTTATTCTGTTTGGTAGTGGATAAATTGAACCAGCACAATTCGCATGTCATTCAGTAATTTATATTTGCCAGTGTTTTGAAGCCCATTGTAAATTCTGTCAGAAAAACGTAAACATGGACCTTCTCACAGCAGCGCGTAGGCAGAAAAAGTAATCCATTGAATGTTTTCTATTTCTATGTGAATATAAACTCATATGCGGCGGAGTAGTGGTGTTTTATATTTGCCATATATATTCAGGACACTCAAGCGTGTTTATAAGCCTACAGTTGTTATATCAACAAAACTGCTCAAAATGAGCAGTTTTTGTCGAAACATGGCGTGTGGTTACAGAGAGAGAGCGGGGTTGACCTGAGCGACATCTATGTGTGGAGAATGGCTGTGTGTATTTCAATATATTGCATCAATACTTTATTTAGTAGCCTAGCTACATCATATAAATTACGACTTTTTTACGCTATTATATTTTTTACATCGCATTTGATGATCGATTACTAGGTCTACACGATTACTACAGGTAGGCCTGTGTTCCCCCGTGCAAGCCGATGACAGCGTCAGCTATCACTCACAACACCTATGGCTCGGAGCTAATCCCTAACAGGTAGGGTCTTAGTTGGAGTAATTCACAACTAACCTTCGCAAGCTGATATATGACAGCTTAACTCGTCAACTGCTAAATAAAATATTTTAAATGTTCACCCACTTAAAGTTGTGTCTTGCTACCGCAACCCACAACTTCAAGTTGGTGAACATTACAATAGTAGTTTGAGGGTTTTAGGCTGTCACCCACCTCCACGTGGACTAACTCTACAACAGAGGTAGAGGTGGTACGAACTGGTAGGTCTATTATTTTTTGTGGTACTAAGTGGTAGGTTACGACGTGGACATGGTACGAAGTGACCTGCTACCGGAGTTCGGTACACATCATTGTCCAAAATGTGAGATTCCCAACTTGGCTATATATTATATAATATTAATACATCTAGCAACGGAAACAGGTAACTGTGCTGTCAGTCACTGTGTCCTGTGACCTGGTGACAGTGTGAGTGTGACTGAGTCAGTTTCACCGACACAGTGACTAAAGTAAAAGTCACTTTAAATTTGTAACTTTCGCGCTGCATGCTTTTCGCTAGCTACAGTCTGTCCGACGGTGGAGGATGGTCCAAAATGAAAGTTAGCTTTACGGTATCCAGTCCTGTGTCACTGGTGCTTGGAGAGCAAATCCAATTGGCCACTTATACAACATTTTTTGCATTTTCTGGCTGGCTCATAACAAAATATAAAAGAATAAAAAAAATTAAACTGGGTGATTTATAAACAATCAACATATTTTTATCAATTGAAAGGTTTAAACTTCGTCCTAAATTGTCAACATAAGTGGAAAGCTACTGTCAAAGTTATTCTAGTGCTTAAAATCATTTTGCCAGCTCGCAATGAAATTTGGCCAGCACATTTTCGATCATTTTCAAAACCACAATAACTTCCATCAACTGCATGTGTCCTTGGCCTTCTAAACAGAAGACAGAAAGATATCAACTGGTTGGTTTTAATAAGTTTTAAAGGTCACGTTAGGAATATATAAACAATTGAAAATTTGAATCGAGCTGGTATATTGAACAGTATAAAAGGCGGCCTTTTTGTTTGAATTTCTGGAGTCTATAAACAGCATGCAGCTCACCGTCTGGAAACGAAGTGTCAGACTGCTCACCGACACAGTGACAGTGTCAGTTGACACTGTCCTGCCACTGACTCAGAAGCCCTATATACATGTATACATATATTTTTTATCACTGTATTGTACTTAAAAGTCTCATAAATCGATGGGTTAAAACAATAGTGTGCTAAGTGACATTTTTGGCCTGTAGAATAATAACCAGCTAAGTCACTTATAATATGTTTTAAGTTTGAATTTATTTCAAATTCAGATTAAAACAACAGATCACGTCGACTTAGCACATTGTTATTCTCGAGAATAGGAGCACATATCAGCATAATATCTGTCCAACACGGGGCCAATTCGACTTCACACATTGTTATTCTGGTGTTATATGCTTATGGGCTCTAGCTGTTTCTGGGACAAAAACGGTGCAAGTGCACTTAGCTCATTGTTATTCTGAGACTTGTGGAGACAACACAGAGGAAATGCCTGGACTTAGTTCACTGTTGATCTAGGAACCATCTCTGCATATTCTGTTTTCCCGGAGTAACAATGAGCTAAGTCAACTTGGTGTCTTGTTGATCCCAATTTTGCTTCTGCAAATCGTTTTGGAAGGTAAAAAATTACTCTGATAACTCCACTTGATCTACTGTCAAATTCCAATCACTGTGTGTTTCAGCAGTATAAGTCCAAGTCTACATGCTGATCAATGGATTTAGTAGATTGTAGTTCTAAGCAGAAAGATAAACACAATTTCGCTGTCAAGTCGACTTTACCCACTATTGTTTTAGACCATCGAAATAAGGGTGATTTGCCACTGTAGCTAATTTTAATCTTATTTTGCAAATTAAAACAATTTGTCAGAATCCAAATAAAAATAGTCTGCCATATAAATATTTTTATTTGAAATAATATAATTGAGCAGCTAATCGAATGAAAAGCAAATCAACTGAACAGCCGGATCTAAAGAATTTTTTTCTAATTCACTTACTATGTTACATCCCTGCAGGCGAAATGACGTTGTATCAACTTTGAAATGACTGAGAAAAATTACGTTGAAACAACAATGTAAAAAAGGTTTTGTATGTAAATTGTTTCAACGTCATTATTTCAATGTGATTTCAACGCGACGGTAGTGATAATGGGGTCTAGCTCTTTATCGGGGTCCTGTATATTTTTGCATTTGCGTGCCTAATGTCTGATGCTAAATAATCTAAATTTCAATTTAATTAGCATTTATAGTAATTATGTCTCCCCTCTATAGAGGTGGAGACAGATTGCTTTACCTCTTGAAACCAAGGCTGAGTTAATGTTGGCCCACCGTCTACGACGCTGAGCCAACATTAGCCCAGTATTGGGTTACTGTGTCGTGTTTGACGCCACACTGAATGTGGGCTAGCGTCACAGACGGCAGGCCAACATTAACCAAGCCTTGGTTTCAAGTAGTAGTTATTGTACGGCCAAAGCCTTGTACGAGAAATGGAACGAATGGAGGAGTTTTATTGCGAGTAAATGACGAGTGCCCATAACTAGCTTGTAGCACTTGCGTCAGTTGTCCTTTGTTTTTGATTTGAGTAGGCCTAAAAGTCTGAAGAACAAACAAAAGACGACAACCAGACATACTGGCACCTTAGAGTGTGGGTACCCAACAAGCTTTAGTTCTGACTAACGTTGGTCCATTGTCAACCACGTTGGCTCAGAATTAGCCCAATATTTTTTCAACATCTACTGTTTCTGGGTATAATGAAGGGAGATGTCACAACATGTTTATACTTCATACAGGGCCACTGGCGACAACAATAATAATAATAATAATAATAATAAACTTTATTTATAAAGGGTAGACCATTTAGTACATCGTACTAATTTGCAATGGGCTCTCTTTACACACATGCAATAGTACAGTGATTTAAATATGTACAAAACTAATGGTAAAATATAATACAAACTATAATACAATGTTTTAAATTTTATACAAATATTTACACTGCAAAAACATCATGGTTATTTAAGAATATGTACACCATAAGTTTATTACTTTTTTTTAAATCTTATAGATTATTCAGTTATAGGTTTACATATTAATTAAATGTAATTATAACGAAAAATAAACTGATGCCATGTTGTGTAAATATTATTCCCGCACCAAAACCAGAGATAAAAAAACTACATAACTTATTATACAATGTTTAAACAATGTTGGTCCAACATTAAAACAACATAGGGTCAACGTTTGTTCAATCAGCCACTCTCCAGAAATCACTATAGTGTAAAAAAAAAAATCATAATGCTGAGAGTCGCAATTAAATTGGAGATGATTAGGCAGGCCTACAAACCAACATATTTTATGAGGAAGAATTCTCTTCATTTGTTGTAGTTTCTTAGATTTTCAAAATATACCAAAACACTCCACAAAGGACACAGAACAATAATGTCCGGTGCTGGCTTGATGCTGGGCCAGCGTCGCAGATTGTGGGCCAGCATTGGACCAGCATTGAGTCAATGTCGTGTATGCTGGGAGTGTTGACAAATGTTTCGCACCAAAACGCAATAATAAATTCCGCTTAATACATAGTCTCTACTGTCCACAGGAGCCATTTAATAACATTTAATTACAAAGGCCATTGACACTACATCTATTAGCTATCAACCTTTATGGTTATGCTGCTAGAGGGGAGACATTTCCAATTTTTTTTTAACAAAAAACTAGACCCTTCTAGTTATATTCCAGTCTAATAGGAGACCCTAAATGCAGTGACTATATTTTTTGTGTTACCATGGTTTCAGAGAAACATGTCAGATTTCTGGCTGATCAGTGCACCAGGGGAGAAGACGTGTCAGCAAACATGGGAAATAATGAACAACTTGACTGCCAAACAACACAATCTATCAACAAACTGGAAATTCCACATCCCTGATTTGAAGGTTGGCCATTAAAGTGTCAAAGCAATTGTTTTTGCTTCTATTTGAAAGTTTTTGTGTGTCAAATAGTTCTTTATTTAAATAAAATAATGTTTGCCACTATTATGCAGATATATGTCATTTTCATTAAACAGTGCATCATTTGCTCATCTTATATACATGACATCAGTTTTTAACAGAACATAATTAGATTCTGACTAAATAAATCAAAAGTAAACTTAAATCGTACAAAGATGGCCCATTTTATGAAAGTCAGAACCTGTTTTGGGACAGACTAAACTTGTGCAGTGAGCTCAATAAAATATCTCAGGGGTGGACTGATGTCTGCAGTGTTCACTGAACATCTCCAGCTTGGACTAGACTTCTCCAGGACTGGTTGTGTGGTGTACTAAACATCTCAGGAATGAACTAAACATCCCTGCTGTCGGTAAATCTACCCTGGTTGCTTTGATATTGTTCTGAAGAATAGGTCTATGTTTAAACAGGTCTGCACATACATGTCAGTGTCCTTGCCAATTACTTGGGTTCTAACATATTTGTCCTTGTTGTAGGTTGGAACTCTTGATGTTTTAGTTGGTTTGTCAGATGAGCTGGGAAAGCTAGATACTTTTTGCGAAAGGTTTGTCATAATTGTATTTTATATATAAAACAGGGTAGTTGCCAAAGTAAGCACACATCCTAATTCTAATAGACAATGTAAACATTTTTTATACTTGAATTTTATACAAATTAATAATTGAATTAACATCTAATTAAGTTTTACACCCTTTTATACCATCATTAAATCACAATCAATTCATTGATAGACTTGAATAAAATATATATCCAAAAATGAAAAATGATTTTTTTTTGCTATTACTTATTGATTCCATCAACATGACAGAGGTTCTATCATTTTGTAATCATGGTATTTTAAATATCTTTGTATAAGAAATAAATACAAAGTTGCATTTAACATTTAACTAGTTAATGAGTTTCTGTTTTGTCCCCAGTGTGACACGAAAAGTATCCTACTATCTTGGAGAAGTGCTTGAAGATCAGCGGGATAAACTACATGATAACCTCACAGCAAATGGAAGTCAGTTCACTTTCCATATAGATTTTGTCCCTTTAGAATAAATGCCAAGTTTCTTTTACCACAGCTTAACAAAAATCTACAAATGCATAGTGTCAGAAATGCCTGTTTCTATTTGCTAGATTACAAAAACTTAAGATAGACTGATTTGTAAAAATAGTTCTGATTTTTTCTCAGATTTAGATGAAAAAAAGTTTATTTCCATTTCCTTATGTAATTGAAAACTGATCACTGGAAGTTGTCACACTATGCTAACACATGCCAATGTGGATTAACTCTTCAGTCTTGTCTTTATTTTATGTACTTAGCATTGATAATGTTTTTGTTATAGTGGAACTTGGAACATACATGACACGTTTCCAGTGGGATATGGCTAAATACCCAATAAAACAGTCATTAAAGAGCATCTCTGAGATTATAGCAAAAGTATGTATTTATGCCTGCCAGGTTGTAATATCATTATGTACAAATGTATTCCTACTGGTCCTAAGAAACATCTTTGGCCTATCGCAAACAAAGAAACATTTGCTAGTTCCTGGTGTGAGTCTTATAAATACAGGTTGCAGAAGAAAAGTCATTTAAAAAGTTAATAAATTGTAAATAAAAAAGTAATTATAAATCATTATTTTTAACAAGAGTAGACCTGCGGGAACCATTGGGCCACAGATGAGCTTATTAATATAAACCTGTTTGTTTGATTCCATTTTTGTAATCTAATGGTTTTTAATTGTGAAAATTAAAAATATACTAAACTTACATGTCATTGAGGCCTACCTCAGCAGGCATCATGTTTGCAGCAATAACATCCTAGCAAACTTGAGGCAAGGCCCAAAACACCTGAAGTTTTTATTTTTTTGTCCAGTAGTTAGCGCTATTATAATAATAATTTTCACAAGATTTTTGAATTCGCGAATATGTCCTTGAGAAATTCTTGAAAATTAAAACCTCGCGAAAATTGCCAGATCTACAGTAATAGGTCTAATATATAGTGAAAAACCCAACATGGCTTTGTGAGCAGTTGATGTGAGCTGATAGAAACCATCCAGAAATGGACACAAATACTTGATAAAGGAAATTCTGTGAACACTGTACTTGGATTTTTCGAAAGGCTTTTGTCATGGTGGCGCACGAAAAGCTCTTGACCAAATTAAAGGGATATGGAGTAAACGGCAAGGTATTGTCATAAATGAAAACATTTTTAACAGACAGAAGACAAAAAGTGTTACCGGGTAGTTAACTAATCTCAATACGACTGGGCAAATGTGACAAGTGGTATCCCACAAGGAAGTGTCCTAGAACCACTGCTATTCATAATTTTCTTAAATGACCAGCCAGACTGCGTAAAATCAGCCATAAAAATATTTGCAGATGACACAAAAATCTTTAGAGAAATCAAAGACCAAAGTGATAAAAAACAACTACAAGGTGGCATAGATATCCTTTGAAAGAAGTGGTCGATAGATTGGCAGTTACTTTTAAACACCAGGAAATGTAAATGTATGCATCTAGGTAAGAAAAATAATAAACAAAATTACATATTATCAGAAGAAGAGCAGACAGAGTTAGAAGAAACACTATTAGAAAGGATCTAGGCATATGGGTGAGCACTGAATTAGGACATATAAATAAGGTAGTGAATAAAGCAGACTCAACCTTAGGCATAATAAGAAGATCTAACACATACCTGTTAGGAAAACACATACCTGGACAGGCAGAATCTAGCCTTACTATATAAGGCACTGGTACGTCCACTACTAGCATATGGAAATCTGGTATGGTCACCATATCTCTAAGGGGATATTGAAAAATTAGAAGCAGTGCAACATCGAGCAACAAATTGAAAAATAATTCAACTACCATATGAAGAGAGGCTGAAGATCCTAAAGTTGCCATCGCTTAGGTACAGGAGAAGACAGACACACTAGAGGACATTCACTGAAGTTAAAAAAGTGAGAAATAAAATGAATAGGAGGAAAATGTTCTACTCTCAATGTATTGTGGATGAATGTAACTCCCTGTCAGAGGAGGTAGTAGCTTCTCCTACACTAAACTGTTTAAACCCTTTCACTGCGGATGTCGCAATAATGCGACATTGTGCTACACTGCGGATGTCGCATTACTGCGACATTACATAACTAGCAAGGTGATTCACTTGGTTGTGGTTGTGACGGCTCCCAGTCACCCTTATCGGCATGCAAGTGTGATAGGGGGACGTGGATGTCTTCAAGCGTTCCATACCCGATAATGACGTCATAATATAAAATAATAACTATGCTTGGGAATCCCTTGCTATGACGGATCTGGTGATAAAAGGGTCAATTTCAAATAATTAAGCAATGTGACGTAATACATTTTAAATAATTTCGCAGGGAAAGAGTTAAAAACATACTGGATAAGTTTTGGTCAAAAAGAATGTACTCAGAAACTGATATCTCATACACTACAGTAAAACTTGTCTTGGCCGGTCACCAGTTTGAACGGCCACCTCCACTCAACGGTCACCATTTGGAGTTCCAAATACATTTTCTGTATAAATGACCTCCAATGACCGGCCACCTCCATAAAGCGGCCACGGCCAGTGATTTTTTAGCAACAAGTCAATTTTTGACCTCCAATTTCCGGCCATTATATATCGGCGGCCACTTTTTGTTGGCCAATTTAATAAAATCGTCAGCATAAATAACAGACATTGCGGCGAAAAAATGATAATTGCTGGCATAATTTTCGCATTGGTTGTTGTAATATTAGGACACGGCCAGTGTATTTCCAGGATCAAGTCAATATTTGACCTCCAATTACCGGTCACTAGGCATAGGCTATATATGAGGGTTTATTATTATTTCGTCAGCGGCAGCCACTGGCGTTAATTTCATACAGATTGTTAAACGGCCACGGCCAATAATAATAAACTTCTGAACATCATATTACCGGCCACTATATATCGGGTCGACAAGTCACCTTTTGACTTTCAATTACCGGCGGCTGCCAATATAATAATGATAATTTACAGTACTTTTAGTACATGTGAGTACTAAGCGCTATATCTCGGTCAATATAATAAAAATCGTCAGCATGAATGCCAAACATCACAGCAAAACAGTTTAAGTGCTGGTGTAATTATAATCATTTTTTTATATTTCTGAACGAAATAATACCGACTCTATGTCGACCAATATAATACAATGTTCAGCGTGAATCGCGGAAATCACAGCAAAACATTTTTACGCCTTTTTCAAACTACTGAACTTCAATTACCGGCCACTGTGGTGTTCCATTGGCCGTCTGTATGGATAGTCACTCTGCTGTTGTAAGTGCAATAATATTATAATAATATTGTCACTTATGCTCGCGATGTAGGTGTTAAAGACGATTGCAACAGGTCTGGACTGACCCTATGAACGCTGTGGCATCTAAATCCACTGCTGTGTTCCATGTGGAAAAAATCACATATTAAACACATGATACTATCCCAATGATGAATAGATTCCGGCTCAGCGTTAACATATCGTAACATATCGTTACATGTGCGATGAACGACGAGACGTGACGATGACCTGTGGGTGTGTGTTCTCGACCAATCACAGTGAGCCTTCAAATGATTGACAGCTCAAGCAGCAGTGACAGCATGTATATGATCAGACGTTCAACCAGACAGCCGTTGTGTTTTATTATATTGTCTCGCTTCTTGGCGCTAAGCAGTCAAGTTGTGTGTGTCACCAACAAACACCCTTTACCGGCGTCAAGCTGTGAGGCCCATGTATATATTATTGATAAAGAACTATTATTACGGGTGGTGATTAGAAACTTGCATCAACTGGCCGAAGTACTAAGTCCATTATATTGTATTAATGTAATTAAACATAATTTATAAATACATTAGTACTCAATATCATGATTATAAATACATCAGTATTTAATATCATGATTAGCATATCGCATTAATTGGCCAAAGTACTAAATCCATATATACCATGTATACAGCCATATATTATTTGAGATATATTTTAATAAAATAATTGAACATATTTTTCTAAACACATCAATATTTAATATCATTTTTATTTAATATCATTATTAATAAAACACTTATCAAGAAAAGATGAAACAGATGATTGTAAAATTGTAACTGTAAGCAATGATTCCTTTGATTTTGTAACATGAAAAAATCCATAGAAAACGAAGAAATCTCCGTTGAGACTTAAAATCTAGTAGCGTTCAAAGAGTCAATTAGCCCAGTCTGACGGGAAGTTACTCTTATTTTAATTACTGCAGTAAACAGGAGACTCCAACTCAATGCTGAATCAATGGTGGCCCGCCATCTGCAACGTCGAACCAGCAGCAAACCAACAATGGGTCACCTGCCGCGTTCAATGAAGAGGCAGTTGATCATCCCTGTGGCAATGCCGGGTCAACAGCTCATGATGCCGGCCCAGCCTTAACACAGCGTTGTTTGTCTATCCTGTGTTATCTTGGAACGGCGAGCCCACCTTTTACTGCCTGGCCCGAGTCTAGTCAAATCTATTTTTCGCTTGAAACATACATTTTTTACTCACGAAATAACTACACATTCTTGGAAGGCAATATATTAATTTGTTGGCAATTTAATTTGTATAATGCCTTGTAATGTACCATTGGATTAAGAAAAAAGATTAAATATATATTCTATGTACACCTAGTATTTAAAGGGTGCCGATGACGGTCACTAGGACACACCCAGACTGCCATGTAGAGCCAGAAGGCAGTATCTGCTTACCAGACAAGTAAGCAGATACTGCCTTTCGGCTTTGCAGAGCAGAGCAGCAGACAGATCTCCACAATGAAACTTAGGTTATCGTAATATTGGGCTTATGAAATTATATTTAAATAAGAATGTACGTCAGCCTAACAGCCTTAATATCACTCATAATTGTGATGATTTGTCAATGTCAATAATAATAATTACAAACAATATACTTTACGGCCGCGTCTGTGGTATAAAAATTGACACGCCTTATCCGACCAACACTGTCAAATCTCTAAAAAACATTTTTTTTTTTGAAAAAAAACGTGGCCTCCTATGAGCGGCCACTTGTCTTGAACGGCCACTCTCGGCTTGCAGTAGTGGTGGCCGCTCAAAAGAGGTTCTACTGTAGTATGACCTAAACCTGAAATAACTAAAGGCGGTCACACACAATACATGTATACTACCAAAAAATATGTAACGAAAACTGTAAAACAGCATATATGAGTACAATTTTTTTTACAAACAAGACTTAAAGGCTGATAGCCTACAACACGTCTATTATGATGATGAATATCATTATATGTTGCGAATGTTTTGAAATTGCAGATAGATGGTCTCTGCTGTCACTCCATTCATGTTCCTTATCTTACAAACTGTTGATACTCACAATTGATAAAGGACATAGCCTAGTCTTAGGGGTCGGGTGTCTTTTCTAGTGATGACTGATAAAACATATCCTCCGTCTACCATCCCCCCAACAAAACAAGACCCCTGTTTTTCTGTCACATCCCCATACAGAAAATATATTTAACATGTTGTCCACTATTATATTACTAAAACTAAGTATAATAAATTGACAATAACAATATATGGATACAAATTACAATTAGGTAAGTACTAGTAGTAGTATGGTAGTATATAATATAACAAGGTGATTGATAAATATCATTCACGATGGTTGCTATGGAACTGCCCACCAGTATGGTGGTGGCACAGATGATGCTGGGATGCATGACATCACTGTGAAACTATCTATATAACTTCTATATAAGTTATACTACTAACACTTTTTTTTCAAAAACGATGATTTTGAGGCTGACGTCTATTTAGTTCGCCGACAGGCCTGTCTTCTTTTTGTATACAAGAAGTACAGAATGCGCATAAACTTATTGTTTATACTATTTTTACAGCAAGTGTCACAGATAGATTCCGACCTAAAGTCAAAGTCATCTGCTTACAATAGTCTCAAGGGCAATCTGCAATCATTAGAACGCAAATCCGTGTAAGTAAACAACAGACTTTATATTTTATACTACATGTATTATGATATAAACTTTTGCTAATCACGTCTATAGCCATTTGTAGCCAAGGGTTGTAGAACGAAAATTTCCATGAAACTGGTATGCCAAAACATGTTAATTTTCTTTAATTTTTAAACCACATCAAATCATCTTCATTCACTATAAGTCGAGAATTGCGACAGCAATTCGCGGCTTGTAATGGATGAAGATGAAAGGGTTAAAAGCCTGAAAGGGTTAAAAGAGAAATCTTGACCTTGCTAGATTGACACGTTTAGATTTAAATTGTGTATATACCTCTATACATTTAAGTAATTTTTACCCACTTGAAGTTGTGGGTCACAGTACCAAGACAAAATTTCATGAGTGTAAAAATTAAAATACTCTTACTTAGGCTTTAACCCATACATATGTTGACTTCAGTAGACATTATCTTTTTAGTAGCACCTGTATAACCCAGTTGCTAAAAGTAAAACATGCCATCAATCTTGAAACACTGATAATGTTGAGACATTAATTTCAGAAATCACATCAATTTTCAGTCACTTGAAGTTGTGTATCATGGTAGCAAGACACAACTTCAATTGACAGAAAATTTAAATTAAATAGCTCAGTGTTCTATGGGTTAATCTATTTCCATTTAGTGAAATTTTTTTTTCTCTAATTCATAATGACTGTATTTTAAGAAATATTTTGTGCTTTTTGATGAAACAGGCATTTCCCATACTGTATAGAAGCCAGTATTTGTATTTTTTGACATGTTTTATTAGGGGTAGTCTGCTGACACGGAATATTGCTGATCTTGTAAAAAAAGAGGACTTTGTTTTGGATTCTGAGTATTTGACAACCGTGCTTGTTATTGTTCCAAGGTAACTTTTATTTGTACCCAACACATAGCAGAACTAGAATTAAATGAGTATATAGTATTTATTAGGTTACTAGAAATCTACAACTGATTTTCTAACATGTCTCTATCTTTGTGACATAATTTTATTAGCAAATTTTTTTACGACTTCTGGAAATGATGTGTTATTTTTTCAGGGTGGCTTATAAAGAATGGCAGGTGAAATATGAGACCCTTAGTGATATGGTAGTACCACGCTCCAGCAAGTTAGTATGACATATAATTTTGTTACATCAAACACTCCAGTATTCAGCCTCCGCAGGTGCTGCCGTGGATTTATTGTGCTCTTATTGAATTTTTAATTATGACTTTCTTCCCATATATTGGTTCCATCTCAAAAAGGTCTGCTTTCCAAGATGGCCACCCCAAAACTAACACAAATTCTTCTGATCCGTTTTTTGGATTGCATTCATATTTGTCTTTATAGGTTATCTTGTATTTCTCACGTTGGGATTAAATTTGGGGAAGAGTGAACAAATGCTTACTTAAAAGTTATTGTACCTTGAAAGCAAGTTTGTCTAGGGCATTTTTTCGGTGTGGAATTTTTTCTACTGAAAATGGTTGGCATTTAAAAATTAATTTGGAGACAAATTTTAGAGGGTTGAAAAGACAAAACATCCAGTATGTGTGTATCATTTATCTCTCAATTTTAGTCTCAATATTAATTTTGCAAAATTGTTTTTTAAAATTTATTTCAGCTTAAGATCACTGTATAATGCTAGGATTAAACATATTGAAGTTTTAATAATGATAGCATTTGTTTTTTTTATTGCAGACTTTTGTTCGAAGATAATGAGCATGGATTGTTCAGTGTCACGCTTTTCAAGAAAGTTATTGAAGAATATAAGCATCATTGCCGCACAAATAAGTAAGGTTTTATATATTTTATATTCTTAATTGAAAGAGTTAAGGCATTTTCCACATGTTTTAGAGCAAGCTACTAATTTATATGTTTTTTTCTTCTCTATGCCAATATTCAAATACTAAATAGGTACGAATGTTGAAAAAAATCTAAGCAATGTTTTGAAATATGTGTTTATTATGTTTTAAAGATTTGTTGCTCGTGATTTCACATACAATGAAGAAGAACTGTTGGCCGGGAAAAATGAATTAACCAAATTAGCAACTGATAAGAAGAAACAGTTTGTATGTATTTTGCTAAAATCTATTATATATAGTAGGACACTGATCTCTCACTATTTAACAAAGTTTTTCCCTATGATGGATCAACGCAGGGATTGACACTTAATACTAGCCCGTTGGCCTAGGGCCAGTAAAAATCAAAAAGGGCCAGTAAATCGCATGCGATACTGGCCCTGGGGGGGCCAGTGAAAAATACCAGGTGCGCCGCTTTATTTATTTTTCATACCCCTTTGTTTATGACTAAATTATTGAAACAAGTAAAAATTTTGAAATAAGCCTGTGTAGTTCAGTGTTAGTAAAGTGGTTCAGTATTAAAATTTGATGTAACTTCTGGATCATGGGCCTACAGTTATAGCAATGTTTTGGTGATACAATGTACAGTAAGGACTATCAGATACGGCTAAGGGGCACTAATTAGCTGAAGTTACTGGCCCTTTGGACTACTAACTCAAAACAGTTAGTGTTGACCCCTGTGTATTTCGTTTAATTATATTCAATCATCAATGTCTGATCCAGGGGGAGTGGGGGGGGGGGGGGCTTGCACCCCAATTATTTTAACTGTCTACTAAATTGGCCTTATCTCCATTCTGGATCCGCTTCTGATCATATCCAAATGAACACATGGTCAGTTACATTCGTGTACATATACCGGGTTAGTCACTTCCTAAATCATTTGAATGTTATAGGGACCTCTGGTGAGATGGCTAAAAGTGAATTTCAGTGAGGCTTTCAGTGCTTGGATTCATGTGAAGGCTCTACGTGTATTTGTGGAATCAGTACTAAGGTTAGTCAAACCAGTTAACATAACCTGTGGAACATTTGAAATGTAGCTTTTTAAACTTAAAAGCGAACATGATACAATAGCTCGTTAGCTCAATCAGCAGCATACAGATAATCAGCATATGAGATTAGCATTCTTTAAAATTTTATTAGAAAAAAATACAATAGGCGCAAAGCCAACCCCCTGGCAAACTTTGTGTTGTAATAACATTGATTATTATTCATGGCTCCTTAACCCTTAAAGCGCTGAATTAATTTGTAAAAAAAATCGCAGTCAAATGTTTTTTTTTAATTTGAAATGATCATAAATGTCTTCATTAGCTCTTTCTGATTCATTTGAATACCTATGTTATGGGTCTACTTCCATTAGAAATATGTTTACTCTTACAGTGTGGTGATTAACTTTAGTTGTCAGAATCTGACGTCCACAGACGTCAGACTCTGATGACTAAAGTCGATCCCGGCGCTGTAAGGGTTAAAGGCTTCTCAGCAAACACGAGATGCTGACCCATTGTTGGGATGATGTAGGGCCAGCGTCGTAGACGATGAGCCACCATCATCTCGTGTTTGCTGGGCCAGCTGTTCAAATGCAAATTAGTGTTTGTAAATTGTAAATGTTATTAAAATGATTGTAAATTTAACTTCACTCATAGATATGGACTTCCTGTGAACTTTCAAGCCATTTTAATGAGACCCGCCAGCAAGAAGACATCACGTCGTCTACGGGAAATGCTTAACCAACTATACAGTCATCTAGACAATTCAGCTCATACTGTATCAGGTGGTGAGGTGAGTACGAGTGATAAACTCAACTTTAACTCTTTCTGATGCTTTCAAGTGTTTTTCAACTGATTTTTTACATAAAAAATATTCATGTAATTTGTCAAATTTATTTCATATATATAAACCATTGAATATAAATGATAGCATTTCTAATTTTTACATGTAGGGCTGTTTTTTTTTATTCGAAGCTGGTTATTACATCACTCTGCTTGACACTAATCCTAATATTAAATTACAGATATATTGAATCCCCTCCGTATAGATTTATCCATACAAATTGATAATTGATGCTGGCATTTATAAAATCTTGAATCATACACAATGTAATAGACTGTGTATGTCTATGTTTATAGACTCTTCCTTCTGTGCAGCACTAGATTTTGTTCTTCTTGTCGTATTATTTATGTTCTCCCCCTTTTGCTATGCACAATGTATGGTGACAGGCTATTTTCTAATTTGCTTTTCTTAACCCTTTAAAAGCTATGTTGGTTACAGTAATCCTTTTTTTTGCGTTGACTACAAATTATGCAACTGTTTTATTTTTACAGATGGTTGATATTCCAGGACTGAATATTGGTCAAGCAGATTATTACCCATATGTATATTACAGCTTAAACATTGACATGGTAGAAGTACAGGCTCGGTGAGCCTGGAAAAATAGTGTGACAAGTGAACATGGCTGTAAAAATGCCAAAACACTACGTGCAATTCATACCACCAAAACTCTTTCAAGATCATTATATTTTTTTTTAGTTGATTAGTTGACTGAACTGTTTGGTGAGGTGCGAGCTATTCAATTAACCCTTTAGCTACCCATTTATTTCTTCAAATATTTATTCACTTAGAATTCCCACCACAAAGTGAAAAAAATAGTGGATTTTGTGTAATACTCAAATATAATATATAAAATTAGGTTCCTTATTTTAGCAGAATAGAACATTTTCTATCGATTGAATTTGATTAAAATAATGATACATAGTGCAAAAAAGTCAAATGGGTGCTTGAAGGGTTTGAATATATAATTTCAAATAACTTACAATTCTCTTCTATGTCACATTTATCCCTGTTATTCTTGTCCCACCTAAATAACATCCCAGCTACTATTACCCGTCTGTTGTTATTTTTGGTTATTAATCTGAAACTGACAATGTCAATAAGTGGAAATTTGAACACAATATCATTGCCTGATTGAAATATTACTGTACTGAGGGAAAATGTGCTACAGTTTTCTGTCATTGTATTATAATGTAGTTCAATACTCTGTTATATAGATTATGTACAGTATTGTATTATGTAGATATAGTATATGCTTATGATGATTAATGACCATCTGTTATCACGAATCGTTATATAGATCATGAATTGTAAATGAGCATAGCTTCTGATCATAATGTTAAGTAGTCCACTTGATATATATATGTAGGCCTATGCACTATGTTGGTATGTTCTTTGTAATGCACAATCTCTCATCCATCAAATCATTTATGATCAGTGACATAAATTGTGAACCAATTTTGGGAGCTTTGGTGCATTTACAATAGGTACAAATATATTATAGTAAGCCAATAATATTTTTTTCCATTTTCATAAAATTTCACAATCACGTTGTCCTACCAGTTACCCTGCAAATTTCGCAAAATGTAGTAAATATTTCCATAGTTGTAATAACATGTAATGAAGGCTTAAAACAGAGTTGAAGTTAACGAGTTTACAGATGAATGGCGTAATTAACTACATCATATAGAAAGTTTTAAAGTTACCAATTGACGGAGTAATCAATGAAAAACATGCACTACAAGTTAATGTGACGGCGACTATAATTTTTGTTTTTAATTTGTTTTACTAAAGTTTTAAAAGAGCATTAAATAGGTTCATGTATGGTGATATTGTTCTGAATAAACATTCCATTAACGAGTAATATTAATTCCCCATACATAGCGAGTTAAAGGAAAATCATGTATGTTTGATAGACCTGAACATTCCATTTCTTCCAAGTGAGTTCATTACTAATATGAATTTCCCATTTGATATAGAAGCCTACTTAACCCTTTGCCTACTGATCACGACAATAGCCGTTTTTAATCAGTTTTATTAGCTGATTAAATCGCAGTTATTGGGAATGAAATGAGTGTTTAAACGTGAAGATTTGCAAATGCTTGGTGTCAAATTAAACAAATATGAGTAATTTTCAGACACTTAAAGGTGTGGGTCGCTGTAGCGATACACAACTTCCAAGTGGGTGAAAATTTAAATTATCCAATTTAGCAGGATAAAGAGTTCAACTAACGCTTTATTTCCACCGGATGATTACCTTTTAAATTTAGACTTTTATTATTTTGATATAATTACTTTCTAAATCACATTTTCGATGGGTTGGCCTTATGTAATGTATTTTAATGCAGGTTGATTTAATTTGTTGGGTACCGTTAAAATGACAAATGGATGTAGGCCTACCTTGTCCATTAACAAATTTATTTTGTGAAATATTTCCATCCCACTTTAAGTGTATGTACTCTATGTATACTTATATCATGTATATTGCATGAAAAGAATATCTAGTCAGTTATCTATTGTAATATACTTGTATCATAAAATGTCAAATATTACTGATATTTTGGTTGTCTAGTCTCAATGGGGCTCGACTAATGTAGTTAACCTTCTATTAGGTAATGTATTTTAACTACACGCAACATGAGAATAGTCCCAATATCATATTTCTAACTGAAACAAATAAACATCATAACGACAGAACCATATTTTGTTTGTTTCATATGCATAATGCAATGTAGCTGTAGCTCATATCTCTCCGCTGAATTCCTTGTGGTCTGAGCCATGTTTGATTGGACTAGGGTAGAATACTTAACTAGACTTGATCCCATATTTTAAACAAAATTATTCGAATAAATATTTTTAAGGGCAATAGCCTTTTTCTATTGGCCTGACACAGATGCCAGCAGCACGAGGCGGAGCCAAGGAATACTGGCATCTCGGAAAGGCCAATAAAAAAGCCTATCGCACGAAAAAAATCGTGTTTTACTGTTATTATCACTTTTCCACCATGGCAACGAATCTTTAAAACATATGTATTCTTTGTCTACAATTACAACATAGCCTCGGCCTACGTGTCTATGCAGAAACTAACCACTGTGTGTTCACTCTTCTTGTTGGTGTGCCGCTAGTCATGCAGGTGTCAGCCCACATTGAACACCCGTGCCCCTGTAATAGCATATTGTACACAGTGAAAACAATTTAGAATTTTGAAATTAATGAATCTCAATCCTAGAATATAATAATGAAGATCGTCAGCCAGCGCAGCCAGAATCCTATGTGTAGTCTACAACAGCGCTAGGACTATTATGCTCGACACACACACAACAAATTGAACAAGTTGAGCAGCTCGCGTACAAGAGCCTCTTGTCCACAAGTAAGCCACGTGGGTTCAACCCGTGGGGGTATATTCGTATATTCCTCTCAGCCCTTCAAATAATGCCTATGAATTGTCTTGTTTTTTTGCTAACATCATCCCATTAGAGTTTGTTTCTGCCCCGAATCAACCCACCTTCCGCCGCTGCCTCATTAAGCTATAGACTGAGGTTTTTAACCCACTGCACTGCATTATTGCATTTTATTTGTAACCCTATTTTTAGCTCATCCGCAGCTGAGGTTATGCCATCGTCTGTCGTTCGTCGTCTGTCCAAAATTCACAAGAAATGTGTCTCCCTCAATTCTTATCCGATTGCAATTTTGTTTGGTTTGTTTGAAAGAGCTCGTGCCTGTGCATTAAATTTCTTCACAGATTTCAGAAATTTTAATGAATAATTAACTTATGACCTAATTATGACTTAAGTAGGGCACTCTGTCCACAATTCACAAAAAATGCTTCTCCTCCCTCATGTCCCTCAATTCTTATCCGATTTCAATTTTGTTTGGTTTGTTTGAAAAGGCTCGTACTTGTGCATAGAAATTCCTTACAGATTTCAAAAAAAATATTTTCCTATTAAGAACTAATTAGGACTATTCACAAGTAATGCTTCTGCTCCCCGAATTCTTTACCGATTTGAATTTTGTTTGGGTTTTTTGAAAGAGCTCCTTCCTGTGCATAGAACTGCCTCACGGATTTCAGAAATTTTCATTCGCAATTACCTTATCATTATGCCATAATTAAGGATGAGCTTCTGTGTCATTGACAATCTGGTTGACTGTTCAACTGCAGAAGAAGATATGATAGACACATTTTAGGTCCACATAAAGTAGGAATATTCTACAAGTAGCGCCCTATCAAGTGATAATAATATACTCTGGGAATTTAAATATCAGGACATTTTATTCACCCTCGGGTAGGAATTACACCAGCAATTCACATCTCCAGGTGACAGGAAGTCAGAGTACAGGGTGTTAGGAGGCTTACATTCTTCTTGCACATCAGTTTTTTTATTTAGTTTCGTAAACTGTATGACGGCAGCAGCGTACTTTTCAGTATTTCGGAAACGTATTGACTGAAGTGTACTACACCTGCCGGGACAGATTATAAACGACCGGGCAGGGTGATAATGATGGAAATGTCAAGAGCCATGCAGAGGAGACCGACCTTATCACGTCAATGAGCATTTCAACATTTTATTTGTCATTCAAACAATGTTTTTGAAGGAGAAGGAGGCCTTACAATTGCCAGACTAGTAAAGGTTTTGATTAACCCTTTGAACACTGATGTCGACTACAGTAGACATTCGTCGTTTTTATTAGCACCTGTATTCCAGTTGTTAAAAATAAAATATGCTTTCAATCTTAAAACACGGATACATGCTGGGACCTAAATTTCACAAATAACACAATTTTTTAGTCACTTGAAGTTGTGGATCGCGGGAGTGAGACACAACTGCAAGTTGCTGAAAAATAAAATTTCTTAGCTCAGTGATCCATGGGTTAAAATCTTACATAATTACGAGTAATTTTCAGGTTGCGATTTTGAGACAACTTTTTAGTATAGGGTAGATTTTTTTCAGTTTACTTGGCCACATTACTCGTTCCACATACAATATCAGGAAATTATATTCACGTGGAACAACAAATGCCAGAAATTGTAATGGTTTTACACACATGTGACTACCCAAAACAACGAGACCCAATACATTTATAAACATTATCCTTCCACTAGCCATCTAACCCAGTAACACAAAACATTTGTATGACATTTATACAATGTTGGACCAGAGACGTTATATAAAAGTTGTGCAAACGTTTTGTGTTCACTGGGAATATGTCCACTGCATATCATTTTGGCCTATGAAGTACCATATGATTAGATATGGATTGAACAAGTGTATAGTATAGCAGTATAGCAATAACTAGAAAGTAACATTTTAGAAATGGACAATTTATTGAGCGTGTAAAAATATTACATGTACAATATCATGTTTTTGGCTTAATGCTATGGTACAATATCACCAACCATTTATCTATTTTCAGCTGGTATATATTTTTGATCTCCAGTATGTGAATAACTTCAGCTAAATCTTTTAAGTGGAATTACTTCCCATGAAAATTGCTGTAAAAATCCTGTATACACCATGCAAGAATTTATTAAATTGTAGTTTTTTTGCACTTATGTCCTCAATATTTGAAATGTTCCTATACTAACCATTCTATTTTTAATTACAAAATTCTTTAAAATATTGGATTTTTATGCTTTCTGTTTGGACTAGTCGTAATTAAATTAAGGACAAATTGGTGTGACATATTAATCTAGGAAATGTGCGTAGTCAAAAGTAATACTGAGCATTACTAGATATCAAATACAAAATCACTAATCATAGAAATTATTTTCTCAATTGACAATAAAATATTAACAAATTTATATCACAATTATTTAATGTACATATATGTGTCATACACAATTATATGTACTGATATATATATATATATATAAATAGACCATATCTATGTCAACAACGTTTCTTCAAAATAACTTACAGTAATAATAAATATTACAACAATAACTAAACAGCACATGTCATTCAGTTGTATAAAAGAGAACACATAGTTTTCACATCGCGAGACTAACTGAACATACATCAGTCAAGGGCTTCAAGATCCTCTCGCTGTTGAGAGTTTGTATGTGAGTCTGTGGGATTTGTTGAGGTGGTTGTTTTTATTGGCGATTCTTCACTCTCTGTTATATGTACAGTGTCTTTTGAAGTTTCTGAATCTGTAATGGGATGTGAATCTGAGATCACGGGAACATCTTCCTTTGTGAACACAAGCTCGACCCCCTCTGTGTTGGCATCTTGTTGATTGCCGTCCAGTGAAAAATCCTCCTCCTCAGAATCATCTAAAACTTCTATCTTTGGTTGATATGCTACCTGTAGTAATCAGACAAAAGGTGTGTAGAAACTAGAAATGTGTTCTCACCACATATGCATCCATAGCAATCATTGAAGTTACTGTAGACATCTTATATTGTAGGCCCTATAACTACATATGAAATGAAGAAGTCAGAAGATATATTGGATGCACAAAGAAACCCAATCGGATCTATCCCAAAAAATAAAAATAAGATCCATTTTATTTTAATTTATAGAACAGCAACCAAAAGGTTTTTTTTATTTGAGGCAGAGGAGTGCTTACATACAGAATTGGGAAAGAGCGATTCAACTAACAGTACCGAGATATCACATTCAAAAGTCCTAAGATCAAAACAGCCAAAAAAATGTCATTGCTCAGTAAATTTTTAGTATTAATAATTTTTTCTTCCCAATGAACACATAAATGCAGACACCTACTACAGAATACATAATGAAAAGAACCCGGAGCAAGTCTTCAAAAAAATTATACACAAATTAGCATGCAAGTCCTCTTGTTCGAATTTTTTACCACGTGAGTGGTGTCTCGCTACTGTGACCCACAACAGATTAAAAACGACTATACAATGTAGTTATGCTTAGCACTTAATAAAGGGTTTAAAAGGATTGAGAAGTCTGACACCCTGTATGCCCAATTGGTAGTCAGCTGAAAATCTCAATCCACCATATAGTGAGATTAAAATTGTCCTCAAATAAAACTTTATTTTGTTACCTGTGACGATAAAGGTGGAGGAAATTCAGAACTGTCCATATCTTCCAAGTCGGGCAGGTCCTAAATTAAAACAGATCACAAAATTAAACAATAAAATTGGTATTAAAAACGCTATCATTTAAAAATAAATGTGAACAAATATTTTTTTCTCTTGAAAAATAATTTCTCTGATATTGTATTCACATTTTTACTTACAAGAAATTGTACTGGTAGATTATAGTTAAGTTTCTAAATATTGCTGAGTTATTGTGTATGGAACAATTGTTGGCAGAAGAATCTTATTTGAAATTTAATATACCAACAGTATAAAAGTCCAAATCATAATCTGGGACAGAGCTATTCAAATGTATTACATTTTTAACCCGTATAAAAAGTAAAGAAACATACCTCAATCTCTGCTACCAGTGGTTTTCTGTTGGAGATCGTAATAGTCTCTATTGAATCAGTATCTGAAAAAAAAGATTATGTCTAGGTATATACATAACTGATGTTCCAGGGAAATACAACATGGCACCCGAATAGATTATGGGTAGCATGGTTGAGCTACTTGGTTCGAATCCACTGTGGCTGATGTTTTTTTGGTGCACACAATATATACGTTTTCTTGGATATGAAAGGGTGTATCAGCCACTTACAAAGTGACAGATACACCCTTTCATATCCAAAGTGACGAATACAGTTCAAATACAAGTGATAATAGGTCTAATAACCACAAAAATAACCAATTACTTAACAATGCATTTAAAAAAATATATAAAAAAATAATTGAACAATAGGCCTATGAAAAAGATCAATAAAAACTGTTAAAGCTTTATCTTTAACATGTTTAATAAAAAATGTTTGCAAATTGGTATTGTCCTGCTATATCTGTATATATACAGTTTCAAACAAACTTCGAACTGCATAAAATTCAACAGAAATGATAAACAAAATTAGACAAAAGTCCTCAGCTAATAAAACAAATAACAAAAAGAAGATATAAAGCTGGAAATTGTATTCAAAGGACTGAAAAATAGCAACAAAGAATTCAGCAGGATAGGGAGGATAGGGTTAATAATATGTAGACCTATCAAATGTTTTCACTTCTACAAAATAATTAACATTAATTTTGTCACTCTGCTAAATACCTGGCATTTCCGTTGTCAGGGCAGCATCTTTACAGGTCTTTCCACTTGTATCACCTGAAAATATGTATATTTTTATGGTCTGCTCAAAGATTTAGATTTAGCAAAATTACATACAAAATTATATAAAATGTGATATACCAAAAAGAAGCTCAAACCTTTTTTATATTATGATGATCGATTATAAATATCATTATTCGATTAAAGCTAAAAAAATTTATTTTGAACTGATTCACTGCTCATCTAAAACTAGGCTGACTGCATGCGCCTGGATTATATTACATGTACTATATTGGCGCCCATATTTTTAGCACAATGGATGCAATGTAAGTAGGACCAGTGAGATCAACCATGTCATGAAAAATGCGAGTTAAACCACCAACCACATCAAGGCATTATTCCAAAGAGATGTAAATCAACTACATGTATTACCAATTAATATATAAATTAAAGAAGGACAGCTAAATTCATTTCACAATGGATCAGTTGAGCACAGAGAATTTGGAGCAAAGCTTTTCGAATGGCAAAGCTTACAGACTCTGTATCGTGCATGCATACAGAGTCTGTTAATAGGGACTAAAAAAAACTAACCAGAGAGCATCACCAAATTAGATCTGTTATCAGTCTCTCCTCTGACTGGGGCTTTGGAGAAGATGGACGACTCGCTATCTTCTTGTGATTCACACTGTTGTGGTCTGATTATAGGCATATCCTCTAAGTCCTAAAAGACAGACAACTTATCAATACCTTGTAAATTAAAGGTGGTAAATTATAATAATAATTTTCATTTATAGAGGGTGACCCACTCAGATTTCGCTCATCTGCGATGGGGGACCTCTGTAAAATTGTATAAAATCATCATCGTTAGATCACCAAGAGGTCCTTTTGAACGTCGTTAAGCACAAAGGAACAGTTGTGCTTAACGACGGGATCGGTGTCAACCCCTGACCATTACAACGCTGGATGTTTTTTCAATTTTGAAATCATTAATAGCTCATTAGTTAGCTCTTTCTGATTCATTTGAATACCTACGTTACATTTATGATGATTTCCAATGGAAAAAGCCTTTGGTCTCTATGGTTTATGCAAAAGTATTTCAGCACTTTAAGGGTATAGAATTACCTGTTGTGAGATTGAGCTGTTATCAGCACATTTCTGCTCATTGTAGAGGCTAGATTCTGACTGGGAACTATCCATACTAGTGTTAGTATCCCCCGCTGCTTGACTTTCGTTGCGCATTTCATCCAGTTTCTCTAGCTTGACATGACCATAAAGCCAGTCTACATCACCAGGCTTCACATGTATATTATCAGTTGGCAGACCTGCCGCCTCCGCCTCCTCCTTCAGCTTCATCTCGGCATTCTCAGCTGCTGTCTTATTTCTTATCTCTAACAAGTCTGTGGATTAAAATGATCCCATTGGGTAAATGACTTTCATGAATCTATAATATTGTATTGTTGGTTACAGTTTGTAAAAGCACTTTCTAAAGAAGTTATAGTCTTCATAAAAACATCAAACCAATCTGCATTATTTATGGCTTCATATGAATTGGAATTTTTTTTATAAATGTTTTATAAATGACTTGTTCAATTCATAAAGCACCAAATTAGACAAATTGAATATCATCCAAACTTTTGTTTGATAAAGACATCAGTGTTTCATCTAGCTATTTCTAACATGGCGCAGCGCCATGTTGCCTTTTGAGAGTGCCATTTTGCCCTTCATGAGCGCCATGTTGCCCTTCATGAGCGCCATGTTGCCCTTCATGTATGACATGTTGCCTTTCTTATATTCAGAAGTTGATCTGCCTCTTTGAACTATTGTTACATAATAATCAACCCACCCAGGCCAATGTGACAGTCTAAAACACCCTTGTCACTGATGTCGCGCGTTCACACCTATGACGCAATACATGATAACGGCATGTGTGTACATAGTGGTAATAACGGGCGATGTTTACACACTTAACTGATTCTGTTTGTACCCTTAATTGGGGAGGGTTGGTGTTGGAAATGCCCACCCGGGTCAACTGGGTGCCGGGCGTTCATGATAAGGTGCCCCCAAATGATAGGTGGCGCCATGCCCCTTTTGAATCCTAGATGAAACACGGCATTAGGCCTATTCTTTCTCTAAAAACAGGGCTAAAATTGAAATTAATGCTCTATTTTTAGAGCTTATATCTGCGGTTGCATCCCTTTACTATCAGCTCACCTTTTCATGCCAAGTTATCTTACTTAAATTTTCACCCACCTGAAGTTGTGTCTTGCTATTTCAACCCACAACTGCATGTGGGTGAAAATTAGTCATATTTGTTTACCTGGTAATTTGAAACCAAACATTGGCAAATGTTGCTGTTTAAAAAGTCATCTAATTCAAAATAACTGATTTACCCGCTAATAAAACATCAAAAATGACAATAGTGATGTGTTTACACATATTATAAATTAAGGGTTAAAGAGTCTGAAAATGAACAGACTTTAAAATGAATGAGTACCAGTAAAAGTTGAAAATGGTTGAGGAGGCAATTTGTAAGTTATCCTGTTACTATATTATCAAATATTTAACAGATACATCACAGCGGACTTACAGTTGACACTGTCCTGTATTCTTTTATTTTCTTTGTCAGTCCACCTTTGCCTCTCCTCCCGCTCAGCCTCACGCCCTCCAGTAAACCTGTGTCAAAAAAATCACATTTGTTTATATTTTGGGACCAACTAATGTACATAATCCTAACATTTAAACATACATGAGATAGAACTGGATACACTGTATGAAAAAGAGTATCTCAACTTCTAAACTATAGTCTAAAAAAAGAACTGCATACACTGTATGAAAAAAAGACCTGCTGTTTTTCTAATTTTTGTGACACTGGAATAATCCCTTGCCAAACCCCCCCCCTCCCATGCCTCAGATGGATCCCAGATGGAATATAATTGTAGCAGCTACATATAGATGAGAAATAGTGAAATTAAATATTGGAGAAACTATGTTCAGTTTTGGATATTATTATCAAAACATTTGATAAAAAAAATGATTCAAAATGATTACAGAATATGGCTATTAATAATGAATGAAGCATAAACAAAGAGAAAACAAAAGATGAGTAATAAATTATCAACTCGCACGACACTCACCATGCTTCTGCACAGGCACGGTCTCGAGGAAAAACTGGACGGTCATCAAGATACTGAAGGTTTGGCTGAAATCAAATATTCCCAATTTATCAAAATGTTACATAATGTATAATAGGTACAGTATTTATAGAAGTTTTAGAAGAGTTACCACCTAGATCTCTGATCAATTAAATTGTTAATTTTTAGTCACTGGAATTTATGTCTTGCTGACGCAATACACAACTTTATGTGACTGTAAATTACTTGGTTTATGAATTTTTTGAGCTAATTATAGATTAACCTTTAAAGCGCTGCATTTTTTTCATAAAAACCATGGAGCCCAAAGGGTTTCATTCAATTTGAAATTATCATAAATGGTTTAGTTAGCTCTTACCGCTTCATTTGAATACCTAAGTTATGAGTCTACGACCATTATAAATATAATAATTCTTTCAGTGCAAGACTGTCTTCATAGGTAAGAAGGTCCCCACGCTGAAAGGGTTAAGTCAACTATCAGAATGGATTATAACTATCAACTTAATTTTTAAGAATATCTCAGAACACGGCCGATGGTAGGCCATACTACTGCACATACTAAGGATTTACAATATTGGCAGAACTATTTATTCAATTATATAAGAAGCAACAAACCAGTTTCACAATCAATGTCTTTCTGTAATTGGGGATCTTTGATGTCACAGTGTTTCCTGATAAATACAGCACTCTCTACAAATAAACTTTGGTGATTAATCATCGATTTATGCAAAACATCCATTTACTATATCAACCCTTGAAGTGCTTATCAAATCTATAGCCGTTTTTAGAATTTTAATTCAATTTCCATCAAAAAATAAATATTTGCGATATCAGCATATAATTTTGATTGAAATTGTACACATGTCAGTAATCTTTACCTACTTAACCCTTGAAGCGTTAAACAACCCACAGAGAAGGAGATAAAACACAACTAGAATATGCATTTCCATATCAACAGTAGTTAATCTTCATACATGAACTATAAGCCTGTCTTTTAGAGAATATATACATTTCATAGTATAACTATACTTTAGCAATATAGGATTCACCATACTAACTTACCAAGGATTCCATGCGTTCAAATACATTGACTATATCTGGGTCATCCAGTTTATTGTGAGACATGTCTACCACACTTAAATTGGTACATCCGACTAATTCGTCAATGTCAGAAGCTTTTTTCAGTTTGTTGTGTGTGATCTGGAGTGTGCCCAGCTCAGGCAGGCAGGCTGTGACAAATATATTTATTATTAACTTATCAATTTAATCATCAACATATCTGAATATAAATGTCTTGATATATGGTCAGCAATAATTTAATATAATACATGTATTTCAAATAATTCATTTGAAAATGAAAATTGTTTCACATCTCTTTAAATTATGTACAAGAAAGTACACAAACAATACAGCATTCAGAAATTAACAATAACAGTGAAACTGTTAATTACACTATGATGCAATGGCTTAACAGAATGATTATATTGCAGGGTGGGAAAATATTGCAAGACTGAAAGTAATCAACGGAGAGGGAACCAGCTGGAAATACATTGATTTTTTTAATCTGAATTTTTAAAAGACTGGAATCCGTCTGTAGACGGAAATTTCCCACGCCTGTAATAATTAAATATTAATATTATACAATATATTTTATAATCAGTTGAATTTCAAGAAAAGAGAAGACAACTTGAAGTACAAGACATCATAACTGAAATCAATCTATTACACATAATATTTCATGTCAAGTATCACAAAAATCATTATCCACACTCACCAAGATTCTCTAATTTTTCAATATAATTGTTGCTGAGGTTCAATGTATTGAGCTGCTGTAATGACTCAAGGTTCTCTATCTTGTCTATCATATTCTGCATATAATAAACAAATCTGTGAAACTAGAACTCCTAAGACGTTGATCGAGTGCATGTGTATCAAAGTCATGAAAATAACCCCTTAAAGTGCTTATCGTATCTAAAGTTGTTTTGTCCTCCCAGCTAAAAATATTTAGTGAGAGATGAGTATTGAATTTGTGATATTACATATGTAAGTGATTCTACCTCCCCCTCAACAACCCCCCCCCCCCCCCCCAAGAAGATGTTGGGCACTCTAGTGGGACACAAGTGAGTGAAAGTTTAAATTCTATAACTTTATAACTTGCCACAGCAGCCAATGTGTCACGTTACATATATATACCGACAAAATATCAGCACAGTACAAGTCTAGTTAAAGCTGCATCACCATTTGTCAACAATACTCATGACTTTCATGTAACACTGAGCCATAGCATTTCTAAACTCAAAGTGAATGGAAATCATACGTTATATATATATTCATGACCAACTATAATACATACGGTACATGCACATCAAATTGAAATTTGGAACATCTGGATTTTAAATTTTAGCATTTCCCCCTTTAAAACATCTTTTAACCCTCCTGGCGCCCATCTATTCATTCTTATTTTGTTCTCCTTGAGGTGCATGTATGTGTGAAGGTAAATAAACATGTTTCAGTTTTATGATATTCCCAAGTATAATAACTAAAATGTAAGCTCAGGACATTATTATTACTGGTGCACTATACTATTTTCATAAGTGTGACATGGGCGCTTGGGTGATTTACTAGCACAAACCTGATGGAGATAGAGACAACGCAGTTCCTTCTGTGCATCCAGATTCTCTATCTTCTTCAGTCCATTAGATTCGAGCCATAAACATTTCAAACCGGTGTATTCCTCCAGATTTTCTATGTAGTAAAATCCTGCACGTATAAAAAAAAATCATTGTATAAGTATAAGATGAAAAAAAACTATTTATTAAAATTGAACAAAGCTTGTAAGCATTTCCCATGGTCATTATAAAATTGTATGATCTCGCATATGCAACTACATGCAAAAGGATGCATTAATATAAAAAATATTAATTTCACAAATTATACATTCATAGTAACATGAATAATTTGAATACTTAAGGGAGGAGGATATTCTTACTCAATGTAACAAAGAAGCTGAAATCTGTACTATAAGAAAAAAGCATATTTTATTCAATCTCCAATGTTATGTTTGAATCTTCATCCTCAATTACTGTAAAAGTTCTAATTGTATTCTATTGGAATGAAAGATCACAAAAGCCACTAGCATATTTCACAACTCCACGTGTGGCTTTTTATTGAAAAATACATTTTGAGCTGAACCATCCATGTCTTCATACCTTTGAAATGCAGATAGAGTACATCATTCAGATAAGGTGTGGTGTACAACTTCATGTCCTTGCAATGCTGCTTCAAAAATTTCTTGGTCATTCTGTGACACACAGTTAGCAGGTAAAGTACTGATTGATTAAAATTTGCACAATAGGAAATATTTTCTGTTCAATAATTTGATCAGGAATAGAGCAAAGTATAATGTGTAAATCCACATTCAAATTAACCCTTAGAACACTGATGTCGACTACAGCAGACATTCTGTGTTTTTATTAGCACCTGTATCACCAGTTGTTGAAAGTAAAATAAGCCTTCAATCTTGAAACACTTGATATATGTTGGTACATAAATTTTACAAATAACTTAAATTTTCAGTCACTTGAAGTTGTGTGTCGCGGTAGCGAGACACAACTTCAAGTGATTGAAAATTCAAATTGAATATCTCAAGTGTTCTAAGGGATAATAATTAGAATTGGTGGTACAATTAGTTAGTAGGCTGTCAAAAGATTTTTCTGCGTCCACACAGATATCCACTACCTTAAATGATATTAAAGATTTTAGTAGCGGTGTACATGGTATCCACTACCTTAAATGATATTAAAGATTTTAGTTGCGGTGTACATGGTATAACAATAATGATAGATATCACTCTAGTTTGGTTATTGCTGACTGTCAATTTTTGTACTGTAGGCCTAAATGTAGATATTTCACATATCAATTGCCCTACCTTGGCCAATTATCTTTCTGCTCTATTTCATTTCTTTCAGTTTTTTCACTCTTGGTTGTTGCTTTTCCTTCCCGTTTATTATCTACAAAAGATAATAAAATACTAGAAATGTGTTGTTGTCCAACATTACATATACCCCAGTACATGATATAGGGGTGTACGCATCCTGTTGAGACCTTCAAGCATGAGTTTATCAAATGTTGTAATCATCGCCCGCTACAATCGGTGATGAAAACAAGTCATAAAGAAAAAAGTAGGAAGCCCTAAATTCGTGAGAACTTTCCACCTAGGAAAGAAAACAGTTCATGATAAATGAACATATCCATGGTAAATTCTGATCCCTGCACAATCTGTAAATTGCTGTTGCAATTCTCAAAATATTTTAGGAATCAAAATTTTTATTCTAAAACAATTTAGTTTTTAGAGGCTGATCCAGGAGGGTCAGGGGTGTCCTGAGCCCCTTTTTAAAATATAATTGTCTAAAACTGTGCTTTTACAATAAAGATTTTATAATACTAGGTTATAATAATTTAAAGGCTTAACTTAAGGTTACATGATATAAATTGTTAATTAACAAGCAACATGTTGTTCTCCAGGAAAACTATCCAATTTGAGCTGCATGTCCTTTCTGAAAGTTACTTGTGACAGCAAGACAAGTGCAAATTTCAAATATAACTTGCACTTCAACATGACTAAAATGTACCAATTTATTTGATTATATATAAGATCTGATAATAATACCTTCATGTTTATCAGTCCATGTCTCCTCCTTTGCATTCACCCCATTTTCTCCTTCCACCTCTGCTGTAGCCTTTGAAATATCTTCTACAGATTCCACATGATCCACAATATCAATTTTTCTTGGGAAAATTACTGCATTTTCTGTATTACCTTCATCTTCAGGAAAAATTTCTTCTATGAGAGGCATCTCGAATCTGGTGTCTGGTGTACCTGGTACTAACCTATGAAAAAAGTGTTCTGTACCTGGAACAACAGATATCAAACAGGACAGTTAAAGGCTAATCCTAGGCAAGAACTGTGCTTGTTGTAGGACTACATGGATAAGGAAGAAAATTGTTAATTTGTATTGATTTGCTAGACATAGATATTGACTTGAGAACACAATGCATAAATAAGGCCTGAAGGTCATAGGCCTTTCTTTATATACTAGTATGATCATTGGTACAAGTCAAAAAAAAGATTTGGCAAGTTAAAAATTTCTAGCATCAAGTAGATCTCTGGCTAGTGATCGCAGTACATTTTAGGGAGTTGACTGAAAGTGAAAAAAATTAATTTGAGTCGGCAAATATTTTTGAAATGGTAAAAACATGGTTCTCGATATCTACACACTGGCGCGGGGGCGGGATGGGGCATGGTTGACCTCCCAACAAATTATTTCAAAAGCCCAATAAATTGACCGAATTTATAAAAAAAATCTTGGGGTGTGAGCCCACAAACCCACCACACCCCCTCTTTTTTCAAATCTGGATCCGCCCCTGACACAACAAACATATACCGGTAGTAGGATTCATATTAACCGTGATTAATGATTGTCAGTCAATTCTCTCTCAATTACTTAGAGGAGTCAGCATCAGAGAACCTGGTGAGAACCTGGAATGGGGGATCACATCTCGAAAATTGCGAGTAAGGCTAATTCCACACTGGGTTTCTCAAGATGTTATTCGCTGATTTCTGAGTCAATGCTCAATATAATTTCCATGAAATTTTGCAAGCACTCTTTGCATGTGGTGGAATTTCGAGATTAAAGCCGAATGAAATCAATGGGTCATACTGAGCCTGAGGGGCGTCAAAATTCGCAATTTACTACATGTCATATGGTCTAAGTTTTAACTTCTGGTACATAATATTTTTTCTTGAAATTTCCAGGGTAGAGCTAGACTAGATATAGTTGCCGTAATATTACCATGATTATACTAACGTTAGGCTAGATCTAGAAAATAATGCGTGCAAAATTTCATTATAATCTGATAATAACAAATATAATTGTGTGAGCAATGCCAATAGAATAGGCCCTAGCAAAAAACATGCAACGCAAAACAGACAATGACTGAGTCTGAGAGCGAGACTGCTCACAGACACTGAGACAGATTTAAAATAAATTAAACTTTATACCCGCTGTCAGAATAACTTGTATCGCATGTTTTTTCACCGATTTCTCAGTCAATTCTTAACCGATTTTGATGAAATTTTGCACGGACTATTTTCGTGTCACATGGCAACTAGTCTACCAATAAATTTTAATTCAAAAATATTATATACCGGTAGTACAAAAGTTAGACCATTTGACATGTGGTAAATTTGTAATTACGACGTCCCTCTATATAAACCCATTAAAATGGTTAAAATAAATTTTGATTTTAGGCCTGATTGCCAGAATTGCATTACATGCCAGATGGTGTAACTTTGTAGCTATACCTATATAATAACACGTTAGGCCTACCATATTTTCCGATGAAAATTTAACGGTAACGTACGCTATTTTTCGAGACTGAGTGACTTGAAAATTGTCAATAGTCTGTCCGACGGTGCAGGATGGTCCAAAATGAAAGTTAGCTTGTTGGTATCCAGTCAGTCAATTCTCAAAAGATTTTCATGAAATTTTGTAAACCCTATTTCCTAGTCATTTGGCATCGATCCTGAGAATTTCGTAAAAAAATATTCTAAATTTTAAAAGTTAGACCATTTGACATGTAGTAAATGTTTATTTATGACGCTTATAACATGTATAAACCCATTATTATTCATTCCAGTTAATTCTCAGAATTGCGTTACCTGTCAAATGGTCTAACTTTTGGCATGCTCAATGGAATTTCGCGAAATTTTCAGGGATGTTGCCAAATGACTAGATAATAAAGGTTACAAAATTTCGTGACAATCGCTTGAAAATTGACTGACTGGTCGATACCGAAATGAAATGAATCAGGCTTTAGGCCATCTTTTTGCACATATAGGCTAAACTGGGCCAGGAGAACCTCCTGAGGATGGTGAGATGATTGAGATGACACTGTCCTCCAGACACAGGATTCGAGCACGCTACCTCTCGGTCACGGAGGCTCCCCACAATACTGACTTTCACACGTGCATGGGGAAGAAACATTTTTTGTTTCTTTTAAACCACCGAGACCGAGAGCCGAACCCCAAACTCTGGCGTGAAAAGCAGCGGTGCTGACCACTACCCTAGGCTAGGGCCCCCGCCCGACTGGATACCAAAAAGCTAACTTTCATTTTAGACCATCCTTCACCATCGGACAGACTACGTCTATAGTCAGAGTATAGAATATAGTCTAGTCTATAGACCCTGGCTTAGGGCAGGCTAGGCCTAGCCCTAGTCTGCCTAGATCTAGCAGTAGCACTGTAGTCTGTAGCAGCTTTCGCCTCTCCAGAGCCTGAGCCTCGCCTCGGCAGAGTCTGAGTCCGAGACCAGGGCAGAGGCAGAGCCAGAGTCAACCGAGACTCAGTCTCACTCTCAGATTAGACTCCGGTCGGCCGCTCAGCACCGTCCCTTCGCCCGATACTCTAAAGCGAGTTCAATGAAGAGGACTGCGAAGTCAACCATTCAAAGATTTAAGGATAATCGTCTATTTACATGTATTATCGCCCACTGCATGAATTTATGGAACGATCAAATTAATATTTTCAATATAAAAACTGCCGTCAATTGTACTTTAATAACCTAACCGGGCACAGTCAATCAATTAATTATGTTTAACTTACAATTTATTAGACTATGTTATTTTTTATTCATACCTCGCAACGACAATTGATTTTCTCACGAAGAGATTTAGGGCCTACTGTGAATGCGAAGTTGGGAAGATTTTATGTTTAAGTTGTACCCATGACAACGAGGTCTCACATACTGAAATAAATTAGTACCGTTGGCCTTATTCTAGATCTAGTAAATTAGCCTATATCTGCATCTACAAACAAAGTTAACGAGGTAATCGTCATTCACAATTTTTTTCAGATTAAGATTAAAGCTTAGTCTACTTAGAATATTTTAGTGTGCTGGATCTATTATAATTTCAACAAGATTTGTAAGTAATGTGAAAGAACATTCCAGATATAAGGTCTTACAACACACTTTAAAAAAATAGTTTCCTGCCACTCACACCTGGCCCCTGGGGAGATCTGAGCAACATCAAATGTAGTGACTTTAGTCTTTGAATTGTTACTCCTGCAGACCTCCATTGTGGAGTAGGCCCTATCACTGATTCTAGAGTAGATAAAAGAGGCTGGCAGATCTAGTCGACCAACTGACTCGTGAACGCTGCCACAGTTTTCGATTCTGGCAGCTGCCGGAAGAGATTTCCAATCAGTGATATGCCTATAGGGCCTACACTACAGGCTATAGAAGGGGGAATGCCTGACACTTCCTTTCCAGACTGGGAGCTGCAGTACTAGATCTAGTATGGATGTTGTTTATAGACTCCAGAAATTCAAACAGAATGGCCGCCGTTTATAGGCCTACCGTACTGTTCATACTAGCTGGATTCGAATTTTCAATTGTTTATATTTTCCTAGCGTGACCTTAAAAACTTAATAAACGTGGCGGGCAGACACTTTTTCGGCGTCACAACAAGGCCATAGGAAGCAACTTCAAAGTGGTCCGGTCATTTTCCAATTAAAAAGTAGGGCCTACACCACCCACAGCAACGCAATGAGACGAAGGGGCGTTGCAGCTAGGCGGTTCTGGGGGCATGCTCCCCATGAAATTTTTTAAAATCGCTTGTTTTTGATTGCATATCTGGGCCATTTTGAAAGACAAAATTCCAATTTCTAAAATAATCAATTTGTGATAATTTTGTATTTGTTCTTTTTCATCTTCATTGTACAGCTCATAGGCCTACCTCTGCAAATAGAGTATTTTCGAGCCGGATGATTGGGTGCGCATTTGCAGGGAATTGACTATAAAAACAAAGCTCTGATGAGCTGTGCAGCTCTAAAAACATCATCCTATTAAGCTGATGTAGAGGAGTCAGGAGAGAGGGCCAAGCCGTGTCTCACTGCATCTATCGTCGGTCTGGAGACAATATCTACAGGTGCCTGCAGGTTCCACAGTTTGATGGATGCCGGGAAAAAAGATTGCTGGTAGGCCTACGCAGGCACCCGGGTGTGTGGTTGATGGTACTTCATCTGGTTTCCTCCGGTCAGTTGATGCTGTAAAGGTGTTAGGTAGGTTGCAGGTATGTCTATCAGATTGTTTGTTATTCGGTACATTATAAGGACACGGGCTGAGGCCCGTCTATAAGCTAGGGAGAGCCATCCGAGCTCAGCAACCATGGCTGTTGGGCTGTCGTCCCTGGTGTACCTGCTGGTGACAAAACGAGCAGCTCGTCTCTGCACCTACTCTACGGCTTGGATGTTACGGGCAGAGGCAGGATCCCACACACCTTCACCTATCAGGTCTGATATCGTCAGACTAACAGTCTGACCTTGACAACAGGTGTGCCTCACAGTTGTACAAACGGGAGGGGATGCGAGCAACATGAATCTTCATTATGACGTCACCTGTTTACTGACTGTATAGTGTGTAGGTCACACTCAGGTTAGATTGTTTGGGCTGCCTGAATAGGCCAGGGAGGACGGGGGTTTTGAACTCATAGCACATACGTGTTATTCAGGAGTCTGCCGGTAGCAGGCAACTGGATAGATAAAGATGGATCCCACACCGTAGCAGCATATTCCACAGTTGGTGGGACAAACGTCTTGTAACAGACCTCCTTGATGTTGCGTGGGCATCTGTTGATGTTTTGTTGGAGGAAGGCTTTGGTGGAGTTGGCCTTTTCCACCACGGTGTCAACGTGTTCATTCCATGTCAGACGATCATCGATGGTGACTCCCAGGTAAGCCTACTTTGCAGCTTTGACCTCGCGGAGCACAGCATGTTGGATGGAATAGGGCACTGTTAGCTTCTTGCTTTCCCTGTTGGTGATGCGGGGGACTTCACATTGATTGGGGTAAACTGCATTAGCCATTTATCCTCTCATTCCTGGAGTCTATCGAGATCTCGCTGCAGAAGATCGGTATCTCTGTGACCGTGGATGACTCTGTACAACAAGCAATCATCTGCGAACAGGCGTGCCGTTGACGATACACATTCAGGAAGATCATTAATGTAGCAGAGGAACAGTAGAGGGCCCAACGCTGTGCCCTGGGGGACACCTGATGCAGGGTTGGGGTCGATCATAATCATAATTGTCGATTACGATTTTTAATCGATTACATTGTAATCATAATCATAATCGTAATCATAATTTTTACAATCCTGTAATTATGATTATAATCGTAATCGAGAAAAAAATATGACCTGTAATCATAATCATAATCGTAATCGATATTCTAAAAGCACTGTAATCATGATTATATTAAACTGTAATCACGATTTTTTGAGTATATATCACAATGAATAATATATCACTTGAAGTGATTTTTTCAATTAATTTTTTAAAACTATTTAGAACAGTTTGATAAATTTCGCTTAATTAGGGCCTATAATATTTTTTTTCGCAGAGAAAAGCAATTCAAATATGGATAGAGGCCCTATATTGTTAATTCGGCACTTTATCGCACTGTGTATAATTTTATCGCCAGAATATGCACGGCAATGAATAGGATTTACCATGAATAGACTTTAATGCATGGTCCGCTTGGAAAGCAGCTCCTAAACTTTTCCCCTATATTGCACCCTTCTATTTTGATCTCTCGACGATGTATGTACCGTACTTATGTATATGTGTGTACATGTATGTATGTATGTATGTATAGATAGATATAGACATGCAGCTTGTGTTGGTTTGATGTGGGTACAACGCCGTAGATGCTGGACCGGCATTGGACCAGCTTCAGAACGACATATCACGTTTGATGCGTTTCCGGTGCTGTATAATTTTGACTGTACATAGACACTACATAACATGCACTTGTAGGTGGCCCTCGCGACTCAGTTATTTTTTAATTTAGTGGGGGGTCTCCAGACATGCTACATCCCCCCCCCCTCCTCCCCAGCCTTCGCACCTATAATTGACTAAAGGTACAATTGATGACTAATCGTGCATAAATATAAACCCATTGCATCCCAGCATCCGGATAAAATGTGAAAAAATGGTACAAGTCATTATTATCTTTGGTTATTATTAATAATATTAGCTTTGGTTGACGGGAACAGGTCGATACGACCTCTGCGAGACCCGTCAACCATATTAGTGAATTAAAAATATATAATAAAATAAAAATGTGTAACATTGCTGTAAGCAGACATCTCCAAAGTGTAAACGGTTAATTGCAAATGACATCGTCGTGTGTTCAACTGGATTAACCCTTTACCAGAGATTTCAACAATGTTTTATATTTAAGTGAATACTTTATTGTTTTGTCGTTCGCAGACAATTAAAACTGTCTGGAGCAATAATAATATTTATTTCTGGGTAGGTTTTTCATTTTAAATAATAAAATTATGGCTACAGCTACAATTCGGTTTGAAATGAATAGGTATATTTTGCGAAAACCTTCACTTGATGCTTAGCAGTGAAATATCAATATATTATCACAATTTATATTGGAAGATAGCTATTAATACTATATCTAAATGCTAACATATGGGGGAAAACAATGGCATATATTTAATTCGCCTTCAAAACTGTACATTGCGTGTTGCACGTCCTAGAAAACAAGGGTGCCGAGCAAACACGGCTCGTCGATCCAATATTGGCCTATTGTTGGGCCAGCGTCGCAGATGGTGGCCCAACAGTTGGCCAATATTGGATCAGCAATATTGGATCAGCATATTGTGATTTCAAGATGGTAGGCCTATAGATATTATATAATAGGAGGGACGCTACTTGCCATGGTCAACTGTTGGCATAGCAATCAGGCGCGACTGCTAATTACAGCTGCTATTAGCGTTATCCACCCTACACATTTTTAACGACAAGGTTGATATTATCTGCCAAGTTGTCAAAAATCGAAATTATATCTCCGATTTTTTTTAGTTCGACTGTAAAACAAAGTATATTTCAATTGCAGTTGTTGTTATTTATAGTTTGTTATGGGTCTAGTATGTCATTATTATTAATAAGAATTTCTAAGATAATTTTAATCACCCGTAATCGTGACTCTAATCACGAGATATGATTATTGTAATCATAATCATAATCGTAATGGAAAAAATAGAGTGTAATCATAATCGTAATCGATAATTTTTAATGACATGTAATCATAATCATAATCGTAATCGATAATTGTAATGACGAATAATCATAATCATAATCGTAATCGATAAATAAAAATGACATGTAATCATAACCGTAATCGTAATCATTAATTGTAATCGACCCCAACCCTGACCTGATGTCACTGGTGCTGTGGAAGATTGCTTACCCTCTAATACAACTTGCTGGGTGCGGTTAGCAAGGAAGCTGTTTATCTAAGTAAAGGTTTTACCTTGTACACCGTAGTGGTTCAGCTTCTTGGCAAGTCTAGCATGGGGAACTTTGTCGAAAGCCTTTGAGAAAGCGAGCAAAATGGCATCGATTTGGCCGGACTCATTAAGACACCTGGCAAGATCGTCAAGGGGTAACTATGAGTTGTGACTCACAGAAACGACGCTTGCGAAAACCGTGCTGTTTGTCAAACAAGATGTTGTGGTGGTCTAGGTTCGAGAACTTTGCATGCTATGCAGTTAGCGATATAGGTCTGTAGTTTGAGGGCTTTCCACAGTCACCTTTCTTAAAAACTGGGATGATACGAGCATGTTTCCAAGCAGTTGGACCCCTGGTCTAAAGAGGCTTTGAAAATACAAGATAGCGGTCGAGCCAGTATGGAGGCAAAGTTTTCAAGTAGCCTCGCAGGGATTTCGTCAGGGTCTGCGGCAGAGTGAGGTTTAAGATCACTCAGTATCTTGCGTACTCCTGGTTCGTGGATGTTGATGTCAGCCATATCAGGGTGCGGAGAGGGCCCCATGTCAGGGACAGATGTTGTATCCTCGTTGGTGAAGACTGACGAAAATTGTTCATTGAGGATGTCCGCCTTGACTTGGCTATCACTGTGAGAGATCCCATCTTTTCAAGGGGAGAGACACCACTGTTGTCACATTTCCTGCTTCTGATGAAGACCCAGAATCTCTTAAGAGAGTGAGGTTCACCCTCAGAGGGCTTAGCCACCATATCATTGATGTAGCGATAATAGGCCTTCCGACATTCTGACTGAATATACTTCTTGGCCTCGTGGTACGCAGCGCTGTCTTCAGAAGATTTGGTTTTAAAGGCCCTGTGTAAGAGCTTTTTCTTCTTGCGAGACATTCGATTGATCTTGGTATTGGTCCAGGGCTGGTTGAATCTCTGTGTGAGGTGAACTTGGATGGGATGTGTTCGTCCATCGCTTTGCAGCATCCTTTGCTGAAACAGTCCCACATGCTCCAGAATGTTCTGCACATCATCGGCCATACCCTCAAGAGACCTATGGAGGCCGTCGTTATCAAGTCTGTTCCAGCTTTAAACTTTTGTTCGTACAGGTCGCTGTCTTATTGGCATGATGTTTGAGTCAATGAATACAGCACACTCATGGTCGCTGACGCCAGGTATGGATTCACAGCGGTTAATGAGGGATGGCCTGCTAGTCAGGAAGACATCCAAGGTGCTATCAATTCTGGTCAGAAAAGACACTGACTGTGTCATACCAAGATTAGATGCTAGGTCGATAAAGCAGTTGTTAATGCTTTTGAGGTAAAACTAGTTCATACATGTTTGTGTGGGAGGATCGGGCTAAAAAGCACAACAAGTAGAAACGAGTTTATATATATTTCATGTGTTAAATCAGAACCAGTTTGGCAATGGCAAAGCATAGGCACATATCTTAGCTAATGTCTAGTGAATTCTGTTAAAACGAAAATTAAACAAAACTTCTAAAAAACCGTTGTTTGGCCTTGCTCGTGAGCTTGTGACATTCAACCCCAGTAGGCATATGGGGTTTAATATCATAACACTGAGGCAAAAAGTAACATTGTATGAAGGTACAGTGGGGTTAGATGTCGAAAGGAATACAGCAACTGGGGCAAAAATTCACAATATTGACGTCGACAAAAAATGAACAGGACGTATAGTTGATTGAAGGTGGAGGATAGTCCAAAATGAAAGTTAGCTTTTCGGTATCCAGTAGGTCAATTCTCAAGGGATTGTCACGAAATTTTGTAACCATTATTATTTGGTCATTTAACAACCATGAAAATTTCGCGTAATTCCATTTCGTATTTTTAATGTTAGACCATTTGACAACGCAATTCTGAGAATAAACCGGAGTGGAAGTTAATGGGTTTATAAATGTTATAGAGGAGCGTCATAAATAGACATTTACAACATGTCAAATTGTCTAACTTTTGAACTATACAATATTTTTTTACAAAATTTTCAGGACCGATGGCAAATGACTAGAAAATAGGGTTTACGAAATTTCATGAAAATATCTTGAGAATTGACTATATTTTGTCAAATTACAGGTCAGCGTCCTTGCTGTTTTGTCATTTACAACCATTTATTGTGAAGTACGTCCTACTTTATTGTCAGGTAGGCTATGGACGGAAACATTTTTTATTTAGAATATATGTATTCACATCATACTGCTTTTCTGTTATCCTCATGCTACCCTGGAATCACTTGACAGCTTGCAGATGACATCTTCTAATGGGTGTCTGTACAAATATTTCGCCTCAGGGTAAATGAGGACAAAGATGTCTACCATTGGGGTTAAAAGTCATAACCTGTGACTTTTAGCCCTGTGGCTGTGACTTTAACCCCATGGTGTGCAGCTTAGTGCATGTTCAAAATTTCAGAATGCCGGTACCGTTGGGTTTGCATATAAATCATTATGCATGCTAATAAATACAATGTAAAGGTTAAGCTCCAACACGACCTTGATATACTAACCTGAAATGTTGACAAAGTTTTTTTTACCAACTCTGAAGTCCCTTTTCAACATATGGCAAAATAACACTTCGTTACATTTCTGTCTTTACATTCTTGGGGAACACCGGGCATGCTATGTACAGATTAGGAAATGATTTGTAAACTTATCAGTGACGTCATATAATGGTATTTATACCCATAGAGAAAAGTAACAGGCAAGTGACTGGCCCATTGCCTTTTAGCCCCACCCTCCCCAACATATAAAAGGAACCTAAAAGGGCAATTGGTGATTATATAATAAAACCCATGATTTAATTTACAGACAGTAACATTATGTGCAGCAATCACAATTTCAGTCCTGAACAGTTCGTGTCCAATTAATCCCCACTGCAGTTGCGAGAAAGGGTCCACCATGGGCCTACCATGAATACACTGTAACACTGTCACATTGTACTCTTGTCGGACCCACCAAACATACATCATGTCCCCTGCTTGAGAATTTAGATATAAATTGGAGATGATAGTCATGTATTTTGCCAAGGCAGTTTATGTCACTATATCTTAGTGACCAGTTATCATCCAAAGTAAAATATGATTAAAGATAATTTTTTGTCAAATTGGATAATTTATGTACATCACCAACAAATCAAAATTATCTGTTATTTTTTCGGGAGTTGTGATCAAAATCACGATCAAAATGGAGAGACTTCCAAAACTACATGTATTATTTTGTTAAAAACGACTCGATTGATTATTTATTTATGATACATCATGGTAAGGTTTCACACACTGTTCCCCATGCCAGATTGCACACTGATCCCCGATCTCCTCTCCACAAGTCTCAGAAGTGTCATCTTACATGACTGTGTTTATCAAAGCATAGCAAATTAATCATATATAAACATTTCTATAAAGACAAAACTTGACCATTTCAGGCATATTCTGTAATTTCAGGAGCTACTATCTGATAACTGTTGTGATGTTGGTGAAAATATATATTATAATATTATAATATATCTGCAAGGTGTAGGCCTATGTATACTTGTATCCAGGCTAATATGTGAAACACGTGTGACCTACATAGTATGATGGGGATATCAGCATGGGGTAGTGTACAACAGCATTTAGGCATTCGGGTGTATGGATCTGCGACAAAAAGCTGCAGCTGAGTTGTAAAAAATGTTTGAGGAATCCCCTCCGCTGCCCGCTTATCACCATGATCTGCTAGTATGTCATACACCCAGCTGACATGGGTCATTGGCCCAGCGCTGTTTCGATGTTGGGCCGGCATCGCTTGCGCTGGGTCAACGCCTTACGGCCCTATTACACATAAGGCGAGAAACGAGAAATCGCGCGAGAAAAAATAGGCCTACTGTGCAAGCACTCAAATATCCCTCGGCTGATGCAGTGACTCTATATATATATGCCAGGTTTCAAGGCAATTAATTGAAAATAAGAACGATTTATTAAAATTGATAAAACCAAAATGGCCGCCACAGCCTTGTTTTCAGTCTCACATGTAAACGGACAATACTAATAGACTCGCAGACCAGGTGGCGGCCATTTTGATTATCGGTGGAAAGCTGAAATTCTAATCAGGTCATCTCCATACTCATGGGTAACTCACATAAAAAATTGGAGAGATCCAATAATTATTTTTCGAGTTATCGCGCAAGGAATTATTAAAGTAAAAAATCAAGATGGCCACCATAGCCTTGTTTTCAGTCGCACACGGAAACGGACAATGCTAATAGATTCGCAGACCCCGAAAACCTATATATACCAGGTTTCGAGGGAAATCTGAAAAAAGTAAAAAAAAAAAATTAATCGCCAGGTGGCGGCCATTTTGATTATCGGTTGAAAGCTGAAAATCTAATCAGGTCATCCCCATACTCATGGGCAACATCACACAACAAATTGGAGAGATCCAATAATTATTTTTCAAGTTATCGCGTTAACAAGGAATTTTGCAATTAAAAAATAAAGATGGCCGCCGTAGCCTCGTTAACGGTTGCACGCGAAAACGGACAATGCCAACAGACTCGCAGACCCTGAAAACCTTTATATACCAGGTTTCAAGGGAATTATGAGAAAAAAAAATTAAGTCGGAAAAAAAAAAATTTAGTCGCCAGGTGGCGGCCATTTTGATTATCGTTTAAAAGCTGAAAATCTAATCAGGTGATCTCCATACTCATGAGTAGCTTCACGTAAAAAATTGGAGAGATCCAATAATAAGTTATCGCGTTAACAAGAATTTTTTAAAATCTTTGACCTTTGACCTCTGACCTTGACCTTTGGTAAAAAAAAGTGCCCGGAGGGGTTGGATGTTTGTGTGAATTTTGAATTTGATCTGTTGCACCATGGTGGTGTAGTAGCCAAAAGAGTGTGTGCGGTGGCGGCGGCGGAGACGGCGCACGAAGGGGACGACAATACCCCTTCGGGCCCAACAGGCCGAGGGGTAAAAAACCGCTCTCAGTATATAAGCCATTGCTCAATTACACATAAAGCAAAAGCGAGAATTTACGGCAAAGCGAGATCTCGCCTCAGATCCCAACTGGGGCGGTTTTTCCGTGAAAGTTCGCGCAATTTTTTTAGCCCTGACAAATCATCGAGTTTGTTGTGGTGATCGCAACTCCACGTGGGAATCCACGTGGCTTCTGACATGACGTTCATACACTGTACAATACATGTACGTCCAGTGGTTTATATAAATGGAGGCATGGATCACAGCTTCACGTTTCGTCACCTCTCATCACTATATACTATATGTTATATATACGAAGTGCCAACCCTATCACTTATATTCCCTATACCCAGCCATAATTTAAGTCAAAACCTTTCGCAATATTTTCTCTGCACGTCCGTCTTTGTTCCCTGAACCAGTAGGCCTACCCATTGCTATTTCACACCTGATTTTCATATCCCGCGCGGTTTCTCGCTACAAGTGTAGTAAGATCACCGCAGAGAGTTTCTCGAAAATTCGCGCGATTTCTTGCTTCTCGTCATATGTGTAATCGGGGCTTTATGGTGATGAATGTGTAGATAAGAGTCAAACATGCATAGATTGAGTAAGCAGGTAAGTGAGCGTTGTGAAGGCCATAAATTCAAGTTCGGGGGCAAACATCAAACTGGTGCCTCGCGTGTTTTTTTCAATAGGCAGCTGGTCAGCCTGACTGTGACCGGCGACCTCGTCAGCTAGGATAGGCCTAGTTCCATACCAAAAATAATTTGGCCCAGTGTGGTGTTTAGGCCTATAGGCCTGATTGTGCTCACCATGTGTTGTTTTATCTGCTGGGATTAAATGGTCATTGATAAGAATTTAGACTAGCTCATTTAAAATTTGGAACATACATAAAGGTCTAGAATTTTTTCGTCTTGTTTTCAAGTCAGTCCAGCCCAGGTTCTGAATGAAAGATGTCACACTGACTGTTTGTCTATAATTTTGGGTGACAAATCTTGCTGCTGCTCTCTGAATTTTTTCTAATTTATCAATGTCTTTTTGTCTAAAGTGGTCCCAAGAATATTCTAAGGATGATCTGAGCACGGAGAAATAGGCAGTCTCCCTTAATTTGGGGGGACATACCTTCAGGTTCCTCCGAAGGAAGCCAGGGTGGAATTCGCTTCACTGCTAATTTTATTAACCCATTTAAGCCCACTGGCGACAAAAGTTGCCACTGATCAAATTGATGACGCCATGGTTACTAAACTATTTTAACTACATATGATGGTGTACAACTTGGTTTACTTATTCTGTGGCAGTTTCACAGACAGAATACTTGTATCATCGTGTTTAGTGAAGAAATTCAAGTTTGCAATATGCCACAGTAGCGCCTTGAAAAGTAGACGTAAGTAAAATTTCACTTCACATACCAGAATGAAAACTGTGTGTGGGTAACCTAACAACAGTCTGCATGTCTATGATATTTAATTATTCTACATATAACTAAGCTGTTGTCGATATGAAGCTAAATAATGTGACTGGCCACAAAAATTGCCACGGGGCTTATACATATAGCATATTGTAGTATAGTATTAAATATTGGCTTCATGTATGACTGTATAAGTTGAATTATATTATCCTATTTGGACAATCGGTTGTAATTATAGCTACGTCGAGTAGTTGGTAGCTCGGTTATAACCCGATAGCTGTGATCAACTGGCTGGGTTAAAGTACTACTGCAATTTGAAAATATGTAGATTGTCAACAAATGTTGCCATTGGGAACTTGCGCACTATAATATAATTTAAACAGAAAACATTAGATTTTCTTTTCAGATACAGCATGGGACATGCTTTGCAGTGACTTGAGCAGTTCTGACAGCGAAACAGAAGACCATATAGGCTACCACGGTGTTTATTGAATTTAAAATGTCATGTATCAGGGGGTCACCCAGGATCAATAAATTCGGAAACTGTTGAAAGACGGCAGGCATTCCTCCGGTGAGATAATTGACTGTAATGAGGAAACTAGCAACGATGATACAAATCTGTCGATGTATGGATACTGTAAGGTTCGTCCTCTTATGGTGGGATGGGGAGCCCCTCGCGCCGAGAGTACCTGTAAGTGACCCATCAGAGCCTCTAGTGTGGGGTCACAATGGCCGTCGAGGGAATCTGCCCGATCTCACCATTTAAACTCAAACTTCCTTCCCCGTCGAGTCGACGGTTCCAAACAAATCATAAAACTCTTTCTCCACTTGTCATGTTTATTCGTTTGACATTTGGCAACAACAAAGCACAACCTCCGCGCACGGCACGTCCTATCTGACTTAGCGAGAGCGAACTACGGCACGTCCGTAGTCGCCGAGTGTAACGCCTGAAGTGCAGGAAAAAGTACCAAAGCCGCCCGGCTGCAATTGTGTGCACCCGTCACCAAGGTACGGTAACGAGGCGGTCGTCCACAACCTCCCGCGTCCGAGAAGCCGGGGATAACTGCCACCTTAACTGAACGAAGTCAGGATCCTACATTACCCCCGGGTGAGTGATAACGTAGGACCCAACTGACGTGTAGGAGACTGCTTCGTGCAAGTAGCGGGGTTGTAAAAATATGTAACCTCTTATAACTAAGCATAGTTTAAAAAATATAGCGAGTGTGGTTACAGCGTGGGTGGTTGAAATCGCAGCATTATACATGAATTGTCCCATCCTCTTAACACCAACTGTCCTTTATGTATGTATTCATTTGCTGCAAGCTGCGATCAACCCATTCATTTAATTAACATAAATTTCTATTCGTATTTTAGCAATGAACTTGCTAAAAAAAATGTCTTTACATTTATATATCTGTACACAATGCTGCCAGGCCTGGCATATTCATTTACAATTTAAAAACATTGTTAATACGATGTATGCGGTTGGGCCCGCCATAGATGTCGTTAGGCGCAACTATGGCGTGAACCATCTGCACGAACCGGGCAGGAGTCTGGATTATTCGTCCGACTCTAGTTTTTCGCGCTGTTTGGTCGGTCGAAATTTTTTCGCGATTAGCGATATTCGCATGGTTGCTTTTGGTCGAGTCGATTACGGCGTCAGCAGCACCCGGGGTTTTACCCCGTAGATGTAAAGGTATGCGGGAATACGTTCGTAAACCACCGCCGTTCCCGTTAGCGCGGGACACGGCGGGGGCTCGCGAATGCGGCGCTACATAAGTATTGTCTCTGTTAGACAAGTTGACTTTAACATCTATTTGCTTTGGGACTGTGGCCGATTTTTTAATGCTTCTGCCTGCCGTCGACTTTTTCGTTTTAACTTTCGTCCCGTTGGACGTCGGAGTGTCCGCACTACCAGTTCTAGGTGGACCCTGTGGATTCCTACTAGATGTCCTGGTAGCCGTCGATCTCCGTGGTTTGCTTGGCGTTTTACGCTGTATTGTCGTACCTGTCGTAGGCTCGCACTCAAGATGTGCGGGTTTAACGCGATCTAAAGAGACCGTCTCAACCTTGCCTTTAACTAGGATTTTCATTACTCTGCCACTCCTCGCGACGACCTTATATGGTCCGTCGTAAGGGGCGGTCAGAGGCGGCGCAATTGCGATTCGGCGAAAGAATACATGAGTACATGTAGCTATTTCCTTGAATTGGAAAATGTTGTGTTGTTGTGTGTCACGTGGCGGACATAGACGGAGACGCGACATGGCCACGCGTAGCTTGACTGAATAATTCTCCAAATCAGTGTTGGCGTCGACGGTGTACTGTTTAGTAAACTCTCCTGGGAGTCTAAGGGTTGTCCCGTAAATCATCTCGGCAGCTGACCTGCCTAGTCTCTCTTTAACGGCTAAACGAACTCCTAAAAGCACAGCGGGTAACGTGATAGTCCACGGGTTCGGTGACTCGTGCGCCATAATGGCAGCTTTCAATTGATGGTGGAAACGTTCGACCATGCCATTCGACTGAGGGTGATAACTCGTGGTACGATTCCGAATAATCCCGAATTGATTACACAAACTATCCCACAATTTGGACTCGAATTGAGCGCCCCTATCAGTGGTGATAGTGGCAGGGGTACCATAACGTGCTATCCACCCGCTGAAGAAGGCATCGGCGACCGTTTCGGCTCTAATATCTACCATAGGTATAGCTTTGGGCCAACGTGTAAAACGGTCGACGCAAGTCAGCAGATATCTAAAGCCATCAGCATAAGGTAAGGGTCCGACTATGTCTACGTGGCCATGATCAAATCGCTCATTAGGTTCAGTGAACTTTCCGAAAACTGGGGTGTTATGACGTGAAACTTTAGCAGTCTGGCAACCCTTACAGGTACGACACCATCTAGCAATATCTATATTCATGCCGTGCCATACAAATCGGGTATTAATCAAAGGTTTGGTAGCTCTATGCGATGGATGGCCAAAACCGTGCAAGTTTGAAAAAAATTCCGGCGAAATTTCGCGGTAAGGTACGGCCGGTTGTGTCCCGTGGACACATCACACCAGATCAATTGATTATCGAACGATTTTATTAGTTTGAACTTCATAGTGGATGTAGTCGAGTGTCTCAAACCCGTGAATTCCGCGTCATTAGCTTGGTCGAGACTTAACTCTTTATAGTCTATCGCTGGTCCATCATGTATCGCTGACACTGATGGTCGTGACAGCGCATCAGCGACGAAATTTGTCTCTCCTTTTACATATCTAATATCGGTGGTGAATTCAGCGATGAAAGCTAAATGACGTGTTTGTTGTAGGGACGCGCGCTCAGTCACGGATGACATTACGAATGTCAACGGTTTGTGATCTGTATTAACAAACAAAGAAATTTCGTCCTTCTAAATTGTGTCTGAAATGTTTAATTGTAGCGTATACTGCCAAAAGCTCACGATCGAACGCGCTGTAGCGTGTCTCTGCTGGGTTCAGCTTCTTGCTGAAAAACGAAAGTGGCTGCCACATACCGTTTAAAAATTGCTGCAAAACGCCACCAACGGCAACATCACTAGCGTCGCACGTGATGTTAATCTGAGCCGTAGAATCTGGGTGCACCAGAAGCGTAGCGATTGCCAATATCTGTTTTGACTCAGAAAATGCTGACTCTGCATTTTTATTCCACTTCAAATCGAAATTTGACTTCGGTGACAGTCTGGTATGTCCTTCGTTGGCAGCTGTCAGTAGATTATTGAGTGGTGTCAATTTCGCGGCGCAATGCGGTATGAAACGGTGGTAGTAATTCACCATTCCCAGATATCTACGCAATGCTCGTTGCTTTTCGGGTTTAAAGAAATTAACAATCGCGTCAACGGCGCTGGGTAACGGCGAAATTCCTTCAGCGCAAACGTGGTGACCTAGAAAACTTAATTCAGTTGTACCGAACTGACACTTTTCAGGACCAATGATAATTCCGTATTCAGATAGTCGAGCAAAAAGAATTCGTAGATGTTTCTTATGCGTTTTATGATCTGGGCTGGTTAACAGTAGGTCATCCAAATAAACAAAAACGAAATCAAGTCCGCGTGTAACGTGGTCTATAAAGCGCTGAAACGTTCGACCGGAATTTCTTAGACCAAACGGTGTTCTAGTGAAATTAAACAAGCCAAAAGGTGTAGTAACGGCAGTCTTGTGTACGTCGGACGGTTCCACAGGAATTTGGTAATAAGCCCTGACCAAGTCGATCTTTGAATTTTTTTTCGATCCGGCTAAACGCTGCGTGAAATCTTGTACATGAGGAATCGGATAACGGTTCGGTACGGTCTGTGCATTCAAACTACGGTAGTCCCCGCATGGTCTACAATCGCCGTTTTTCTTTGGCACCATGTGAAGCGCTGAGGACCACCCACTGTCGCTGGGTTCAATGACCCCTAGTTTTATCATCTCATCAAACTCGCGTTTTGCGGTAACCAGCTTATCGGGTGCTAAACGTCGTGGTCGTGCAAACACCGGGTGTCCTTTAGTCACTATCTTGTGTGTTATACCGTGTTTAACGGTCTCACCCTTTGTCGTAGGGCGTGTCAGTTCCGGGAACTGGCCGAGGAGTTTTGTGTACTCATTCTGAACGGTGTCAACTCTGTTCAATGACAGAGGTTTAATCGATGACAGTGAAGCGGCAATAGCTAGACCTGTACGCATGTCCCGGAGACATCTGCTACTCAAGTCTACGAGCAAATTATAGTGGATTAAAAAATCAGCCCCGATTATGGGTTGCTGCACATCTGCCACTATGAACGTCCACGGATATTCGCGCTTTAAGCCGACATCGACGACGCGTTTACAGGTGCCGTAAGTATGTATAGTACTGTTATCAGCTGCCACCAGGGGGAGACTGTCAGCGTTCGAAATCCCGTTAGCGCAAGATTTCGGCAGAACACTGACAGCTGCGCCCGTGTCGATCAAATATCTGCATGTCCTTTATCTGCGACATATAATAATTTAGAGTGTGATAACGCGATATTTGCTACTTCGCGCTGACCTAATGTGACATAGTATGAACAGGGTTCACTGCACAAGCGCGCCTTTTCACCATAAGTGTGGTGGTAATAGCAAACCTGTGCAGTGGCTGTGTCGGTCGGTTGTGCGACATTATTTTGCGGCGTTTGCGGCGGCGGTGCGAAAGGTCGAACATTTTGTTGTGCATTAGTACAATTATTTGATTCATGAACAAACTCAGTGGCCTGTGCATTCGGCGGCGGAACAAAAGGTGGAGCATTATTCTTCTCATTTCTATACTGACTAGGTTGGTTGCTAACAAAACCTGAGGCCTGAACATTATGAGCAAATGCAGGCGCGGGAGCATAGTTATTTGCTCGTCCACGTCCTTTATTTCTTTTCCTCTCTGATGTAGTCACGGTTTCCAGTTTCTTAATTCGCCTAGACAAATCCTCCAACAAACCAACTAGTTTGGTGGTTTCTTCTACCTTAATCTCTGCGACCCCCGGCTTACTCTCTTCGACGTCCTCTTCGGCTGCCAGTGCCCGGTCGGCCAAAACGGCCAAACTTTCGAGGGTGGCACTGTCGGGTTGAGTCACCAAATAAGTTCTTATTGAAGCGGGCATCTGCCGGATGAATGCTTGACGAATTACTGCTTTCCCCACCACGGCTCGTGGTCCGGAGCCAGCCGCCTTTTGTAAACGCCGCATGAAACGCGAGGGAATGTCATTACCAATCCTTTCACCAGAGATCACTTTGTTAACCCTTTCGGGTGTGGTCAAACCTCGTCTCTCTATCAAGATCGCTTTCAGGCTTTCGTATTTATTGGACCTGAAAGGCTGAAGTAGCACGTCCCTCACATCCGATGCGACCTCGCCCGAAAGTGCAGCGCAGGTTAAGCTGTACCTCTCATCATCATCGTTGATCTGGTGAAGAGCAAACTGAGTCTAAATTTGGTTGAACCAGAGTTCAACATCCGAAGCGTAGAAAGTGGCGATTCTGAACTTGGGTAAGTTCGAAGCACATCTCTGCGACTGTCTACCGAGCGGTGAAGAACTCCTTGAGGAGTCGCTCCTAGAGTGAGAAGTCATACGTTTAGCTCGGGCAATTCGAGCAAAATCAGCTTTGAGGCGTTGATATTCTTCATCTGCCTCTCGGAATCGAACCTCATTGTCCTCACTGTCTTGACGATAATCATCTTTAGGTCTAGCACCCGAACCTTCTAGGGGCGTTGACATGAAGCCTTCACTGTCGTACTGCTTCGACATTATGAAGTAGTGTTTTTAAATTATCTAACTAGTGAAGCATTTGAGATAGCTGGCCTATTGGCTCTATGTCTATCTCAAATGTGTTTAAAATGGCATGTCGTATTAACACACGCCAACTATTTTGACGCGCCGTGCGCGGATAGGTTGTGCGTTGCCGTGTAAATCAGATGAAAAATGTCTCTAATATGCTGAATCTGAGAATTGTAGACAGTAGAAAATGTTCATGCTATGTCGCATGTTGCGAGAAACAGGGGTTGCAGATTAGTTGAAAATGCTTCGCTGAGGGTGCACCTAAATGCTGTGCACTAATTCACAAAGGTATATATTGATTGAAGTGAAAACTGAAGGTCTATATTTGACATAAAACGTTTTCACTTATTCACACACATGCAAAATGGTACAGTGAAAACCGTAGGTCAAAGTGGTACATAAAAAAAAATATATGCTAGATACATTTATGACATGCTATGCTAAGCTAGGATAATAGTATTTTGTGAATCGACCTGGGTGAAAAAAAAAAAAAAAAATTCACGCAAGTCGAAAAACACATTTAAATATTTGCAATGTTTCGCAATAGCGCAACTGTCAAATCGAATATTTCTGTATTTATGAAAAATTTAAACTTCAGAAATAAACTATCGTGAGAAAATTTCGTTCTCAAACTGATAGACTAAATGTGACTGCGAAGAAAAACACTTACATTTATGATTTTAGAATAATATTTAAAACGTGACTGACAGTAGTCTATGCTGATTAATGATATAGTATATCATTTCGCTGAAAAATGATGTCTGTGATGAACATTCCACTTTTTTTTTTTTTATAATGGTACGTTCATCACCGAGTCATTCTCATAAACGTCCGAATCAATCGCTCGCATCGATTCATTGATTGACGTATAAACCGACTGTCTTCGTAGCGGTTGCGTTTATGTCGTCTGTGGTGGGTGTGTGTATTGTCGGTGCTTCCAGCCTGTGCGGCAGGCAGCATGTGGCTTGTAGTCTGTGACGGCATGCTTGGAGCGGTGTGTACATAGTATATGGTCAGCATCCCCGTCTCGCCTCACATTAGCATATTCATTACCTACTGCGTTCCCAAATAAGGCGCTAAATAGGCTAGAACGATTACAAACACCGAAGGGCGTTTCAAAGTGAACAAAAATCTCCACAATTAGTGGTACAATTTTGTTTTCGAAACAACTTATTTATATTTCTTCTCCTTCAATCGTTTTAAAAAAGAAAATTTATAAACAATTTAAAAAAAATTATTACAGCCAGTCCGTGTAAAATTTTGAACACGTGAGAAATGATCTCCACCAAATCAAAATGGCGGCCTAATTTATGCTAATGTGATGTGGCGACACAGGTTCACTGTCCAGATGCATGCCGGTTATGGCGGAACACGTGGGTGCCCACGGCGGGCGATCAGCTAAGTAAGGGACACCAGCGTCCAAAATGGCGCACACCTACCAAATACATGTACAATATTCAGCATTCTCTGAAATAACATATGATAATAGTACAAAATATTGACCTACGGTCCAGGGAATATTTTAAACAGACCAAATAAGACCGTTTATTGACATTCATTTAGGGAAACAATTTATTTTGGCCCTAAACCTATTAAAGGTTACCTGAGTCGAAGCGATATTTATAATTTCTGTTGATTTTGCTGAAAAAATCGGAAAAATGACCAGACTTCGTCTGTGGACTTTAAAATCGAGTCACCCAATTATGGTAATCAACGATAAAAATTGAGTTACCGAAAATACCCACTTCCTACTCGCCTACAGTGGCATTATTAGGATGAAGGCATTAAACAAACTCTTACATTTAATAAATGATAGGCTAAGTCTATGAGAATAATTTTGTGGATTCTTCTAGAGAAACCGACAAAGTCGCCATCTTGAAAAGGCGCCAAACAAAAAATCCCTTAAAATAATCAAAACTATCCTTGAAAACAGTGGTTTTCAACTGGCGTCTAGGTGAAAACACTGTTGCGTAGACGATCAGTCGTCAGGGGTCACCAGTATGGTGGGATGGGGAGCCCCTCGCGTCGAGAGTACCTGTAAGTGACCGTTGGAGCCTCTAGTGTGGGGTCACAATGGCCGACGAGGGAATCTGCCCGATCTCACCATTTAAACTCAAACTTCCTTCCCCGTCGAGTCGACGGTTCCAAACAAATCATAAAACTCTTTCTCCACTTGTCATGTTTATTCGTTTGACATTTGGCAACAACAAAGCACAACCTCCGCGCACGGCACGTCCTATCTGACTTAGCGAGAGCGAACTACGGCACGCCCGTAGTCGCCGAGTGTAACGCCTGAAGTGCGGGAAAAAGTACCAAAGCTGCCCGGCTGCAATTGTGTGCACCCGTCACCAAGGTACGGGAACGAGGCGGTCGTCCACAACCTCCCGCATCCGAGAAGCCGGGGATAACTGCCACCTTAACTGAACGAAGTCAGGATCCTACACTCTTGTCGAGGATCTGAATGGAGCCTTCAAACAGGCTGACATCCCTGAAAATAGCAGCATTGACGAAACAATGATACCGTATATGATACCCTTGGGCCACAGACCAGGAATTGCTTGTACGCTTCGGTACAGCTGCCAAAATGGGTCGGCTACTACAGTGTGCAAGTGCATCTGCAGAGTAAAATGCCATCCATTTTCATCAAACACTGGCCAAAAAGAAGCGAGAAGCGGTATAGTCACTGCGGACGCACTGGGGACCGACGCACCGTATGTGACATTGCACCCAGACAATATCAGATGGCATGCTACTGACTTATTTTAGTATAATATACCATCGCATACTAGTATGGTACCTGGTAGCTTCTTACCCACTTCAAGCTGGATATTTCTAGTATAATTATTGACGTCATATTCGAATTTATAGGCGTGTTGATTATGATTATTAGGTAGTTCAATGTTGATCTACATAATTTAAAGTTCTGCCTATTATTCACCACGTTCAGATACTACCTACAGAGTCTCCTGTGTTACTGATAGTCAGGGCTACTGGTGGTGGTGGTGGTTTGTGATTTGTTCAATCCCCTTAAAGCCCAGTGGCAACAAAAGTTGCCAGTGTAAGAGGTCAACTTTCTAGTAGGCCCCTATCATGGACTATTTTTTTCATCAGATTTGACATTCAGTGACATAATTGTGCAAATCGATGTTGAATGTTTTTAGGTGGGAGTATTTTAAAAAGTTGGGCTTTAATGGGTTAATGTGGGCTTCCCATTCCAGATATTCTGTGGGATGAATGATCAAAAATAAAATATCCGTTGAACTTCACTCATAATTAGGTTTCTTGGTACCAAAACAAAGATAAACATCTTAGCTAAAATCTAGAGGGGGTACCTTTATCAAAATGATCCGAAAATGGTAAACCGGGGCAAAATGTTCCAACATTAACAAAAATTATATTTTGTATTATATATCGGCCATTATCAGTGATATCTGCACATATAAAGTGTCTAAACCCACGTTTTGATGGTCAAATATGATTATAAAGCCAGCTATAGGCGGGTACCTTTGACAGAATTGTCCAAAAAGGGTCAACTGGGACAAAATTACCCACCATTACCGAAAATTCTATTTTGTGTCATATCTCGGCCGATATTACAGATATCTGCACATATATGAGGTGTCTATACCCAGGTTTTGGTGGTTAAATATCATTTTAAAGCCAGTTATAGATTGTTCAGGTGACTTCTTGCTGCCATTACCTGATGCTCTGTGTTTTTTGATTGTCAAATATTTTGTCGCAGCCGCCGTTTAGTTGATCTGATTCCATTATAACGTCTTCCAAGTAAGTATATTATTCAACATGCGGACAGTGGAATATTTTGTCTCACTTTAAATGACCTTCACTGACCACTTGTACATTCCCATTAATTCACATTTTCAATCAGATATGGCCACATTCCGCCAGGGAACAATATCTTACCTACTGACATGTCTCAATCCCTAAATGTTAGTTTGAACGGAGGAAAATTTTTGATGGACATGTACGGTAGGACAATGTCGACCTTGGAAGATAGTGCAAAAAGAAAGTTGACAGAGTAGATGGCTTGTATATCTATATGTACCAAACAATATAAAATATTTCAAGTGACAGGAGGTAGGATAATTGTGAAAATCAGCTGAAATTCCATAAAGTCTCATAGCGAAAGAAGATATTTCGCCAAAATGTAATTACCCAAACTGAATCTACAATGATCAAAATATACATGCTAAACCATGGACCAATTGTCACAAAAAGAAGCAAAAAATTAAGTGGTGAAGCTTACATCAACCAAATCTGCATTTAAGTAGGGACATGGTGTGTGATCCACCCACCTTACTTTTATCTTAGGACGGCATAACATATCATGTTTGAAAAGCATAAACACGTGTCTGTAATGCCCATTTATCTTCGTGTTCCATAAACTATTTGAAACAATTGATTGTGCGAGCCCACACTTCAGGGAGCAATCACCAAGTCCAGTATTCTGAAGTTAATAATACACTGGACAACAATACCAACCGGTTGTCGATCAAAATATTCTTATGATATCTATTACACTGCGTTAGAACATCTGCTACCTACAAAAATATTACCATGGAACACGTTATAATTGAATCAGGTCAACTAAACGGCGGCTGCCAACTGAGGATGGGAAATGTTTGACAGCAAAAAACCCCAGAGCATCCTGGCATTATAAGGATATAACTGGACACTATGATATTTTGATATTGAACCAACATATTCGCACATCATGATGCAATATTTTGACATTATGATGTCACATACTGCAATTGAAATGTTTATTCTGACATTATAATGCCACATGGTTAAGTTATCATCCCATTCTAATTGAAGTGAATACATGAATAAGCGGACATACACTGAACAACAATGCCAATCTGGAGTATAAATAATCAAATCAAAATAATATTGTATCATACATACTGCACTGTCTTAGAAGATCTGCTACCTATGAAACTATTAACTGGAAGACGTTATAATGGAATCAGATCAACTAAACGGCAGCTGCGACTAATGTTTGACAACCAAAAAAACACGGAGCATCAGGTAATGGCAGCAAGGACTCACCTGATCAATCTAAAACTTGTTTTAAACTGGTATTTGTCCATCAAAACCTGGGTATCATAGACACTTCATGTGTGAAGATATCCGTCATATTGGCCGAGATATGACACAAAATAGAATTTACGGTAATGGCGGGACATTTTGTCGCAGTTTGCCCTTTTGGACAATTCTGTCAAAGCTACCCGCCCATAACTGGCTTTATAATGTTATTTGGCCATCGAAACCTGGTTATAGATACCTCATATGTGGAGATATCTGTAATATTGGTCAAACAATGATACAAAATATAATATTCGGTAATAGCTAAACATTTTACCCCGGTTTACCCTTTTCAGCTAATTTTGACAAAGGTATCCCCCTTTAGATTTTTTGCTAAGCTGTTTATCTTTGTTTTGATACCAAGAAACCTAATTATGAGTGGAGTTCGACCAGATTCTATTTTAAGCCTTTTTTGGAAATCATCCCACATAGTAAGAGTCTCGATAAGGCGAACACCAAGGTATGGTGTTGATGAAACATATTCTAGTGTTTCGCTTTTCAAGGTGTTGCTAGGTTACTGCATGGAATTCCAGTTTTTTTTTATTTCGGCCTGGACACTCTCAGGACCGAGCATTTCGAGGGGTTGAAACACATCCCCTATCGACCTGCCCAGTCCTGTAACGCAGATAGGTCTCTATGCAGCTCATCCTTATCTGCTCGACATTTTATCGGCGATAGGCCTACAGGAGGCAGTCATCTGCATAGAGACGAACCTTCGACGAGACCATGGAAGGGATCGAGGTCAATTATATGGGTAAAATTTTAGAATCCAATTAAGCTTGTGTAATATGTACTTTTTTGTCTGATTATGCCTAAGTGAATTTGTTATACTGTAAATGTTCCGCATGTAATATTGACACATTATCAACTATATTTCTGAAAAAAATCATCTTCTTTCCAGTGGTGTCTCATGTGATCCTCTATTCGTAGCAGAAATAAGTAAAAATTGAGATTAAAAATTTGTACCCTAAAATTATGTAACCGCTTCCTATTTTTTTTTCAATTAACCACAATTTAAACTAGAAACGACTTTTACTTTTCAAGTAACAGTAATGTTTGGACTTCGATTTTTGACTTTTTGCGCCTTTTTTAATTTTTTTGATTTTCTTAACATTTTTGACTTCTTGTGACTTTTTGACTTTTTGTTACTTTTTGACTTTTTTTATACTTTTTTTATACTTTTTTTACTTTTTTTCACTTTTGTGACTTTTTTTGACTTTTTTTGCTTTTGTGACTTTTTTGACTTTTTGTGACTTTTTGTGACTTTTTGTGACTTTTTTGACTTTTTGTGAGATTTTTGCGTTTTTTTGACTTTTTTTGACTTTTTTTGGACTTTTTTTGACTTTTTTTGAGTTTTTTGAGTTTTTTGAGTTTTTGTGACTTTTTGATTTTTTTTGACTTTTTTTTTACTTTTTTGAGATTTTTGACTTTTTTGACTTTTTTTGACTTTTGTGCCTTTTTTGACTTTTTTGAGATTTTTAAGATTTTTGACTTTTTTTAACTTTTTAAACTTTTTGCCTTCTCTCTTCCTCCTTTCTCACCTCCACTGTCATATCATTCATCTCACCATCCTCAGGAGGTTCTCCTGGCCCAGTTTAGCCTATATGTGCACAAAGGCGGCCTTAAACTGCATTAATTCATTCCCCTTGGTAATTACAACTGTTATTTTAATAATAAATAAACCAATCTAGGATTTAAAATGTTTCTAGTGTTCATGGTGACCAGAGGGTGAAGTCGCCCAATACAATGACCTATTGTGAGAGGCGGCCGGCAATACAATGCTCCATTGTGAAGGCCGACTATCCTTTCAATTGGATGAATGAGCTATAAACCGACATGTAAACAATTGCACCGACACTGGACCGCATAGTGGATTTACAAAATCCTTAATAAAACTGGATCCACTGTCTGGATCAGCGAAAAAAGATATAGCAACTCAAGTCAATACCTAAGGATCAATGTGCCAAAGTTTGAAGTCGATTACTCCTAAACTGAAGGAGAAATAGCCCTTGCAAAAAAGGTCAGTGGTAATTCATATAGTGGATTTATGAAATCTGGATCAAATCCAGATCCACTATCGCGATAAATGAAAAAAAGGTCTCGTCTGGAAGATGTATACCTAAGGACCATTGTGCCGAGGTTTGAAGTAGATTACTTGTAAACTGTCTCTGTAATCGCGGACTAAGAAAGATAATAATAACTAGAAACGACTTTTACATTTCAAGTAACAGTAATGTTTGGACTTTGACTTTTGCGACTTTTTGTGATATTTGGAAATTTTGGAGCATTTAGACCATTTGGAACATTTGAAACATTTTTACATTTCGGCCATTTGAGACATTTGGAACAATTCTCTGCAATTACAACTGTTATTTTGATGTTTAAATCTGGCATTTAAAATGTTGCTACTATTGATATCAAACACTCGATGTTGGCTGAATGCTGGGTCACTGTTCGCGATGCTGGACCATCACTGAAACATTATTTGATATACATATGTATTTTAATTATTACCCCCTGGTAATTAGAGGGTCAAGACGGTCGGGAAGCCCGGTACAAGCCACCACCATAACGCGGCGTCCACATAACAAAGACGCTTTGTGTTGACCGACTCTCCTATTGAATTGATCAACCGACATGTAAATCACTCTACCAACATAAGTACACATAGTGGATTTACTAAATCCTGAACAATTCTGGATCCACTAGCGGGATCACTGAAAAAAGCTATAGCCTGGTACCTGAATACCTAAGGATCATTGTGCCAAACTTTGACGTCGATTACTCCTAAACTGAAGGAGAAATAGCCCTTGCAAAAATGGTCAGTGGTAATCCATATAGTGGATTTATGAAATCTGGATCAAATCCAGATCCACTATCGGGATAAATGAGAAAAAGGTCTAGTCTGGAAGATGTATACCTAAGGACCATTGTGCCGAAGTTTGAAGTACATTACTTGTAAACTGTCTCTGTAATCGCGGACTAAGAAAGATAATAATAACTAGAAATGACTTTTACTTTTCAAGTAACAGTAAAGTTTGGACTTTGACTTTTGCGACTTTTTGCGCCTTTTTTATTTTTTTGACTTTTTTGAATTTTTTTAACATTTTTGACTTTTTTTGACTTTTTGACTTTTTGTTACTTTTTGACTTTTTTTTGACTTTTTTTGACTTTTTTTTTAATTTTAGACTTTTTTGACTTTTGTGACTTTTTTACTTTTTTTTACTTTTTTTTGACTTTTTTTTACTTTTTTTTACTTTTGTGACTTTTTTGACTTTTTTGACTTTTTGTGACTTTTTTTTAGTTTTTTTGACTTTTTTACTTTTTTTTGACTTTTTTTGACTTTTTTAAGATTTTTGACTTTTTTGACTTTTTTGACTTTTTTTGACTTTTGTGACTTTTTTTGATTTTTTTTTAGATTTTTGACTTTTTTGATTTTTTGACTTTTTGCCTACGCTCTTCCTCCTTTCTCTCCTCCACTGTCATATCATTCATCTCACATTCCTCAGGAGGTTCTCCTTGTCCAGTTTAGCCTGTATGTGCACAAAGTTGGCTTTAAACTGCATTGATTCATTCCCCCTGTAATTACAACTGTTATTTTAATAGTTAGCATTTAAAATGTTATTATTAAATGGTAATGATGATCAGAGGGTCAAGTCGCCAATACAATGACCCATTGTAAGAGGCGGCCGGCCAATACAAAGAGCCATTGTGTTGACCGACTCTCCCATAGAATTTATCAATAGGTTACCAACCGCCATGTAAATCACTCTACCAACATTGGTACACATAGTGGATTTACTAAATCCTGAACAATTCTGGATCCACTAGCGGGATCACTGAAAAAAGCTATAGCCTGGTACCTGACTACCTAAGGATCATTGTGCCAAAGTTTGACGTCGATTACTCGTAAACTGAGTGAGAAATAGCCTTTGCAAAAATCGTCAATGGTAATCCATACAGTGGATCGACGCAATCGGGATCAGGATCAAGATCCACTGGCGGGACAAATGAAAAAAAGGTCTACTCTGGAAGATGTATACCTAAGGACCATTGTGCCGAAGTTTGAAGTAGATTACTTGTAAACTGTCTCTGTAATCGCGGACTAAGAAAGATAATAATAATAATAATAATAATAATAATAATAAGAAAAAGAAAGTCTCTTTTGGATACTAAAAAGCTTGGACGATGACGTCCAAACTTAATAATAATAAGATGAAGAAAGTTGCTTTGCGACTCCAACATGCTTGGACCATAAGGTCCAAACATAATAATAAGATGAAGAAAGTTGCTTTGCGACTCCAACATGTTTGGACCATAAGGTCCAAACATAATAATTTGTAGGAAATGGTATGGTTTAGAATGTAATAATTGCATTTTAAACTGTCTACGGTACAGTCACGTTCCAGTGGCACCTCACAGAAGTTAAATTCTATTCAGAAATTGTTGCTAATATTAGTGTAAAACACGTGTATATGATCCTTATTTTTTGGAATATCCAGCTTCCTATTCTCAAATAGCTGTTTATAGATTATACCATGGCTAAAGTTGTATCGTCCTGCATATCAGCCCGACCTTGTTGTATTCTCCAGAGGGTGATGGGTCTTGTACATATCGCCCGAAGGTCTAGGGCGATATGTACAAGACCCATCACCCGAAGGAGAATACAATTAGGGAGGGCTGATGTGAAGGAAGATACAACTTTAGCCATGGTATTGTCTTTTTATCTCATACCAAAATTTCAGTCAAAGTAGGCCTGGACTAGAGAACTGCAATTTATAAAGTGAATTACCTTAGCCTAGGCCTATAATTGTAACATGATATTTAAGTTCACCCTATAGTTTATGTTAAGATTAATAGCAATAGTCTAGCCTACTATATATTCACTTTTTCAAGTTCAATGGCGAAATAATTACTTCCAATTCATGAACTGTGTAGGCCTATGGATTGCGTTGCGACATTTCTCACGTCTCAGTGGCACGACACCTGACGGATGAGCAGTGACACAGGTGGGGAGGGGGGGGGGGAGAGGGGGGCTGCCTGTTGATGCGCGTGTCGTTCACGAGTTACGTCAGGTTATGCTGGTTGCGCAACAGTCATTGACCCAATGCTAGACGATGGCCCAATCTTAGTGACGGCTGTGTAGCTTTCGCCCATCAAACACGAAGCATTGACCCAATGTTATTCTAATGTTGGCCCTCCGTGTTCGACGTCGGCACAGCATTAAAGCAACAATGGGTGAATGCCTCGTGTTAGCTGGATGTACGCTCTGATGTTGTACAGTAGGGTGATGAATGTGGCCTGATTCTGACCAATCAAACTGTAATCTGGCAGTAGCAGGTAGATAACAAGTAGATGACCAGCCATCCCCTGGTGGAAAAACGGGTGTATGGGTACCCTTATAGTGCACACATCCCTAAATCTGTATAGCTTTATAGTAGACTTAACTTGAATGTGTATATATAAAAATACCGCAAAATACGAAAATTTCCGAGATAATGAGAAAAACAATTAAAAACGACCGTCAGTCTGCCATTTTGGATTTTATTTCTGCAAAATTTATCATGGGTTATCATTGTGTGAGTCCTAACATTTTGTTCTATGTGCATGGTCCAGCTAATTTGCTTTGATTTTGGGTTACAAATATTACAAAATTTCTTAAATTTGAAATGGCCGCTAGACAGCCATTTTTAAATTTGCTGGAAACTTTTTCCTGAAATGTGCAACAAATATTCCCTTGTTAGTGACCATATAATCAGCTATAATGCAAGATTTCCGAAATAATGAGAAACAAGAGGCCCAGGGGCCTTGACGTTTGTCAACAGCATTGCAAAAAATCAGCTATAAATGTTTCAGGGAATGTATATCTATACTCTAAGATGCATTATCATGAAAAGATGTATATCCTTTATATCGATCATTGGCATTTATATTATTATGTTCGCGTCCCATAATACATTTTGCTTATTTTACACACGTTCTGAAGCACTGCACCTAATGAAATATATGCTTGACAAAGAATCATTTCACAGGACTACAATGTTGATATTACAAAAGTGCAATTATTACTTCTTCTGAGACTTTTATAATGCCTCAGTTAGCCAGAAATTTTCACGAAATCTTTAATTTTCAATTTTAATTCTTCTGTCTATAATAGGCCTAACAAAGTTGTAAATTATCAGCTTTTAATGTTTCTTACTCAGCCATGAAATATACAGTAGCCCTAATCCATCATTATCACATGTGGACGTAATGCACTTTCACTGCACCCTCTTACGTAATGCTAATTATGGAGATCACAATACACACAGTAGACCTAAGGATAAAGACCCATGAAGGCTTTCTCAACTCACACGATCTTTGCTGAAATGTTGCTGTAATGTTGTCAGGCCAACGTTGAGTCAGGTGTTAGTTGGCTGTATCAAATGCTATGAAATGAAATAAATGGGGTTCTACACCACATTTGTACACATATAGGCTAAACTGGGTGAGGAGAACCTGAGGATGGTGAGATGAATGAGGTGTAACTGCCCTCCAGACACAGGATTCGAAATTGAGCCCTGTTGGTCTACGGCCGAGCACACTAACTCTCTGTCACGGAGGCTGCCCACAATATTCAATATTTACAATTGAACAGGGAGGAAACATTTTGTTTCTTTGAAACTTGAATGCCAGAACAGGAGACGAATCCGCGATCTCTGACTTTCCTAGCAGGCACCAAGCCCCCCTCCCGCCCTTCGGTATTGTTATTACATATATACAAACACATTACCTGTGGATTTAATATTGGTTCACCGTCAGGGGCGCTGCCCAACATTTTTCAATTTTTATTCTGCACAACATATTAAATGTGCATAATATATATTGGTCATGTCATTGCTATCCCTTACCTGTTATAATTGACAGGTATGTTTTTACTCTGGTTCTGCCATAATAGTGTTCCCTGTTCCACTTTGATTTTCATTTATTGCAAAAATGAAAAATATATATTTTAAAGTTTTATAATCCACATGCACGGCTGGTCCTCGTCTTCATCATTGACGGTTGGCCAGTAATTGGTAGAAAACAATCGACGAATGGGAAAGCGTGAATTCAACTATGATGCTGTGTCATTAAAAAAAACACTATCGGCCCAGCTGCTTTATAGACACTTTATAGCCCTACATATTATTACTTCGAGGCATGTTTTTATTATACATATATACACTTCTAAAGTATGCATACTTTTAGGTGCATCACAGCAAATACGATTCGGCGAACAGTGGATCAACACTCAAAGGTTTCGAATTTCAGAAGTTTAGCCAGACCAAATATAGAGTTAACTCTATGGCAAGACACGTGTGATTGTACTCCAGCGGTATTGCCTCATTGTAGTAGTCAACGCGATGCGTACAGAGCATAATCTCATAATATATTACAGGGTGAATATACAATTTAAGGGGTCTTTCAATCTGTATTTTTGAAAAAAAATAAGTCCCTTCAAATTATATATACTAGGGTCAGATATTGAGGGTAGGCTCTATGTGATACATATTTAAAATATCAGGGCTTAATCTCAAACACATTTCAAAAAAAATATGTGTTCTTGTGAAGGACCGTAAAAATAAAATGTCAACTCAGCAACGAATTATATATATATATTTGATCATTTTCAAATTTTAAAGATCATAAATTGCTTTGTATGATAGTTTAGTGATATGTTGGTAGTTATAACACTTTTTGAAATAAAAATTTCTAAGACAGAACAGTGATTTTATTGTAAAATTATATAGTTGCTGAGTTGACATTATCGTTTCTGAGTTGAAAAAGTACGATAATTGCACGTAAAAGTCATGTTTTAAGCGCATCTACGAGATCTCTAAACACGGGAGCCCAATTTTCTGAAAAAAAAATTAGTTCATCATTATAAAGACAGAAAAGAAATGGGATCATAACAAGCCTAATTTGCAAATGTATTTCGGAGGCCATTGTACAATACATACATGCCAATATAATGAGGGTAAATTTGATTTAGAAATTTAACTAAATGTTATTTGTAGTTTTTTTATGTAAACAACTTCTAAAATGCTCTCTCACTCTAATTCAATCAAAAGCAGCTTCTTTTCAACTGCATTTCACATTGACCGAGTTAAAATTTCAGTTTTAATTACGAAAAGGGGGACAGAAAGCAGAATTCAGTAAACTCAGCAACGTTTTTGTTTTCAACTCAGAAACGTTTTTTTTATTGTTGTAAAAATGTCTACATAAGCGAATACTCTCTCAGTCTAATTTAATTAAAAACATATTTTTTAATTGCATTTTACATTTATAGAGTTACGTTTTTAGTCTTAATTAGTTAGTGAGACAGAAAGCTAAATTTGGTCAACTCAGCAACGTTTCTGAGTTGAGTGATCAACTCATAAACGTTGCTGAGTTGATCGAAATAATAATGTTGCTGAGTTGAATACGGACAACATAAAACGATATTTAATGTATTTAAAATAGATGTATCATTGTCCACCGATGCGGTAGGGGGATGGCCATCATTATCAAGCACTTTGTTCAGTTTAACATGTTTTCAATGAATTTTTGCTAAATTATCAGCGTTTCTGAGTTGACACAGAAATTGAATACGCTTCAGGGGTGATTGTTTTGGTTATAAAATAGTAGTTCAGATTAAATGTTTACAAATATTTTACCTACCTCAAAATATTGGGACTTTGCAGCTGTCTCTGCATATATCAAAGTAATTGAATGGTATCACACCACAATTTGAGGAGTTTAGATAACACTGGCGATGCTGAGTTGACCGGTTTGCGTGAGACAGCTAAAAAGCCTCAGTATATGTATCCTTGGCAACTTTTTATATTGAGTTCATGTCTGTATACGAATAAATTCCGTTGAACATAACAATTGCGCTACAAAATAACTCGGGGTTAAGTTATTTCTAAGAGATCTTCCATGTTAAAACAGTCTATGTTTCAGGTGTTAGATATTGGGAGACATTGCATTTGTGTACAAATTCGTTTATTTTAGCACATTGCATATTGAATAAAAAAATATTCGTCAGAGATATTGAATTATATTTTTTTCTCAGTTTATCGTATAGCCCATAGGACAATATTAAAAAAAAATCGGACCCACACAATGCATAAATTCGCTCAGAATAGCCAAAAGACACTAAATGACCCTTAAATTGTATATTCACCCCACACTGGCTATATACGCTATACTTTCCACAGAAGCTACATCGATTTAATGTTAGTTTAATGTTGGGCCAGCAGTGCAGACGGTGGACTAGCATTAAACCAGGGATAACTGGATATTTAGTTTATTGTTGTGCCTCCCTCTACATCGTTTACCCAGCATTAAAGGAACATCATTTATTAATAATATTACTATTTGTAAATTCATTTCAAAATAAAGTTATGGCTTTGGTACCACACATTTTAGTAACTTCTAATTAGATCCCTATTAGCGTGATATTTAGGCCTTTATTACAATGTGATGTTGAATATCAGCTTCCATCGATAGGGTCCATAATACAAGAACATAAATTAGGCCTACTATTTGTGTTTTTAGCATAGACTTAGGTTATAATCTACGTTCAGTTTAACTCGAATATAGCCCAAACATAGGGACGCAGACGGTTAATATACGGCAATATAAATAGTTAAAATTATATGTATGAGATTGGTACTATTACATATTCAGTGCCCGATTTATAAACTGGAAAAAGGGGGCCAAGGGGCCCATGATATTTTTCGGAGGGGGGGGGGGGGCATAGGCCTTAGACGATGGGGCATGTGACCCATTATTATTTCAAAAGGGGGGGGCATTTTTCCAACAACAAATAAAACACTTAAGGGTCATTCATATCACCTCATATTCCATATTGAACGCTCATCAGGTGTTCATGCTGATAGAAATATCAAAGATTCATATTGGCGGTTATGCTATTATTAAAACCGGAAGAAGAAAAAATGGTTTAACATTCAGCGTTTGCAAGTAGGCCCAATCGACTTGACGTCACCACGCACTCACATGAGTTAATATCACCTGTGTCAATCAATTGCGTCAACAATATCGAGTGTTATTGGAGTCGATCACATAGCTTGAGTGCTACTCATTGTCTTCCTCGGGTGCTGTCGGATCTCTTCTTGGGGCAGTGTCATCAACTTCCTCTGTTGTTGCCGCTAGGCCTACACCTATTCACCTGAAACCGCTAAGCGCGACTGTAGTCGCTTTAATCCGTTTTATTAGCCATTTAAACATGAAGATTTGTAAATTGCTTGGTCTTAAATTACAAATTAATCAAATACGAGTTGTTTTCTCTCACTTAAAGTTGTGGGTCAAGGTAGTGAGACACAACTCCAAGTGTGTGAAAATTTAAATTATTTAATTCAGCGGTTTAAGGGTTAATATATTATTATTATTAGTCACAATGAACAGTTTGTCTACAATATTTGCTGTACAAAATAAATTTGAAGGTCTATTATTATTCGTTATATATTGGTCCATTTTTTTAGAATTTTTTTGCTTTTGATTTTAATGGCACATATAGTCTAAGTCTATATAGACATCTACACCACGTTCAAGGTAGAGATTTCCCTTTGAAAATACATTGATAAATACAACAGATGTGGCGAAGTTGTGGCGAGGTTACTTAGCCCTATGTGGCGAGGTTACCAAAGCTGTGGTGAGGTTACCAAATCTGTGGCAAGATTACCTGTGGCGAGGTTACCTTGTGGCGAGGTTACAGTCAGGTTACAGGTGACAGTCCAATATTTCGTTGGAATCAGCAACATTTCAACTACATTTTGGTTTCAGTAGCTCGTTTTCTGAAATATTTCATTTAAATTGTATTGGTAAGCATATAGGCCTATGTTTTGGATCATGGGATGCCGAACCTTGACTCTTGTTCCAACAACGCTGAATACTATTACTGAAACTAATACAGCGATACACAGCTCACAATTTGACAGTGTGCGCCGTAATGGGCATTTATTTGCGGCACTACCATGTCAAAAATAAGAAATACGGGAATTTCGTCTCTATATCTAGCCTAACTGGTAAATGCACAGCACAAAAATCCAAAAAACTTTTGCAGTTCTATTCTATGGACATGTTTACATTATATAGTCATATTAATAAGCCAAAATAGAATCACTGATTTTTTTATGATTTTAGCCTGAGCCAGTCCCTTTACTTCAGCAGGCAGGGCCTTTTTTTCAAAAATCCTATGGCCCACTAAAATTAACTTGTTGCGTCAAAAACAAAGATATTGCTCAAAGTGTGGCGCAGCGATAGAATGATGCTGGGCCAGTTTTATTTTTTGTGGGAATCCCACAATTAGGCCTACTCTTTAAAAGTGAGGCACTGGGTATTCTTTACATCAGGCACCAGAAACACCAGATAACACGATACATTGCCCAATGCTGATGTAATGCTGGGCCACTGTCTGCGACGCTTGGCCAATATTATTCCCATCAAAACCCTTTACGGTCTAATCACTATATTTAATCATGAACATATATTTTATCTGAGCACTTCTTAAAGACGAAAGTAGGCCTACCTAACCTAGGGACCCCAAACGTTATATTGGACATATTCACAAGGACTGGTGTACAGAAATGTCAACCGTTTCTCACACACAGCACCCCTATTTCCCCTAAATAGGGAACAAACTCAGGCAAAATAAACTTAATAAATAAAAATGTATAGTTCACCATACTTTGTCCCCTTTTCATGTCAGATGGTCGTAATGAAAGGGTTAACTTACCACATGATCGGGCATTGCAATAAATTACATTATTCGGTCATTTTTCACACCAGAAGTGTATAAATTATATCAATGTGCAATGCCTTTTACCGCCGAGTCCAAAAGTCTAATTTTAATAATACAAAATTTGCAATTTTTTGAGATAAATATCTTAGCCAAGACCTAATTGTTATATTGCGTAACATAACACGGTTGTGTCAAGTGAGGCAGAGAGGGGAGGGTGGGAAGGTGGCTAGCCCTCTCTCGACAGACTGCTGGCATTCATGAACACCTACCCAGCTGGGTTGCGGTCACAGCTGATCAGCAAACTCGAGTCATTGACACAATGTTAGCCTGATAGTGGCCCACCAATTCCAACACTGGGCCGACATTAGCCCAGCATTGGCATAACAGTATATAGGCCTTAACAAGATAAACGTTCACCCAATGCTAACTTACTGCTGGCCCATCGTCTACGACCATGGCTCAGCTGTAAAACAGCATTGGCTAAAGGTCTCATCTTGCAGGGAACACCGGCAACTCAATACCCTGACACAATGTTGGTTCAATGCTGGAAGAGTGTCATAGATAATGGCACAACATTGACCCAACATCGGGTCAGTGCAAGTCAAAAAGAGGCAGTGACATCAGCGGAAAGGAATATACTTATACTTCATTTACAAGTAAACAAATACGGCCTTTTGGCAGCACTATGGCAGGAAGAGACGGGACGCCAGTTAAAAAGCAGTAAATGCCTAGTATACCAGGGAACAGATATTGCCTTTTGACATTGCACAGACAGAACAGATAGTAACGGAAGTTAACGACAGACGTTTTGTGGAAAACCAGCTTAAAAGTTTGTCGAGTCGACAAACTAAAAATGACTGACGGGCAGCCATTTTGGATTTTATAACTGCGACATTTGTCATGGGTTAACCTTGTGTGAGACATTAGATTTTGTTTTATATTCATGGTCCAGCTAGTTTCCTTTTTTTAATAAATATATTAATTAAATTAATTAAATATCACAAAATTATTAAAATTCAAAATAGCCACTAAACAGCCATTTTGAAATTGTTTACTCCCAAAAGTTAATCAGGTCATTGGATGACATAGACAGAAAATCAGTCTCTAGCGGGCTGGCTTTTAGTGAAAAGCCATGAGAAGACTGCTGCACAGGTTATGGCTGACATAGCTGAACATATTCGCCTAATTAAAAGAAGATCTGATGAAAACTTTTTCCTCAAACTGCTCATTTTGTTCAATAGTAATGATCTTGCTTTCTGGTCTGGTTTTCCAGATATTACGCATAATAGGCTACAACAAGTGCAAATCGGAGGGATTTGGTAGCTGCGACGATTTATTTTCCTGAGAAACAAATTAGTTCCAAAAATGGCCCGATATCCTCAAAAAGTTCTGCAGATCATGCCCATAAATGCAACTGTAAGGTTAGAAAATGAAATGAATCGGGTTTTAGGCCACCTTTGTGCACATATAGGCTAAACTGGGCCAGGAGAATCCTCCTGAGGACGGTGAGATGACACTGTCCTCCAGACACAGGATTCGAAATTCGAGCCCTGGCGGTCTGAGGCCGAGCACGCTACCTCTCGGTCACAGAGCCTCCCCACAATACTGACCTTCACACATGGATGGGGAAGAAACATTTTTTGTTTCTTTCAAACCGCCGAGAACGGGAACCGAACCCCAAACTCTGGCATGAAGGGCAGCGGTGCTACCCACTACCCTAGGGCCCCCGCCCTGTAAGGTGAGGAAGTCCTTTAGTCAAAAAAGTTTTACATTAGCATCCGGAAACCTCAATTTTGGCGGATTTTTATCTGTTTTTTTTGGCCACCAGAGGGCCGATTTTTATGAAAAACTAATCAGATCTGGCCCTGAGCCCAATGAGTATTAATCCGAGGTTAGAAGTTGTTTGTCTAAAACTTTCCACATTAGCGTCCGGAAATCTCAATTTTGGCTGCTTTTCTTATGTTTTTTGGCCACCAGACGGCCGATTTTCAAACCCCGTGAGTGTTAGTGGCAGGTTAGAAGTTGATTGGTCAAAGCTTTTCACATTAGCGTTCGGAAACCTCAATTTAGGCTGATTTTCGTATGCATTTTTGGCCACCAGAGGGCCGATAATAAACCGATTTTCGTGAAAAACTTATCAGGTCTGGCCCTAACCCCCATGAGTGTTGGTGCCAGGTTAGAAGTTGTTCGGTCAAAAACTTTTCACATTAGCGTCCGGAAACCACAATTTTTGCTGGTTTTCATATGTTTTTGGACCACCAGAGGGCCGATTTTCGTGAAAAAATAATCAGGTCTGGCCCTAACCCCCATGAGTGTTAGTGCCAAGTTAGAAGTTGATTGGTCAAGAAACTTTCACTATATTGCCCGGAAACAAAGTGCTACAGACGACAGACAGACAACGACGTTTATAGAGCTGCTAGGTTGCAGCTAAAAATAATGGCTGATAGTTGGCCATTTTAGCCCCCCATGACCTAGGTTCTGTCCGAATCTTGCCAATTTCGAACTCATCCGAGCTATTAGTGAAATAGATATATGGTATAAATTTCGGAGCGATACATACATTTTTTTGAGTGAATCGCGTTAATGAGAAAATTTGTCGATCGGAAAAAAGTGAAGTTCATAGGGGTCACAGAAAGGTCAAATGTGAAATTAGTGAAGCTTTAGTCATGATTAACCTGTATGTGAAGTCTAATGTGCATTCCACGTACGCAAAACAAGTTATAGAGCTAAAAGTGGAGGACAGACAGATGGACGGACGCGCTTGATGATGACATTAGGCATCCGGCAAAATTTCAATCCCTTCTGCCATCTTGCAAATTCAATTCAGATAAAATAGACTTTAAAGTGCCCGTTAGTGACATAAAGTGATACACATACCCTATATTTTCAGCTCATGTTTTTTTTTTCTAAAGCTATAGGCACGAGAATTTACCAGACTTGGCGCGATCCTAAATCGCACTCCCGTCGCACCTTAGGTTATGGCGAGAGGTAAAAAAACAACGTTCTAGCTGTCTCAAAATCAATCAAAATTTGTCACCCATTGTATATATCAGTGACAGTGTATATTTTACTGTTATTATCTTCAAAATCTGTCTTGCATTTATATTTTTACAGACTGTCTGACCTGTTTTGTGCAATGATCAGATATATCAAAATATTAAAGACAAAGTCATACAGATTACTTACATTGTTTATTGTGTTATCACAAATGAAAACGCACCCAGATTTAGATGACAGGTGCGTTTTCCTTCTTGATGAACTTAACATGTTTTGAATAATGTTAGGCGGGCTATTGTGATGGACAAATCAGCCAGTTGTTTGACCATACAATGAATAAATAGCTGGCTGACACATCCGGCATTCAATTGTCAACATGCATACAAAAGTGAAGAGTTTTTAAAATATATCTGTTAAAAAATAGACGAGGACAGTTTTACCTAAGCAAAAACTTGCTGTGAACAATAACAAAATAGGAGGTTTGGGGAGACTTGGATAGCTATATCAAGAAAACAGGACAATCACCGGTAGGCCACACCCCTTACTGCAAATAACCATCACAAAACTGAAAAATATCATTTAAATTGTTTCCAAGTATTTTTATGGGTAAAATTTGTTGAATGTGGAAATAGTGCTTTAAAACAATATCTTTTTCTTTGAAATGACAATATTATAGCCATTTGAAGTGGGAATATCTTCAAATGGATGGTAACTGCTAAAGAACAATTTATAGTGGTCATGTAAGCAAGTAGGGCAAGTGCTTTCCTGTAACAATAAAAATGTATTTTGACCTCAACAGCCCTTAGAAAAGGCTCAGTGAAAGCGTGTGACAACTAGAACTGTAATCGAACATTCCAATTGTGAAAATGAAAATAATATACTGACTGTGAATAAATACTCACAACTGTATACACAACATTCTCAACAACATTTTCACTCTATATCGTTAAGTTATGGAATCTATACACACATGAAGTTGTAGTGAGTAAAAATTACTTATATCTGTACAATTTCAATCAAAATATATGCAAATCTAGTCTTGAGAAGGCAGACCGTTGTCCCGTTCAGGCTCATTTCTCTTATACATTTTCTTTTCTAAAGGACAAAATTTTCGAGGCTAAAAATAGCTATAGATGTGATCAGAACAACAAGGGTTAAGTGTGGCTTTTGTTCACCATTTTAACTAACCATTTTTCTGTTATGGCCATATGTATACATTTTCAAGCAGTTTTCAAACAGACATAAATTATGCTAAAATTGATGGAGTAATGTTCCAGTAGATGTTGCATTTAACCATTAGAAATATTTAAAGCTGCAATTGTGTGAAAATGAATGAAAAATAACAACAATCAGGCAAGGCAAAAGTAAATGGAGTAGTTACACGTATGGCATAGTTATAAAGTGAGTGAATGGGAGCCTGTAATCTCATGAACTAGGCAGCCCATAGTAACTGTAACATTATAAAATATACATGTATGCGTCAATAGATACAGCCTAAATTAAAATCGCTGTGTATCAGCTGGTCATCAAATATCATAATATATAATAATAATGTGACTGCTGAACCATACCACAACTTAATTTTTAGCTATACAAATGTCTGAAATGGTACAAAAATCACAAACACTGTAATGAGACATCTAAGTTAGTATAATTAATAATGGAGAGAAGGTCCCATTTATATTACAGGTGAACAACGATATAACACGAATCGTTACAACACGGATCGGTTATAACACGGTAAGGTCATGGACCCCAAAATTTAGGACCCCTTTTCTGGCTTTTTTACAGAATACCGTGTTATAATTTCCAAATCTACAAGATTTATTGAAAGAGTAATCAGTATGTGCATCGCGTACACTAATCGCTATCGCCGACAACGCCAACACGCATCATGTTAACTCAGCTAATGCTAAACGTGACGCCCAGCATTGAAACAATGTTTGGCCACCGCTGGGTCTACACATATGAACGCGGAACAGTGTGCCGTGTTACGTCATAACACCGGGCAGTGAGGCGAGAATAAGTGGCCCGCTGGAGACGCTTTGATTTCTTCGTATAATTTAATACGGCATAATATAATTCACTCATAAAAATCGTGTCATAAAATTGTAAAGAACGTATTGTATTCGAATAGATAATTATTAGTCCAATGATCGTGTTATAAATTTCTGTAGATCGTGTTTAAAATTTCCGAAGATCGTGTTATAAATTGAATGAAGATCGTGTTTTTATTATGTCATAATGCCGGGCAGTGAGGTGAGAATAAGTGGCCCGCTGGAGACGCTTTGATATCTTTGTATATTATAATACGGTATATTAATATTTCATAGAAATCCTGTTATAAAATTGTAAAGAACGTATTGTATTCGAACATATTTTTATTAATCTAAAGATCGTGTTATAAACTGAATGAAGATCGTGTTTTTATTATGTCATAATGCCGGGCAGTGAGGCGAAAATGAGTGGCTCGGCGGAGACGCTTTGATATCTTTGTATATTATAATGCGGTATAATAATATTTCATAGAAATCGTGCTATAAATTTGTAAAAAACGTATTGTATTCAAACAGACTTATAAGTCTAAAGATCGTGTTATAAATTTCTGAAGATCGTGTTATAAATTTATTTAGGATCGTGTTATAATTAATCCATATTATAGCACAAAAAATGATTATAGTTTTGTAGACAATTTAAATCGTGCTATGTACACGAAGAAAAGAATGTTATGTATTTAAAAAAGATCGTGATATATTCTGCTTACAGATACAGATTACAGCAGGAAAAATAATCCATCTGTAGAAGTGCTATATATTTAATAACGATGGTATCGTATTATATATCTAAGAAAAATCGTATTATATTTATATATAAGTTTGTCGACTTAATACGTCTTGTTAGGCCTGCAAATCGAAGATAATGATAATCAAGGTATCAAATATATCGTGTTACACACTGCGCACAATAATATGTATAAGCATTTAATAAAGTACTAAAATATAGCAAATTCGCTAGTATCTGCTGCATAAAGATGTGTAATTTATTGTTCTTTTTATAGTGTTCATTCTGTATACATTTGTACGATAGAATAGTTGTAAAACGTTACAATTGTTACGCCGCAAAAATTATGATAATTTTTTTTATAATATTGTTGTTATTATTATAAGTTCTAGCTGTGACATAACACGTTACACCTGTGTATAACTCATCCGTTTTTGGTATCGTTTTCTGGTTGATTTTTTTGTATAACACGATTTGGCTCATTGGACCCCAACGATCGTGTTATAACGATGTTCACCTGTATTAAAATTAATGAAAAATTAGAACTGAATAAAATTGCAGAAAAGATGTTACTTGTTTTAAATAAATGCTGTCTTGTTACTTTTTTTGCAAAGTGCAATCTAAGACAATATATGGTTGAATAGAAGAGAATTAATTTTGTTTAGTGCAATATGGTTTTATTTTGAATTAACTCAAAAACTTACGTCATCTGCAGATCTCTATTACCCTTTTCTACAGTATGGCCACTTTATTTGAAATACTACATTTATGGCAAATGGCACACATCTTAGAATCTATATATTAAACCTCAATATTGTTTAATGCGCTGCGCACTAGTACAGAAAAGGTTAACAAATGTCCACAATACATGAGGAAGACAACCACCTCAGATGGCTCAGATGTGATATCTATGCCTATTGTTGTCACAGTCACTGAATGACCACAGCAATAGCTTCTATATTCCAATGTATACTACATTCAATAATATGTACAACTTGCATTTAATTAACTTAATAATAATAATACCGTTAACATGTACAAAATGATCCTCATCTCTCATCAAGAGAAAACGTAACATACACATTACTTCCATTACTGGTCGGGTAGAAAGGTATCATATAACCAGTTAAAATGACCCAATTTTACAGCTTCTTACATATGATACAAATTACATATGAAGATATTATATTGCAGAATACAAGTGGCTCAGGCATTGCAAGAGCACATAACTGAAGCTAATCTACATGTACATCATAATATAGGAGGCAGTACAATTAGTCCTTGATACAGTCAGCTTAAAAAAGTGAGTTGTTGACCCTCTCCACATCATTTCTCCACATCATGCTGATTACTCAAACAAGGTATTCTTCAGTAAATAATCAAATTGAAGATGATTCACCATGATGAATAATCCTCATCATACAGAGAAAATGTATGTATTTGTAGCAATATTCTACGTAAGTCTTAGCGGAAACTGTTTTTAAAAGTGATTTACTGCTGAAAAAGAAAAGTTTAAACAACACTTAACATTAGATACCAACATTTTGCTGGTATTACAACAGATGAATTTGATATTGAACACCAGTTAGGATATCTGGTGAATGTTGATGGTAGAGAGGGTCATAAAAAGCAACAGTTAAAAGTCACTGAACCCATTAGACAGATGAGCATACCATACAACAGTGATCACTGATGGGACAAGCTAATATTAACACTTACAGACCAGCATCCATCTCTAACACTATTTCATAGATTCTTTATTGTAGGAGAAGTGGCATCAATCCCTTAAAAATCCAGGAGAAAAAGGATATAGACTTGCTGTAAATTACGCATCAACAACCGATTAGATGTTTTTGCAAAAAAGCCCCACTGGTATTATATTATAGAAAATATCAGAAGTATAAACTAATTGAATGAAATATCACAAATATTTCAACTCAATATGCCTGCAAATTGATGATACATATCTGTAATAATTGTACATTTTGAAATTATAACAAAACAATCTTTATCACGGGACAAATGCTGTTCCATTTAACATTTAAGGGTGCATAATGCTCGTTTATAGTTACCATTGAAGGGTGCATAAGAGTATACATTTTTGGTAGCCATGCTATAAATCACATGCAAGTCAAGAATGTATGAACAATGTTGACTGGTGAACAAGTTACGATATAGGCCGCATTAGACGATTTAAATTGACCTATTCAAATCATTGAGAGTATGTAATAGCAAACTTCAAGTAACCATTTAAATTTTATATTGAAACTTCCAGCTCAAATCATGACTCGCATATTAAAATTTTCCAACTACTTGAACTTGTCCCTCAACCCAGTAAAAAGTTGAAAATTATTTTTCAAAGACGGACAATTTCTTCCGCTGCCAAACGTCTTAAACCTTCCCAGTTAAAAAAAGTACTAAAAATTGATTACTGAAAAATATAATGGTTATATCGTAATGAATAGGAAATAGCCTATCCCGATGAAAAGGAAAGGGCCAGCTAAGTCATTTATCGCCTTAAATGTGAACTTATTCTGGGAGTGAGTTATGCTCGACTGAGACAGATCTTAAGCATATGATTGGTCGACATGGTCATCTTTATTAATTACATGCCTAAGATCTGGATCAGTCCCATTGACAATATCAGCCCAGATCATAAGAGGACTAATTAAAATAGTTCAACATGGTACGATTTAAGAGCTGGCAGAATATGGAGAGGTGGCGATGTGTTGATAGCTCATATTTCACTGAATTCAGTGAGTCATGATCATGTGGCTAAAGACGCTTTTAATTTCCACTAATGCAAAACTTATATATATATATATTGTTATGCAAAAATATCCTTAAGCTTGAATTATTTGCGAAATATTAAAAGAAAATTACTTCAGAAGAAAAACAAATTAAAAGAGTGACAAAAAACATGACATTACTGAATTAAATATTTTTAATTTCCACCCTCTTAATTAAGCAAGTATGTAACAGAACTTGCTCCACTGTAATTGCAGCCACTAAAAATATACAAACTGCAGCTGGTGTGGAAACAGACAAGTTTCATTATAACAAGCTTTCCCATGGGAATTACCACCTAATTGTATATTCACCTAAATATTTTTCGACTGACGACTCAAAGTGTTGGCCCAGCAAACACGAAATTGAATTAAGGTCAGTTTAATGTTGGGCCAGTGTCGCAGTTGCAGATCCTACAGCAATTTGTGAGATAAAACACTCCTTCAGTGAGATAAACATGGCAAATGTAACAAATTTCTACATTTACCAGTCATCACTACATCTTTTATTCGCACGTCAGATGTCTCTGATGCTACAAAATGTTGGCTGTCTAGAGAGAACTGTGGGAAAATAATTTTCATTAAACAAAGTTTGTTCTTAAAATCAAGAAAGAACTTACCAATAAAAATACGATATGTTGAAATATGTGACACAATAGCTCTGAGGTATTCCTTAGTGTCAGCGATTATAGACACTAATACAATTGCCACCAGCTAGTACAAAATTTTTATATAAGGAAATGGCTTGAATAAGCTCTTGGTAAGCGGATGGGTCTTTCAAAACAATTTACATTTCACAATAAAAATCTGATAAAATGTGTTGAAATGTAGCCATTGAAATGATACATTCTTGTAACACATGAACGAAAGAGTCTCTGAGAATACTAATTAAAGAAGAATATGAGCCACACACACTATGAATTATAGTATCTCTTAATAAAACAAACACTGTTGCTAGCTGCTATAAAACACATTAAAGCACTGTATGTCTTGATATTAGTTTATGCATTTTACGAGACAGCAGCGCTATCCCTACAATGAACCCAATGGAATATTTGTGTCACAGAAATGTACTGTTACAAGCCATGTGAAGATAATCCATTACTGATGTGATAATATCCTTTACATAACTCCCTTTAATAAACTTCGAATTTTTACAATGAAATCACATGGAAAACACAATAAATATTTCTGTTGCAGCTAATTTGACTCGTGCAGCATTAATTAGAAGTGACATATGGCTGATTCTGTGATCAGATACACTGCATGAACTTCTAGTTAGGGGACTTCTATGTCCGCGTGTGTCTGCTGCCACACCTATCAATACCTTAGAATTTGAAAAAAGGCTCAATTATGAACCTTCAATTCCTAAGTCATGATATTCATGTTTTCTTCAGGCCTCGTCTCAAATAAACTTGCATACTGACAGGTATCCATTCTCGCTCACTGCAGCTGTGATTGTTGACAGCAGTTATGGTGCTTGGAAGATGAATGGCACCACTAATTGTGTCTGTTTCGAGTTGTGCTTGTATATACAATGTGCTAGCAGCAGTGCCTTGGAAGCAGTGCAGCTCCACAGTGATATTGGGGTCAGGACTTAGCATTGGAGGTTAGCCATGTGAGACCCTCATAGAGGCCATCACCTGTGGTCGCACAGGAGGGCTGAACATACCAATTTCTATCTCTTATTCTCGTCAATCCAAGTTTCTCCTGGATTTCGTGCGGCTTCATTGCTGAAACAAATGTAATGTAAATATACATAGCAGTGGACGAGAGGATGCACTCATATTTAATACAGTAGTTGACGACCAATTTATCATTAATGGCTATGAAAATGCACAAATTAATTTAGAAATTAAAGCCTATTTTCTCTTTGAACACATGTACTAGTATGTTTTTAATCAATAATGACATTTACTGACCATCAGGAAGATCTTGCTTGTTTGCAAATATGAGAATTATTGTATCTCTCATTTCTCTATCATTTATAATTCGGTGCAGCTCCTGCCTTGCTTCATCGATACGATCCCGGTCGGCGCAATCAACTACAAAGATGAGACCCTGAGTACCAGTGTAGTAATGTCTCCATAATGGACGGATTTTGTCTTGTCCTCCAACATCCTATTGATAATAACATATCATAATAAAAAACAAATCAAAACATTCGATGCTTCTAGAAAAATGACTAGTGATAACATTATATGCCTGCTCTATTATTACAAGAACCCTTTGGTTTTGTAAGTTAGTGCATTGACGCTATTTTGAATAAATTCAAATTACATACTGTAATACTTACATATTTTGTAATCAATCAATTAGGTATATTTGAAAGGTTTACACACAAAAACATTAAAAGCATCCCGCCATATGTTCGAATACTGGGTCAGTCCATAAACAAATAGCAAGATGGTTGTTTCAGTTTTTAATTGATTCCTTCCCAAATGTTAATCAGATTGATCATCAAAAATATTAAAACATTCTATCATATTTGAATGCGATCCAATATCATCCCACACGATATATTAACTAGAATAACAGCAACAGATGCATTTTTTTCTTTTTAAGTTGCCAACAAGGGGGGGGGGGTATCCTTTACTGAGTGTGCCACCCCCGCTGGCTGAAACCTGGGCTTGCTTTGTGACCTGTAAGCCCCTGATCGGTATCAGGGGCTTACTTTATGAAATACAACAGTTCTGACAAGATGTTGAAAATGCTGTTACATGGCCATATATTACGAGGCAAAAAATGAAATGAATCAGGCTTTAGGCCACTTATACAGGCCAAATTGGGCCAGGAGATCCTCTTGAGGATGGTGAGATGACACTGCCCTCCAGACACAGGATTCGAGATTCAAACCCTGGAGGTCTGAGGCCGAGCACGCTACCTCTCGGCCATGGAGGCTCCCCACAATACTGAGTTTTACTAGTGGATGGGGATATGTTATGAGGCTGAACATCCCTTGATAAAGTTAATGCTGAGGCACTAATTTAAAAAATAAACAAAATTCATCAGACTGCCCACCTCTGGTGATCACTATACCCCACAGCCTTAATGGCTGAGGGGTAAAAACATAATTTGTCATGGATAATATAATTGCAGGCATAGGGAAAAGATTTAAAGATCTGTACTCACCCAAACATTGAATTTCACATTCTTGTATGTAACAGTCTCTACATTAAAGCCGACAGTAGGAATTGTTGTTACTGATTGACCTAATTTTAACTTGTAAAGAACAGCTGGTAAATATTAAGGAACAAACCAAAGGCAATTGACATAGTAATCACATATATCTTATTTAGAAAGATGGATCAAGCAAACAAACTTTTTTTTCGCATCAGATAAATCTATAATAAATTTCTATGTATGATCTAACATACACAAAAACAATGGTAACAACAATAACACAGAATGAAGATTTAAATTTAGGATACTGGTTTTTCCTGCAGCATCCAATCCTAACATGAGTATACGCATCTCTTTGTTGCCAAAGATCTTGGAGATTATCTTCCCCATCCTGGCCAGCACTTGTGGTAAACCCCAATTTACCAATCCCTGAAAACATAAAGACAAATAAGATCAACTAGCAAATACAATATATGAGGTGAATATGTTGAGAATCTTTCATTTTCACTCATCAAAATGACATATTGTTGAAGCTCTGGCAAAAACAGCAGAATCTTGTACTTCTAGAACAATCTATTTGGAAAATAGGTGATATTATATTAGGACAGACTGTGCTAGATTCATGACAGGGTTCATGCAGCTTTTTTAAATTGAATTTAATACTTTTTAAGAACAAACAAAATGAGAGACTTACACTAAGCCTAGTCTACTTTTGTAAACCTGGAAGGCAGCCGAGACTATAGTTACTGATATATTGTAAGCTTCAGAATCATTTTCAAAACTTAAAACACAAATCTCTAGTCTAAACATCTTCTTCAAAATTTAGAAAGCTGAGCTGGTAGCCCGGTAAATAAAACTGGTGGCCCTGTTCCCAATACATCTAGTACAGTACTAGAAGGCCTAAAGGGTATGGTTGCAGTGTACTCGGGTCTAGCTTTTTTAACTAGATCATAGTGTTAAAGAGACCATTAAGCCTCTTACAATGTTTATCGTGCAGGGCCAAGCTACTGCACCATACATGCCATTTTTTGGTAGTGATCATTGTGTAATATTTATTAAATAATAATATCAGCCATCTTTCCACACAAATGACTGAATAGGCAATGATTAAAATCTGACTCATTACAATAACAATTGAAGATTTTGTAAGTGGCGAGCTATTTCGAATCAGATCGGCAATATCTCGAACTCGTCCAACCCGCAGTATTCAGAGGTATTCGTTCACTCAACCCCTGAATGCGATTCAACCTATTTGAGCACCCCTCTCTATGCGGCTCGAAAGTGTCCTAAATCCTCTAATAAATTTCAAACGCTGTGCACAAAAATGTGAAACTAACACCATGAGCAGTGCTCGACATAGCCGGTCGCATGCGACTAACATTATTGATTTTAAGCGTGATTGCCACTAAACTGCACCTTTTGTTCTTCTAATGCCACAAAAAAATTTCATTATCTAATCGCACAATAAGATATATTTGTTATGTGAGGAAATGTAACTGACTTTAGTCTCATTTGTGACGTAGTCTAGTTAGCAATTTAAGCCATCCCCAATGTCCAGCATGAAATCAGATCATTTGGTGTTTGAAGTTTCACAATTAGCAGCATTCCCTGGAAAATGGGCCATGTGTGAGTTTAGGGAGGGAAGCTTTTGGCGTGTGCCTGCGTGAGGCGAGAGCCTTGTGCTGGCGATATACAGACTTTGCTGAGAAGAAGTGAGTATGTTGCAGAAAGCTTACTATGAGGTAGGCGCTATGATACAGCCAAGCCATATCAAACATCAGTATCTGTTAATTTACAAGTGCGCATGCACTGTACATGCTGGTATCTGTCCCAGTAAATGCAGTGGCGTGACTGGACAACAGTTACGTTAGTGACTGAGATCCATTCATGAATGTGTATGTCCTGTGTATTGTGTCACTCTGGATGACGCGAACACGTGTCACACTGCACAGTGTAACAAACACTTTTTTAATTTGACCACATACATTTAGTAATCAGGCATTGTGCTCTCTTCTGCCGTGGTGGTTTGTTTTTGTTTTGACATGTCTTGAATTACTATGGCTTGGATGAATAAAGGAGGGACGAATAATAAAACTGTCAGTCACCAAGCAAGGCAGCAGTGTCAGTGACATAATTGTGGTGCAAAGCCCCCCATGGGCCTACCTGAAGCCAGGCCCCTCCAGCTCCAGGGCAAACATTCATGACATTGCTGCATTAAGAACAATAGGCCTTCTACTACCAGTGTCAGTGATGGCAGTGATGATGTACAGCCACTTTCTAAAAAATGTAAGTATTAACCAAGTTGGGAGGTAGCCTACAATTACCGTGGCTGTTCCTGGAGAATGAGAAAAGTTTCAGGTTGATTTTTTAACATAATGAATTAGAAATTAAACCTTTCAATAATACCATTAAATATCGCTTGTTTTCCTTCCCAGCATTTGGTGCCAGTAAACTGATAAATTTAGTGGCATTTAGTGCCACTAAAATTATTTTTTTAATCACCCATGTGCCACTAAGTGGATCAGAGATATGTCGAGGACTACCGGGTTAATGAGATGAATAGATGTACATGTTAACTAAACATTTTTAATCCAATTATATCACATATTTTACTATACATGTGAAAACAAATAACGTTCACTCTCAAAATGATGTATGATTTTTTTAAATGACACCGCTGATTTTCATTCATAAGTAGATAATTAGGGGGATCAAGGAGTCCAAATTTACTTATTGTTGGGCCAGGGCGGGATCTGGGGTCCTCCCACAATGCAATTTGAATCTGGCAATATTTTTCTACGTCCAGGCTGAAAATAGGCCGTCCAGAAGACGATTGGACGGGTCTCTGGCTGAGTACTTGAGGGGGATAATATCGATAGAAACCACATAGAAACCACCAGAAGTTAGCCAAGTGCTTAACCCTTGAAGCGCTGAATTTTTTTATTGAAACCATGTAGGCCGTAGGTTTTTTTCAATTTGTAATCATTATAAATGTCTCGGTTAGCTCTTTCTGATTCTTTTGAATACCTATGTTATGGGTCTACGGCCAGTACATTGTATAAAGATGTTGATTTTTACAGCGCTGGGATCCACTTTAAAACCCTTTTTTCGACAGAATGTGACATCTACACACAGCAGACACGACACGTTGGAACAATGCTGTTTTAACGTTGGCCCAACATCTGCGACGCTGACCCAACATTAAAACATAATTGTTCCAACGTGTCGTGTTTGCTGGGCAGTCGTCAGATTCTGTCGACTAAAGTACATTCCCGTGCTGCAAGGGATAAGCTATTTTTAATATATTAGTTCAACTATTATATTATAATACTAATACTATATATATATGGTATATATAATAATATATATATTAAAGCCACTAGTAATAATTAATAATATATTAATACCACTAATAGTTGTATTGATATAATCACTCATTTTAGGCTCAAATTATATTTGAGAGCAAAGTACAGTTGTACACACTATTATTGTATGCTGATGGAATACAAATCACATCTCACAGATGGCAAGAAACCAGTACTGCCTCATCATTGGGCCATTATCATTGCCATTGTCACATTGTCATTGTCACATTTGTACGGCACTGGGCAAGTTCACGCATTGTTTCGCATATATCGTCACATGTCTTAGCTGGAGGACCGTCCACCCGTCCTTTTGGGCAGGCAGTTTCTGGAAGGACAGAACGAGCAGAATTCCAGTGCACATGAAATGGACGGGCCAAAAATTGGCCAGACACCATCAAATTCACACATGTATCTTTTCGCTCACAGAGCTCAAAATTGGCCCTGTCCGATCATCTGAGATGACCAACAATCTGGGAAGGACGAATTCAGTTTCACTAACTTCTCCTTCTGGACGAGTATCGCAGCTTGACAATTATTAGGAGGGACAAGTGATATTTTTGGGAAGGACTGGTCAAATTTTTAGCCAGTTGTTCGACTGGACAAGTGAAAATTGAGTCCAATTCCCAGGCCTGGCTCATTTCTGTAATGTACAAATAGAAAAGGACCGACAAAACTTGGCCAGAGAACATAAAATATCACAGGTTTATTCTCTCTCTTTCTTGTACCGGTACTATATGGACCTTGTTCTAAAACAATCTTTAAAATTAAGAACCACTAGCCTACTTGTACCTCTTAAGATCGTCTTAGTAGTGAATGTTTTATATTGGATTAACTACACGGCCGACCTCACCATGAGAGCTAAAAATGTATGCCCAGCAAACACTAGCCGATGATCCAACATTGGTCTACTGTTTTTGACGTTGGCCCCACAATGAATCAACATTAGGTCGACGTCTTCTGTGTGCTGTTTGCGTAATATTTCAAAGTTAGGCGAGCGTTCTGTTTTGACAGTGAACATGAAGCAGATGACATTGTGAGCTGTCTTGTGTAGGTCTAAAGTTACCATCTTTGCAAATATTTTTATTACCACTATCTTAATTGATTAATTGTTCATTAAAATTGATATATAGTTTCTACAGAAATTACACCTCCAGAAACATGCAACATTGCATAGCATTGGGAGGGTGAGGGCTCAATGAGTGCCGCTGGTCAGCGGAGTTCAAGCAATACTGCTGGCAGTAGGCCTATTGTCTTAGCTGTCATTACGGCTATCCTATTGAATTGACATCGCAACACTCAGACATGGGGTCGAATACATACAAATGTAATCGAATACGAATACAAATACTCCATTTTAAAAATGTATTTAAAAACGAATACATTACTTTTCAGATGTATTCGAATATGAATACATTTGAAATATTTAAAACTTAAAAATATCACTAGTGATACAAATATATATTTATGTGCATATATTCAGTATGTGCATAAAATCACTGAAATAAGCATGCTAAATTACCAGTTCCGTAATCATTTAAAATGTTGAGTATTATGTTTTATTATATGAAACGTTTCAAATGCTTGTATTTTGCTGTATACATGTACTAACTTGTTTCAATAGTTAGTACATAAAACCGCAAAGATTAAGGTACAATAATAAATAACAAAGATAAAATATATAATTTGTAGAACTAGTGTTTTTAAGCATTACATGTAATGTCTAGAATGTAGACACATCATTAAATTTGAGCCTGTTTACTACTCGTGAAATACGATGACATCTCGGGCTCCATACAAACAAGACTACATAAGTCCAGGAGCTCCCGCTCGAATTAGAATTTGATTTAAGCAATTTTGTGTAGGGTTATCAACGTAGTCCTAGGCTAGGTCAAAAATCAAGACGCAAGACAACCTCCATCAGTATCCCAGTAATGGTCTACCTATCTGGCACGGTTTACCCGATATCAGGCCAATCGAGGTAACTAATAGCTGATTTACAGTCATTTTGAATTCGATATAAATTAGTTAAAAACTTAGGGTGCATCCTCCCCCGAAAACTCAAATTTTGTTTTATAGAAATGGACTAACATCTAACACAGTTTGCAAAATATTGGGCATGTGAAAGTAAATAATGGCCGATAGGGGGCTATTTTGAATTTGATCTAGTCAGAATTTTTCAAGATGCATCCTCAGCTGAAATCTCACATTTCATTCTATAGTAATGGTCTAGCCATCTAGCACGGTTTACCAAAAACCAGCTATGTGAAAGTGAATAATGGCCGATAGGCGTCCATTTTGAATTTGATCGAGTCAAATTTTTTCAAGATGCATCCTCTCTTGTAATCTCACATTTTGTTTTATAGTAATGGTCCAGCTATCTAACACGGTTTACCAAATATCAGCAATGTGAAAGTAAATAGTGGCCGATGGGCGGCCATTTTGAATTTGATTGAGTCAAAAGTTTTTAAAAGGCATCCTCTCTCGAAACGTCACATTTTGTTTTATAGTAATGGTCTAGCTATCTAGCACGGTTTACCTGATATCAGGCCTATCGAGGTAAATGATGCTGATTGTCGGCCATTTTGAATTCGTAGGTTAAAAATTTTCAGGGTGCATCCTCCCCCGAAAACTCACACTTTGTTTTATAGTAATCAGGTAATGGTCTAGCCATCCAGCACGGTTTACCAAATATCAGCCATGTGAAAATGAATAATGGCCGAAAAGGCGGCCATTTTAAATTTGATCAAGTCAATTTTTTTCAAGATGCATCCTCATCTGAAATCTCACATTTCGTTTTATACCGGGGTAGTATTGGTCCAGCCATCTAGCATGGTTGACCAAATATCGGCCATGTGAAAGTGAATAATGGCCGATAAGCGGCCATTTTGAATTTTATCGAGTCGAATTTTTTCAAGATGCATCCTCTCTTGAAATCACACATTTTGTTTTATAGTAATGGTCTAGCCATCTAGCACGGTTTACCAAATAACGGCCATGTGAAGGTGAATAATGGCCGATTGGCGGCCATTTTGAACTTGGACGAGTTGAATTATTTTTAAATGCATCCTCTCCTAAAACCTTACAATTTGTTTTATAGTAATGGTGTAGATATCTTGAGCGGTTTTCATGATATACCACAATATCAGACCTGTCGAGGTGAATAATGGCCGATAGGCAGCCATTTTGAATTTTATCAACTTGAAATTTTTCAAGATGCATCCTCTCCTGAAACCTTACAATTTATTTGATATTAATGGTGTAGCTATCTTGAGCGGTTTTCATGATATTCCGCAATATCAGGCCTGTCGAGGTGAATAATGGCCGGTAGGCGGCCATTTTTAATTTTATCGACTTGAAATTTTTCAAGATGCATTCTCTCCTGAAACCTCACAATTTGTTTTATAGTAATGGTGTAGCTATCTTGAGCGGTTTTCATGATATTCCGCAAAATCTTTCAGTCGGATTTACCGATGTTATAAATTAGGTCAAAGTGCTGGGTCAACTTCAAGGTCCAAAAACCTGAAAAGGCACAACTAGGGACCTTAGAGAACATGTCATCGGCCCAGTACTTTTCGAGATCTGCTCCGGAAACGAAGTGCGCGTCAAAACGTCTAAATAGGTCATAGTTCTGAACCAGAAGTAGGTCAAAGTTCAAATACCCCAAAAGGCACAACTAGACTCCCTAGGGGTGTTGTGTGTAAAATTTGAAGACAATCGGACAAGTACTTTCAGAGATATGCTCAGGAAACGAATTGTTTACGGACGGCCCAACGCCGTAACATCATTATTTTCTCCTCTGCAACCTTGCGTATTGAATTCAGATTAAAAATATTTTAACCTGTCCATTAGCCACCTGGAAGTAACCCACATACCAAAAATGGTTATCCTAGCTTATTTTCTTACAAAGTTATAGGCAAAAGAAGAGGCCAGAAAAAAACGGAGGTGGAATCCATAGTGTATTATAGTGTATTATAATTAGAAATGTTATCCTGTCATAGTGGGACCACATTTTCCTAACTATAGAGCAGTAAATGTGGTCCCAACATCATAAAAATAGCGTCACCATTTCTAAAAGATTACCCAGTAACGTTAGGCCTACTTCTTATTCAGTTATTCTGTTTGTGGTTGCTCAACGCGCCACAGTTTGAATTAGGCCTATTAATGATTCAATCCGGGTAGTCTAATAGAATTTAATATGGCTAGATTTACATTTTAAAGGATGCTATCGCAGTCATGACATTTCCACTTCCACAGGTCATGATGACTGACGTTCCAGTTTTTTATAAATTGTTTTTTTCAATTTTTGCCATGTTCATCAGAGGGACTTATTTAAAATTGGGAAACAGGGCGTCCAAAATACAGCAACTGTGAACCAAAGCCATCCATCAACCCGGCAGTGGACGCTATCCCCTCTCGTCTAGGGGGGGTTCTACCCCAGACATTTTAACAAATACAGTGGTTTCAGTTGCATCAGTAAAGGAATGAAGATGATTGGGTGGTCACCTTTGTACTAATGTAAGGCTGAAAGGCATGATCATAGGGAAATCATGTTGATTTCCACAAATCAGCTTTATAATCCGCTGCCAACTGTGACGCCATTCGACGAGCTGCAGGGTCAGTTAGAGGGCCAGTATCTTCAAACACATGTATACAAGGATTCTATGTAATGTTATTAGCTGATGGGGAAAATGCGCCACCCTGAGACAATATTATTCAACCCCCACCCTGATGGTAGTGGAATGAGTAAATGTTGAAGATATATATTTTAACTTGTCCAGGGTTCTCACAAAGATCTGGAAATAAAATTCCATGACTTTTCAATGACTTTCCATGACTATTTTTCAAGAATTCCCATGATTTTGTAAACTAATATAAAAATGTACATTTAAAACTGTACAACCTCCACCACCACAGCGGCCCGCCCGATCTAAAGCAGAACCGGATGTCACGGGTTTCGTACTTTTGTGTTATTGTGTGTCAAAAGTGTAAGTAATCAACACATTTGTAATCAACACATTTTTCTCAATTTAAAAGGACTGTTAGTCCATGGGCCAGATAGGGTTACCGTGCACCCCCCCCAGGACAGTCTGAGACCAAGTTTTTATTGTTCATTGGACCTCCCCGGATATCAAAAATCGATGCCATCAAAAAAAAGTTGGGATGGACTACCTGTTTTGGGCCATTTTCAAAATGGCCGCCATCGAAATCTGGAAATCACCTTTTGTGCCATAACTTGAGTTCTAAGGCAGTTAGAGTCACAAAATTGGTGTCTATGTATATGTTTTTGGGGGTGAGAAATCCAATTTTGCCAAGAAAAAATGTTTCTGTCTTCTGGAAAATTTATAAACAGCTATTCCAACGTATTTTTCGTGCATTTTTGGTCATTTTTTGTGTTAGTCCATGGGACAGAGAGGGTTACTGTTTTTTTTGCTGTTTTTTTTGCTCATTAGACCTTCCCCAATATCAAAAGTCTATGCGATCAAATAAAAGTCGTATGGACTACCTATTTAAGCCATTTCAAAATGGCCGCCATCGAAATTTGGAAATCACGTTTTGTGCCATAACTTGAGTTCTAAGGCAGTTAGGGTCACAAAATTAGAGTCTATACATATGTTTTTGGGGGCGAGGAATTTAATTATGCCAATAAAAAATGTTTCTGTCTTGTGGAAAATTAATAAACAAAAACGTATTTTTCGTACATTTTCGGTCATTTTTTTGTGTTAGTCCATGGGCCAGAAAGGGTTACTATGCACCCTCCACCCATGAAAGTCTGAGACCAAGTTTGTTTTGCTCATTAGACCTCCCCCAATATTAAAAGTCGATGCCATCAAATAAAAGTCGGATGGACTACCTATTTTAGGCCATTTCAAAATGGCCGCCATTGAAATTTTGAAATCACGTTTTGTGCCATAACTTGAGTTCTAAGGCAGTTAGAGTCACAAAATTGGTGCCTATACATATGTTTTTGGGGGCGAGGAATTCAATTATGGCAATAAAAAATATTTCTGTCTTGTAATAATTTATAAACAGTTAGATAAACGTATTTTTCATGTATTTTTGGTCATTTTTGTGTATTTTAGTGCGAACTCAGAAAAAAACTAACCTCAAAATAAAACTTGTAACTAGTGTTATTTTATTCCGTGAATAATGAGCATAACAGTGTTGAAAATTGTAAATAAAAATAAAACTTTGCTTATGACTAGCATGATAAATGAAAAAAAAACTTAGTGTAGAAAATATTAAAATAACAAAGTGGTGACTGTTCCATGAACCTATTAGAAGTACAGGTAATCTTCATCCATATTATATCTGACCAGCAGCTGAGTAGAATTTTTGATATTGGTCTAATGAGCAAAAAAAACTTGGTTTCAGACTTTCATAGGTGGAGGGTGCACAGTAACCCTCTCTGTCCCATGGACTAACACAAAAAATGACCAAAAATGCACGAAAAATACGTTGGAATAGCTGTTTATAAATTTTCCAGAAGACAGAAACATTTTTTATTGGCAAAATTGGATTTCTCACCCCCAAAAACATATACATAGACACCAATTTTGTGACTCTAACTGCCTTAGAACTCAAGTTGTGGCACAAAAGGTGATTTCCAGATTTCGATGGCGGCCATTTTGAAAATGGCCCAAAACAGGTAGTCCAGCCCAACTTTTTTTTGATGGCATCGACTTTTGATATCCGGGGAGGTCCAATGAACAATAAAAACTTGGTCTCAGACTGTCCTGGGGGGGGTGCACGGTAACCCTATCTGGCCTATGGACTATGTCCCAAGTGCCCCAAACCTTAAAAACTTTCAAAGTTTGAATTTATGTTATTTAGGCTTTTTGTAAATTTATCTATATTATCTTTCTCCACACTCCATTTGAAAGAGATGTGTCAGTCCTCCACATATAGAAATAGGAGGAGAGCTATAAAATACTCTCCTGATAATTTCTAGGAGAGTATTGAACTCTCCTCGTGGCGTGCAAAGCATGCTGAAAGTGATTTTTTGGGCATATTTAGCTTCAAAATTTCAACTTCTGGTGATCGCCAGGAGCGCTGTGTATTGCTCTACTTGCACTTGGTTAAGGAGCACAAGAGGAGCGCCAGCGCCATCGCGCTCCTTATAAATGGAGGACTGATATGTACCCGATAAGGGTGTATTTCGAAATGTTCATACAATTTGGAGCAACCATGACACTAATTCGATTGCGATTGACTATAAAACCTGCCTGTTGAGGATCTAGATGAAAGTTCCGATGTTGATTTTTTTTTTTAAAGGTCAACACAGGAAAATGATGTCAAAATGATGGTCAAAATTTGGTTGGGCATAAGCTAGACTAGTCTACTAGAAGTTACGGCCCACAGTCAGTGACTGTCACTGTTGGATGAAAATCCGTAGTTGTCCGGACGGACAACCATCAGAGCAATATGGGCTGTCCGTCTTGTGATTTAGTTGTTCCAGACAAAGTCCCACAAACGGGACACTCATATTTCCAGCCCTGACAAGGAGATTAAGATTAACACAATATGAATTGATACACATGCAGGAAACAATTAGGTCCCAAAAATTGTCTAGCACTATTGTATCCGTGCAAATGTCGCAGTACTATTGATCATGACAAAAATGCTACAGGTACATTAGCATTTTAAATTGTATAGCATTTGCTCCCAATAGTGTACCAAACCAAATAGTGTACGGTACCCTATTCCCTGGCATATCTGCTTCATCTCATGTTTCACATGGCAGTTTACAGGTAGAAGAGCAACCCCTTTCTAGATGGCGATGGTAATAATACTAGGACCCTTACTTATAACATGGGTTATTTCTTCTAGGGATAGCATTATTAAGGCCGCCCGAATGGTAAAAAATATGGTGACGTCAAAGTGAACACAAATTTATTTATTGAAACATTTTATACAGGGTGTACTAAATCTAAGCTTCTGAAAGGATGCCTAAAATAATTATCAGTGATTATATCGACCCCTGCCTACACCAGCATCATCACATTGTGGTTCAATACTTTTAATGCGTACTGTAACACAACATTACACCCCTTGGTGGCAAAAAGGCTGTCACGGAGTAACCCTTCACAAAAACAATTTCAATTTACATAAAGATATTTGTCATTATAATTGTCTACACTCTAATTATATTTTTAGGTTATCAAGTTTTCTTTATGCACATGTAATTGGTGTTTGATAAAATAAAAACGCCATAAAATAAAAACGCCACACAGGATCTAAAATTGGCGAATGAAAAATGTTCAGCTGTATGTATGCTTCCACGTAGTGTTGATGGTATGAACCAGCAATCTGTACACTTTTCCACAAGCTCAATTAAACACGAGGAGGGTGAGTAGAGTAAAATTATATTTTTACAAATATATGGAACTTTAAGCTATCAGACATTTTAGAAGGTATGCAATATGAAGTAAAATGATCATAATAGTTCATTAAAAATCTTAAGTAAACACCAATTTACCTGATTATAGCTATGAAAAAAAAAAAAAAAAAGCTGGTGAAAATTAGCAAAAATGTCTTGTTTTTTCCACCCACAGAAATGAGGGCGCCCTCAATAATACTATCGCTAGACGACATCACCGAAGCTATAAATAAGGACGCTAGTATCAATACTATCGCCATCTAAAAAGGGGTTGCTCTACTATCTGGTTGATATAAATAAACTATACAGTAGCCTCCTTCAGGGAGAGTTGAGCTCCTGTATTAACATGCAGTGATATCCGTCAAAAAGCTGAAAATCAAATCAAATCTATACTCTTAGTAGTAATTATCTTTATAAAACCATGATGTTGATCTTTTAAAATGAGGTACTACCATCATGATGATAATTTCACTGCCATAATATTATAAATGGAGGCACATACTGCATCAAAGGCGGATTTTTCCAATCAATATTTTTGGTTGGGGAATGCCCCTGAACAGCCAACAGACCATCGTGGAAGTTCTCAAGCCCATCCTATTTAGGGGATTGTAACTAATATATGGCGAAGCAAGTCGAAACGTCATAAGTTTTAAAAAAAAAACTTGTTTTGAAGTTAGTACACTTTACTACTATCTTAGAAATACGATGTTTATAAAGTTTCATGAAAATCGGTTGATAGTACCGGGTACCTAATTGACCGTAAATCGGAGAAATCAACAAACAACACAAGCTACTGACCAGTGCGTTCTGGCCTTAGCAGCCAAGGTATAGTGTCCAACCAAAGCAAAGGTTAACATGGTTAACATTATAGCAGTGGCTAATCGTACGTGATTCTTTATAATGTAACTATGCGCAGTCTGGTTAACAAAATGCGGGCTCCCATTGACTCCCATTATAATTTTGGCGTATGATTAGCCACTCCGTAACTTTATTACACAGGGTTCCCAGCATTTCATGTAAATAAAATTCCCTGAATTTTTCCTGACTCTTCCCTTGAGAACTTCCATGATGCAGTAAACATTAGTTGCAGAGAGTGACCCCTCGCGACACAAGGACTCACCAAGCGAAAGAGAGAAAAGCAGGATTTACACATCAAAAGGCCACGATGGATAGCCAATCATTATTATTCAGTGAATTTGGTTATGAAAAAGGCAGTGGCTAATCATACATCATTTACCGCACCAGGGTTTCATACATGCATGTTTGAGAGCCTGGGCTGGGGGTCCAAAAGGAGGGCTGGTCATCCATCAGGAGAAAAAAAAGAGTTTTCAATAACTGTGCTTAAAATGGCCTATGGGGCTGGGGTTCGGACACCCCCCCCCCCCTTCGGCGGAAACCATGCTTATATAGGAAGCTATTCGTACACTTGTACAATTAAATGACGGTATTCGTTGGTAATACATATGATTAACGGCGAATACATAATAATTTACCGTAAATTCATATTACGGTAAATCATGTACAGTTGCCCAATAAATGCCTTAGAACTGTTTTGGGCAAGTGCACATGACATGTAGTCTACATATAGAATTTTCTGACTTTTATTAAACTGATTTGAAGCACTTTTCTCAGTCTTTTTCTCCCTAAATGGAAAGCTCATTTTCCAGGGTGGCTGGGATTGTGGGAACCCTGAAAAGGCTGATTTATTTTAGTGATTATCACTGATTATATACTATTACTAGTATTACTAGGGCCTACTACTGCCCTACATTGCTACAATTTACACATGTTACAAGTCATTCATACTGATGAGTCTATGTGATATGTCTGTGAGTCAGCGCAACAGCAGTCAGAAAAATAGAATAGTATCAACTCAGTACGAGCTAATCCCGCAGCCATCTGTGGTCAGCAGATGATCAAACTTTAAACGGATATTGTACTTTGACTGATCGGGTGAACAGACAGTCTCAGATTTTTTTTAGACTGACCGCGGACGCGGTTGGGAGCAAACAATACTCACCAACAGGTTAAAAATGTATCGTCAACAGATTGAAATTGTGCAGTCGAATAAAAATATTTTAAAAGAGAATAAAATCATGCTATCGGGACATAAATTGCTACATAATTCCACCTAAAACATCCAAATTTTGTCATTGTTTTGGCCGTGAAACCGGTCCATCTCCTTCCTTGAAGCAATGGCGGTTGTGACCGAACAGCACACCACAATAATTTCCCTGTCTATCGATCTACGAGCAGCGATCTAGATCTCACAGCTATATTGCCACTTTTAATATTTTCAACATTGACTGTTGAAGAATTTAAAATTATCAAAGTTTATACAACAATAAAAATGCTTATAATATAGACTATAGGAGTAAAATATATATATTTTTCAAATTCAATACATTAGGCGCCTGAAGATGAATGCGTAGTGATATTGCAGTAGGCGTGACACATTTGTGGTATTAGCACACAAAATCAAGAACATCCTGCATTTTCAATCACTTGTAATATTCAATACAGTCATAGCCTATTTAGCTCACAATAAAAAGGGGCTAAAGGTCCAAGTGCAATTAAACTTAAAGGTGTGGTCAACTGTCAAAATTCGAAGGACAAGGGTCCCCCAGAAGGCAATAGTGCCCGTGGGTAGGCCAAGACCCTATTCCATAATAATACTAAATATGTGTGTGAAAGATCCCAAAGCCTCACTCAGTTTGTCATTAAGAGCAAGTTTTCAAATCATGGCAAGTTCATATACTTGAGCGACATCTATGAGTTAATAATTCAAAGCACTTTGCCCCTGCCCCTACTTGGTCGCTGGCTTGCAAACAAACTGACTGTATTACTGCGGGGATTTGGAAACTGCTTGACCCCAAAAGCTTGTATTGACACTCAGTAAACACAAAACATTTGTATGACTTCATGCAATGTAGGACCAACGTCGAAAACGTTGGGCCGACGTTGTATAAATGTTATACAAATGTCTTGTGTTTGCTGGGCTTCAGGAGGACTTTCTCTCAAACATTGTACATTTGTACATTTATTCAATATTGGTTCAATGTTGGGCCAGCGCCACAGACGTTGGCCCAGCATTAAAACAGCATTGGATCAATGTCTCGTTAAAAGTAGTATCTTGTAATCAGTTCAGTGGCTATATTAATGCTGTCAATCTGTACTTAATAGGCAACTGTTGGCCTACACTTGACCGTCCCAGGCATGCGCATTTTGCAGTTGAACACTAGTTTAAAAAGTTTTAAAGTTTAAAATTGTGTTAGGACTATATAAGCTTATATCATCGTAAATCTATATTATCGTTCTCCACCCTCTATTTAAAAGAGATATGTACCCGTGTAGGCCTACTTGTATTTCAGAAAGTTCATACAATTAATACAAAACCATCTCTTTGAAGAATCATTCAATTGCAAAATGCGCATGCCTGGGACGGTCAAGTATGTAGGCCAACAGTAGCTAATTGAGTACAGATTGACGGCATTAATATAGCCACTGAACTGATTACAAGATATTACTCAAACGAGATATTGACTCAATGCTGTTTTTAAGCTAGGCCAACGTCTGTGACGCTGGCCCAACAATACATTGAAACAACATTGGATAAATGTAGGCCTACAATGTTTGAGAGAAAGGTCTCCTGCCCAGCAAACACAAAACATTTGTATAACATTTATACAACGTCGGCTCCCAACGTCTTCGACGTTGGTCCAACATTGCATAAAGTCATACAAATGTTTTGTGTTTACTGGGTGTCAATTATATGGGTCATTCCAGGGGCGTGTTCAAGGGGGGGGGGGGCGCAACAGGCGCGCGCCCCCTATAAATTTCTGAAGGTTTTTTTTTTAGTTTTTCTAGGCAGACAATCATGTAGGCCCCTACATGTAACGAATGGCAGTCAACTCATCCCCCCTACCAACTCATCCCCCATACCAACTCAGCCCCAGTTCACACCCCGGTTGACCAACTCAACCCCAACGGCCGTGACGGCTTTACCAACTCATCCCCCCGGCCGTTAATACCTTACCAGCTCATCCCCAGCTGTTCATACAATTAATACAAAACCATCTCTTTGAAGAATCATTCAATTGCAAAATGCGCATGCCTGGGACGGTCAAGTATGTAGGCCAACAGTAGCTAATTGAGTACAGATTGACGGCATTAATATAGCCACTGAACTGATTACAAGATATTACTCAAACGAGATATTGACTCAATGCTGTTTTTAAGCTAGGCCAACGTCTGTGACGCTGGCCCAACAATACATTGAAACAACATAGGATAAATGTAGGCCTACAATGTTTGAGAGAAAGGTCTCCTGCCCAGCAAACACAAAACATTTGTATAACATTTATACAACGTCGGCTCCCAACGTCTTCGACGTTGGTCCAACATTGCATAAAGTCATACAAATGTTTTGTGTTTACTGGGTGTCAATTATATGGGTCATTCCAGGGGCGTGTTCAAGGGGGGGGGGGCGCAACAGGCGCGCGCCCCCTATAAATTTCTGAAGGTTTTTTTTTTAGTTTTTCTAGGCAGACAATCATGTAGGCCCCTACATGTAACGAATGGCAGTCAACTCATCCCCCCTACCAACTCATCCCCCATACCAACTCAGCCCCAGTTCACACCCCGGTTGACCAACTCAACCCCAACGGCCGTGAAGGCTTTACCAACTCATCCCCCCGGCCGTTAATACCTTACCAGCTCATCCCCAGCCATCGGCCGAGTGTTACCAACTCATCCCCAACTTATGACTATAATTGTATGCTATCTGATTTGTTTTAAAGTTAGACATACGGGCAGCGATTACTCATAGACTATTTTGGGAGTGTAATAAAAAACATATTTATTATTAGAAGCAATATATTTTATTAAAAAAAAAACATTTTATACCTTGTAGACATATTAACATTCAATTAAACATAGCAGCTTGCATGACGACAAAACATGAAATAGACATAATATATAGGCCTATGAAACATATAATTCATTTAAAAAATATTATAACATTTAGACATATTAAAGGGACTGGCCCAGGCTAAAATCATCAAAAAATCGGTGATTTTATTTCGGGTTCTTAATATGACCATATGATGTAAACATGTACATAGACTAGAACTGCAATTTTTTATAATTTTTGTGCTGCGCATTCACCAATTAGGCTAGATATAGAGACGAAATTCCTGATTTCTAATTATTGACAACCATGTCAAAAATAGGAAATGCGTGAATTTCGTCTCTATATCTAGTCTAACTGATGAATGCGCAGCACAAAAATTATAAAAAATGGCAGTTCTAGTCTATGTACATGTTCACATCATATGGTCATAATAAGAACCCGAAATAAAATCACCGATTTTTTGATGATTTTAGCCTGGGCCAGTCCCTTTAACATAAATTAAAAAAATAGCAGATCATATGATTATAATAATGAAATATACATAAAGATACATAATATATATAAAACAATAAAAAGTCTTATGTGAGCAGTTTACAGTGTCGGGGCATTCAGGTGAGCACATGATCATAGCAAGGAATTCGGGGTCTTCTGGCCGCCAGCATAGGCCTACTGCTCCCGGTACTTCATGATCTTTCATTGCAGGTCCCTGTATTTCTTCGCCTGTCGGCGTCTTATCTTGTCTTGTGATAGTAGTTTCATCTGTAGAATCAATGTGGTAGCTTCTTGGAATGGAATTTGAATCATGACGTAGAGAGGCAGCTGGTCTTTCTGTGCTTTCTGGACTATCCCATGTGTTGACGCATTCCATTAATGATATTAGCGAGATGACAAGGGATAAAACCAACTGTGATTACAACGAATGCAATTACCATTCGCATATCAGGCCCACAGTGTTCACAAGCCGTCGCACTACAATCCGGGCGTGAAGTTATCTTTAAAGTATTCTTTTTTATCCGTAGCTATATGCAATTATCACATGTAAAACTCAAATGCTATTATACACTTATATAGAACTATGAAATCGATCGTCAAATATTGTACTTTATTGTACTTTATGTTGACATGGGAATTGAAATACATAAATGAACAAATACAAATTAAATGAAAATATTTACGTTGTGAGAGGTTGCAGATTAAATACATTATGTACTTTATATTGACACGTTTATTAGATCTGTATATCAGATTAATAAGCTCTTTCTATGGTCGTATTTATAGAGATTCGACTGATTTACGGAAGGCCTTCTATCAGTACTTAGCCGTTACATAACATAAAGATCTTTAAACAATAAGATTAAATGTGATTCAATTATTTGCAATAACAGTTACTTACCAAAAATATCTTTCAACATTATGGTCCATATTCAATGACAATATTTAAATATATCCAGGGGTCTATAACTGTGAACTGACCGCTAGAGCCGTGAAACGTCAACAGCTTGGATGAGTTGTGAGTCTTTGGTGAACTCACCCGCTCCACCCCTTGCACCTCAGGTGTTGTGATGAAGATTCTTGTGCTAATTCAGACCTGTCAGCGAGAGCCGCTCGTGAAATGTCAACGGCTTTGATGAGTTGTGAGGCTTTGATTAACTCGCTCCAAACTCGTGAAATGTCAACGAAAATCTAATGCGTTCAAGGGGTCAGCTACGATTGCAATTTTAGTATGTTATAGCAAATAAACAAGTAACATACCCGGTATATACAGTGCCATCATCACGCTATTTCGAAAGATACAATCTACATAGAAATTCAGATAGGTTTATGAATAATGAATCCTGGAAACTGGCACTGAATGATGTTATCAATCATATTAACAATGCTAAGCGATGTGAAAACGATATACATGGTTTGTATGATCTATTATGTAGCAATATTTATCAAGAGCTAGATAAATTCTATAAAAAAATTGATGTACGTAAGCCAACCAGAAAGAGGTATAGAAAAACAAAACCTCACTGGGACTCCGAATTAAACCAATTATGGTAGAGTATGTGTTCTGCTGAGAAGATATTTGTGAAATTTAAAGGGTCCACCCTGACAAAAAAGCAACTACAACGAGATTTTGTAGCAGTGAGAAATATTTTTGATAAAAATCATAGAAAAAAAGGACGTGCTTATAGAAGAGAGAAACTTAATGAAATAGATTCATTAAACAATAAAAATCCAAAAGAATTTTGGAATCCGGTCAATAATCTACTACCCGGTCAACGTAAAAAATTACCAAATAGAGTGAAAAGGGGGGAGGATTTTGTCACAGATCCACTTGATGCACCGGTACTACATACATGGTGTGAGGATATTACATCACATCACATTTACGAAAACAGGAAAAAATCGTTATTATCAGTTAGAATATATCTCTTGAAATATCGGATGTTTGATATTATAAGTTTGTAACCCATAGTCTTTAAGAAAATAAAATATTTGTATCTGTGATAATCCCTGAAAACGCTGACTTGTGAAAGCCGTGAGTGTTCGCATGAATGTGTTATATGCGTCACCTGGTATCAGCGCGGATATTTTTTAAGCGCTTCCCGAAAATCAAAGGAGGAGGTGTTATGGTAGGGTCACTGTTAAAGCATCAACATTGCTGGAATTTAGGAATTTAGTGCTGGCAATTGATCTCATAATCACAGTTTATAAAACACTATACTATTATAGCGGGGGCAGTCTGTGAAGTACAATCAGTTATAACAGTGGATCGAACGGTGAGATAACTAAAACTTAAAGGGTTAACTGAATATATATCAAGAATTATTAACTTTTTATAGCAATAGACTGGCGAAATAAGTACATAATATTATATGAAGAAGTACATAACTGACTTATTAATCGGCTAATATTAAAAAGTAACATAGCCGTGCTAAAGACTTAAAGGATTGACCATAAAAATATACATCAAGAATTATTAACTATTTATAACATTAGACAGGCGAAATAACAATGGAAATTAAATATAATATACTTTTCTAAACACTGTCAAGATTCTGTTATTAGTATGTTATTATTACAACAAAAATCTTGTTAGGTGTAACCCTAATATGCTTGAATTATATTTTATTCAAGTCAGATTTTAAAACGTATCTTATACATTTAAGGATAATAATCAAATATCATTAAAGACAAGTTAAGGCAAACTCATCCCCAAAGGTGCAACGCACATGACCAACTCATCCCCAGCACTCCAACAGCTATTACCAACTCATCCCCAGCCTGTCAACACCTATACCAACTCATCCCCTGATATACCGGGGGATGAGTTGGTATAGGGGATGAGTTGACTGCACACCCATGTAACTACCCGGCTACAGGGACACTCTGCTTCGGTAGCAACGTGTAGGCTAACCAATGTTGGTTTAATGTTTACCCACCCAGGGGCGTGCACAGTAGGGGGGGGGGGGGAGGGTTCGGAGGGGTCTTGACCCCCCACCCCTGGGCTGCAGGACACTTTTTTTACCAGCTGTATCTGGGTCACTTCAGTATTTGTATTTCATAATAATTTTTTCAGACTAGAATACAAATATTCTGTAGAATATATATATTTTTAAATTATTTTCAGAACCTTTTATTGAGACAAAAATGTTGTAGATTGCAGGAGAATGAATCTGAATATCCAAAATTTTACTGGGGGGGGGGGGGGGCATGCCCCAAGACCCCCAAAGTTCGTGAGACGTTACTATGTTTCCATTCCTTACCTTACACTTCACAGCTTTTCGACCCCCCCCCCCCTATTGACAATTCCTGGGCACGCCCTTGCATTCTTTGTAAACGGTACACGATACAGTCCTGGCTGTTCCCGTGGATTTTAATTACCTATCTCAGTCATCATATAAATAAAAAGAATGCATATAACAAAGTTGTAAAGCAGTAGAATATATTTTGCAATAATTTAGTTAATTTTGCTAGCTATTTATGCTATTTTAGTGAAATTAAAAATGACATGTTGAGTAAAAGTAGGCTACCTGTTCCTGCAGTACGTAATTTGATACTTCACACTAATTCTCACTACAAACAAAATAGCCAACTCATTTTTTTTATCAGCAGCACTTAAGGTATGTATTTTTTTTAACCAACTGCAGCAAAAAATTTTATTAACAAATATAACATTTACCATTTATCATACGTTTTTTTCCATGTCCCCATATTTTTTTCAACTCTGTTACTTTTCATATTTGACACAAATTCGAAACCCTAGTAGATAATATATATTGTCAAGATACTCACCAGGTGGTGCAGAAGCAAGGCGCCAATATAGAAGTCAAAAGGTAATGTTTTATCTGTTTCTGTATTTCTTATAAATACATGTTAGATGTGAAGATTTAAAAAATATTTCTTTTACGAACGTGGGGAAGTTCTTTAAAACTATTTACTGTCTACTATGTTACCATCAACCCAGTTACCTATTTCATTGTTCTGTTAAGTAACAGAGTTAAGCTACAGTAACATAGTTGATATTACAGGACTATGACATACCTTCTTACAAGTTAGCTATGCAAATACTTTTATTACAGATCACATGAAGCAAAACAATAGCTAATGCGACTATGATATATGAGCGAAATATACCAATAATAATAATCTCAACTTTGTTACTTTACAGTGTACTCAACTTTGTTTTCATCCAATCAAATCTGTTAACAGCACTAAAACTGAAATTTCATCTGATATCACACGTCCATAGCCTCGGGAGACATTCTATTGGACATTGTATTACATCTGGTCTGTTAATTATGCAACATAATAATTATTTGGAGTTTGTTTTAGTCGTATTTTATCATTTATTGTGTAACCAATGTGGCTCTCTGTATATAAAAAAACACAGAGCACAAAGTATAAAATAAGTAAATTCCACTAAAACGTATGATAAGCAATGGTATACTATGATGGATAGCGCATGGGACACCGTTGTATTAGATGTATTCCGAAAACTATATTGGTTATTTAAATTTTATGCTGCAGTGTGATGTCCGTAACAGAGTTGAGTTAAGTTGGGGAGGTAGGTATCTTTTTTGCAAATTATCACAAAAATGAAAAACACATAAGCCTGCAAATTTTGCCAAGAGAATCAATTATGTTTGTAGATCAATATAAGTGAGATATATTTCGTATCTACGATGGTTATCTTTTATCAAACCTGTCACATCAATATGTACCGTTTTCATGGAAAGACCCAGTCTTGCTTGGGGTCAGGCTGTTTCCACATCCCCGCAGTAATACATCATATTATCATATACCTGTATCTAAAGCCTGTAGTTGGCTAATGCATGTTAGATGTTGCAGTAAAATATGAGCCTGAAAAAAGTGGGGGGCACCTTGAGGCAGTTTTGGGGCACATTGAGACACCCTGACTGACCTCATATCTGATATTATAGTTTGTGTGTGGGGTGTATTTAAAACAAGCCATTATACATCAGTTACAAAGTGGTAACACATGTGTAAGATACCACCAATATCATAGAGAAATCAACTATTATGTGATCTATATAACCAAATATTGATGATCCCAAAAAACTAATTTTCATGTAGAAAATGGACTTAAGCTTACATGCATGCCAAGGATGTCCAATAGCAGTTAGCAATAGGGTGGAAAATAGAAGTTGGTTAGTTTTGGTACCATTGACCAGATGGCGCACAAATCGCAAAATAATTTATGTGTCAAACAGGCCTGCCTATGGTTCCCCATGTTTCAAGGTGCTGCAGTCTCCCCTAATGACCGATATATTGTCTTTTTCGAAACGTGATTACGTTGCCAAAGGATGTTTCTAAAAGTTGTAATCTATCGGAATGTTGCCTTCACTCATTCAAACACTCAAAAAGATATAACATAGCTAAAACAAAGACATGCCATTCGCCTGGGTATGGGCCTTTAAAATACAGGGGTTGTTTCAAGTAGTTTGAACAGTTCCTTCAATTTAAATTTAATGCATTTCACAATTATTACAAAACAGTCATCTTGTATTTGCACCGAATATAATTGTTTACCTTGCGTGTTATAGATACCGGTAGATCTATACTATTAGCAGGTCAACTGAGGTAACGTTGCCTGTGAGTAGCCTATAGTTAGCCTACTCCAGCAGCCCTCCATTGTGGAGTATCAGGCTGGAGGGGGGGGGGGGGGAAGAGGCTGGCAGACCTAGTCGACCAGCTGACTTTTAAAGGCTCATACCCCATTCGAAGTTTAAAATTGTGTTATAGGCCTAAGCTTATATTATCGTAAATCTATATTATCTTTCTCCACCCTCCATTTGAAAGAGATATGTACTATCCGATAGGCCTAAGTGTGTATTTTGGAATGTTCATACAATTAATAACAACCATCTCTTTATTATAATGGCTTTGACCAAGCTGCTGAGGGTCTAGATGAAGGGTCCGATGTTGATTTGTTTTTTTTTCTTTGAAAGGATCAACACTGAGGAAAATCCCTTCCTTTTTGTCACTACACAAGCCACGAACATCCCACGAATTTTACCTGTTTATTTTGGCGTTGTTCACGATGTTCAGCAAAAATGTAAAACATGTCAATTGGCCGAGCTTAGGTGTGTTGAACATTCGTGTTTTGAAATGTGAGACCCGTCGGGAAAGGGCCGGTAAACCGCGCTTTCCCGATGACATTGTAATTAAACTAGCAACGTCTTTGACGATGTGATACATCTGAGACCTTACATACTTCTCCTAATACGAGTTAAGAACTTTTTGTCATAGATTACGGCTAGTAAATATTAAAAAAATATATTAAAAAAATCTTTAGAAGAAAATAATCAAATCAGTGACTCGATGCTACTTTCCTGTCAAACATGGCAACCGGAAAACATGGCATTAAAAAAAGTTGTAATCTATCTGAATGTTGCCTTCACTCATTGAAACACTCAAAAAGTAATAACAGAGCTAAAATGAAAACATGCCATTTTCCTGGGTATGGGCCTTTAAACGCTGCCACAGTTTTTTTTATGGCAGCTGCCAGAAGAGAAATTCAATCAGGGATAGCTCGATGCCAAAATGAATATTAAATTGTCCCAGTTTTGTGTTAGCTCTGGTGTGTTTATAGGCCTGCATGATTTTGCCCACCACATGTTCTTTATCTGCTGGGATTCAACGATCATTCATAAGAATTTCGACTAGCTTTTTTAAAATTTTGAACATACGTACAATTATGTCTAGAATTGTTTTGTCTTGTTTTCAAGTCAGCCCAGCATGATGTATACGTACCCCACTAAAATTTATAGTTAGTTGTCTAGCTTGTATTTAAAAAAATATATATAGATGCAAAATGTAATTACAACCAGTTGATTGCATTGGACATGCCCCACCTCTGGGGCACATCTGACCAGTACCATTTGAACATGCCCAGGTTATTAAAGTGCAATACAACAATTTTGTATAACAATTTTGTATAAATAGCAACAGTGTGATGTAGCCCTTCACAAGGTAGCAGCACATTGTCAGGCTCCCATAACGTTGCCAGCAGTGGGCAATGGCAGTTTGTCCATCAGGCCACCAGCGCACCACTGGCAGCATCAATCATGGTCAACAACCAACCGGTGGGTCACCAGAGAAACCGGCATGTGTTAATTGTATTAAAAAGTGTGGTCATGTGTGCCAGAGTGAGTGCCAGCATGTGTGGACATGTGTGGGTAAGATGAACTATGTTGAAATTATAACCATTGTTTGTGGGGCAAGGTCGGAGCATGTTCACACTCTTTCTGGGGCATATTCAAATGCGTGTGAGTGTGCTCCGTAGGGCCTACGGCATTTCAGCTTCAACCCCAAGTATGGCCAGTAACACTTGTGATGCTTTAAAAATACTTTCCCAAAATGTTCTATACCTCTGTGATCTATTGATAGAACGAAAAACGGTTACTTGCCTACTAACACCGAAGTTCACACAATATTTCGAAAACTTAACCAAAATAACATAAAATGAGACGAAAATCACGAAAAATACTTGAATCGGGAGCTAAACAAAAAACTGTAGCTGATGACTTTTCGGAGAAACCATGTCTTAAGGAGGAAGTACATCATAAATTATATTTTCAATTCACCAGGTGGCCCCCAATTCTGAGATACCTGCAGGTGCGAGCCTCCACCGGTATTCGAACATGCCCCGTCCTCCCCTACATTCCGATCTATGGAAGGGAATGAGGACCACAATTAACATTCTAATGTGCATGTTGATCATGCTATCAGCCATTACGCGGACCATTATGCTACTTACAAGCGCCATTATGCTATATGCATATCAATTTGTGCAACATTATTATTCCTTTGTGCAACATTAACATCCATCTCTGCTTTGTGCAAGTCCGGTTTCTCAGACCAGCTGATGATAGCACATATAGCCGTCATCATAAAGGAGCAGCAATTTTAAAATTGTACAAAAAGGCATTTGATTCCGTATGGCACAACGCAGGGGCGGATTTAGACTGGGTTGACAGGGTTCCGGAACCCTGTCAGCGTTTTCAAATCTAACAAAGTACAGGGGTTGAGACTTAAAAAACGGTATATTAACTGATTTTTTGGGGGGATTGGGACCCTGTCAGCGTTTTGATGACAGGGTTCCAAAAACACAACTGACAGCCTATCTTTCGTTGTTGGTCAATTTGGCTGTTTCATTGATCTCAAGATAAACGCTGTCACTAAGAGGTGTGACACCGGCAGCAGGTTTAATTAACAGTCCAGCCAAATCATAATGTACCCTGCTCTACAAAGCCAAAAGGCAGTGGGCTACGCATATATACTTGTGATAACTAAACGATGGATGAGGGATGTTTTAGCTTTCACGACTGAGTAAGTTACTTAGCCGTGAAAGCAGAAACACTAAGCGTCAGTTAAAGGTGACCTTCCACAACTGAGTGACTATAGGCTTATCTGTTAGGCCTAGATACCGAAGAAAAAAGTGTAGACTTTACGAAAAGTCCTTATATAAAAAATTACCTGTAAATTACAATATAATTATATCCTATGTATATATAATGGTGGAACCCTGTCAGATATTTTTCTGGATCCGCCCCTGCAACGGACTAAGATATAAATTAATGAATACAAATTTACCAGATAAAATAGTCATACTAATGGCTTCATTTATTACTGACAGAAAAATTTCAGTCAAACTTATTAATAAGACTTCAGACAAAATTTTACTTGATGCCAGCACACCTCAGGGCTTGTTTCTCAGCCCACTTTTATTTTTAATCTATGTAAATGATATTCCGATAGATCCATTTAGTAATACAGTAGGGGTCTCTCAGTTCGCAGACGACCTGGGATTTTGGACTTTTGCTAAAAGTGAAAAAAAAATTAAATAAAGGCTAGCTAAAATAGTATCAGACTTAGAAGCATGGTGCTCCAGATGGAGAATACAATTAAATGCTAAGAAAACGCAGCTTAAAATGCTTAAAACTTTGAAAAAGATTGAACTAGGATTTTTCGGCGAAAAACTTACTGCAGTACAGCAAGCAAAATTACTAGGAGTAGGCCTAACTCTAGATAAGCAGCTTACATTTAATGCTCATATCAATGAAAATACTAAGAAGGGATATCCGTGCCTTGGTCTGCTCGAGCTCAAACTCCTGAGCGGCACAAGGTGGGGTTTTAAACCAAAAACACTGATGAAGCTATTGCTATGTACTTCCAGTACTAGAATATGGTGATCCAGTAATTCTAGGAGCTTTCGCGACGGATATCAAGAAACTTCAAATAAGTCAAAATAAGGCAATCAGAATAGCCTACAAATTGGATCCACGCAGATATGTATAAACGAAAGTGCTAAGATCCCTTTGATCAAGCAAATATTCCAAGATATGTCATATTAATCCATTCATTCGCTCCACGAGCATTCATACCTTTTCAAACTACAGAATGAAGCCACAACGCGGTTAGCACTGTGTCAGTGCAGGTTATGATGTGTACCATTTAGACAATATAACCAGCATGAAGAAATTGCGACAGTTTGATCAATGCAATATAAGTCACTCGATCGCATGTAGGCCCATGCCATATATGTGTAGTCTCAAATGTAAAATTATGATTCAATAAGTTAAAATTATTAATATTTTGGTTAAATTAATTTCATCCTTGAAATCACCAAATGCTCAAGGATGGGATGGTATTTCAATTAATATTGCTAAAAAATATTCCAATTGTATAAACGATTTATTGCATGTAATTAGCATGTCATTTTCAAAAGGAATATTTCCTAAAGAAATGAGAATAGCAAAAGCCATTCCTCTGCATAAAAACGACAATAATATGATGGTTAATAACTATCGTCCATTATCAATCTTGCCAGTGTTCTCTAAGCTTTTTCAAAGATTGATGTATAACATGTTAATAAGTTTTATAAATCAACACAAATTATTCAATAAGTTTCAGTTTGGCTTCCGCTCATACCTTATTGATAAAATTGCAAAGGCAATTAATAAAAATATTATTCCAATAATATTCCAATTGACAGAGTACATTCAACTAAATTCCTTAGTGTATAGATAGTAAATTAAAATGGTCAGAACATATATCAGAGGCAAACTATGTAAAAGTATTGGTATCATCTGCAAAGCTAGGACTTTGTTGAATAAATCAACACTTGTAACATTATACAATTCATTTGAGTTTCCCTACATCTCGTATTGTATAGAGGTGTGGGGCAACACATTTGACAAATATTTATTACCACTATATGTGACGTGCCATATCAAAACCAGTCCTATGTCGCAAGATATAGAAAATGAGTTAGTAAGTGGCGCTCAGGTTTCGAATGCACCAAAAATTATAAATATATCTCAATTATTTAGGAAATCATCGATGAAACAAGATCTGGCAACTTAAGCCCTAAATATCGCAAAATGTTGAGAAAATGATCTACAAAGTTTAAATTTAATTGACAAATAGTTTAAATAGTTCAAACTAAATCATTTTTTTATATAAGAAATAAAACTAGGGTATCTTCAATATTTTGTACTTATATTGCTTTGAAGTTGTATTTTCGATCAGCGTTAAAAAAAAAATTAGCAAAAAAATATTATTTTAACAAAACATGGCCATAACTCAAAATCTAAAGTTCCGACATAGGTCGGGTGCCGATGTGGCACGTCACAAATAGACTACAAAAAAGGGTCATAAGATTAATTACCTTTTTATGCTATATTGCTCACACTTAAGATTTATTTGAAGATATGAAAATTCTAACACTTTCAAAATTATATACTGTAGATCTGGTAATTTTCGCGTGTTTCAATTTTCGCGAATTTGTGATTTTGGAAATTTTCTTGAGTTCTAGTTTTCTCAAATTTTCAATTTTGAAAAAAATGGGTCGTAATTAGATCTAACAGGTATTTAATGAGTTGTGAAATGTCACGTTTTAATGGCACTTACTCAGCCGTGGAATCAACGACTCCCCTAATCCATCGTTATCACAAGTAGGCGTAATCCACTGTCACATAATCCACTGTTACGTAACACCAATTACGGCAATCACTAGGCACACTGTGGTTTGTATAAATTTGAGAACAATACGCTTCCCGAATTATTTTCGTCTATGTTCACAACAAAAAGTCAAATACATAGGCCTACATACCCTACACGAACATCTTCAAACCTACATATATACCGATTGGAAAATTAAAAATGATTTATAGATTGAGAACAGTACGATATTCGGAAGTTAAGATTTGGAATAATAGCAAATCCAAAATTAATATTTCACCTTATTTTCTCCATTATAAATTTAATTTACGGCAGTATCTTTTCGCTGTTAATGATATAAATTGTATAGGCTACTGAAGTAAAATGCATTGTTTTTTTTGTTGTATCTCACATTCTGAAGATATTACTGCACTTGCACACACAAACAAAATGTTTACATAATTAGAGGAAATATAAGCCATGCGGCTTCACTCCTCACTTTCTGTTATATGGGTGAATATACAATTTAGGGGGTCTTTCAATCTGTATTTTTGAAAAAAAATAAGTCGCTTCAAATTATATATACTAGGGTCAGATATTGAGGGTAGGGTCTATGTGATACACATTTAAAATTTCAGAGCTTAATCTCAAACAGATTTCAAAAAAATATGTGTTCTTGTGAAGGACCGTAAAAATAAAATGTCAACTCAGCAACGAATTATATATATATATTTGATCATTTTCAAATTTTAAAGGTCATAAATTGCTTTGTGTGATAGTTTATTGATATGTTAGTAGTTATAACACTTTTTGAAATAAAAATTGCTAAGACAGAACAGTGATTTTATTGTGAAATTATATAGTTGCTGAGTTGACATTATCGTTTCTGAGTTGATAAAGCACGATAATTGCACGTAAAAGGCATGTTTTAAGCACATCTACGAGATCTCTAAACACTTGAGCTATATTTTCTTTAAAAAAATTGGTTCATCATCATAAAGACAAAAAAGAAATGGGATCATAACAAGCCTAATTTAAAAATGTATTTCGGAGGCCATTGTACAATACATACATGCCAATATAATGAGGGTAAATTTGATTTAGAAATTTAACCAAGTGTTATTTGTAGTTTTATTTATGTAAACAACTTCTAAAATACTCTCTCACTCTAATTCAATCAAAAGCAGCTTCTTTTCAACTGCATTTCACATTGACGGAGTTAAAATTTCAGTTTTAATTACAAAAAGGGGGACAGAAAGCAGAATTCAGTAAACTCAGCAACGTTTTTGTTTTCAACTCAGAAACGTTTTTTCATTGTTGTAAAAATGTCTACATAAGCGAATACTCTCTCAGTCTAATTTAATTAAAAACATATTTTTAAATTGCATTTTACATTTATAGAGTTACGTTATTAGTCTTATTTACATTAGTGAGACAGAAAGCTAAATTTGGTCAACTCAGCAACGTTTCTGAGTTGAGTGATCAACTCATAAACGTTGCTGAGTTGATCGAAATAATAATGTTGCTGAGTTGAATACGGACAACATAAAACGATCTTTAATGTATTTAAAATAGATGTATCATTGCCCACCGATACGGTAGGGGGATGGCCATCATTATCAAGCACTTTGTTCAGTTTAACATGTTTTCAATGATTTTTTGCTAAATTATGAGCGTTTCTGAGTTGACACAGAAATTGAATACGCTTTAGGGGTGATTGTTTTGGTTATAAAATAGCAGTTCAGATTGAATGTTTACAAATATTTCACCTACTTCAAAATATTGGGACTTTGCAGCTGTCTCTGCATATGTCAAAGTAATTAAATGGTATCACACCACAATTTAAGGAGTGTAGATAACACTGGCGTTGCTGAGTTGACCGGTTTGCGTGAGACAGCTAAAAAGCCTCAGTAAATGTATCCTTGGCAACTTTTTATAATGAGTTCATGTCTGTATATGAATAAATTCCGTTGAACATAACAATTGCGCTACAAAATAACTCGGGGTTAAGTTATTTCCAAGAGATCTTCCATGGTAAAACAGTCTATGTTTCAGGTGTTAGATATTGGGAGACATTGCATTTGTGTGCAAATTCGTGTATTTTAGCACATTGCATGTTGAATAAAAAAATATTCGTCAGAGATATTGAATTATTTTTTATTCTCAGTTTATCGTATTGCCCATAGCACAATATTTTAAAAATTCGGACCCACACAATGCATAAATTCGCTCAGAATAGCCAAAAGACACCAAATGACCCTTAAATTGTATATTCACCCATATACTATTATGTATGTAATATGTATACATATTACATACATATGTATGTTTCAGATAATAAACATTATTATTATTATTAATACATGTGGGATGATCATTCATATTTCTTATCACTGGTGAGATGAATGAGATGACACTGTCCTCCAGACACAGGATTTGAAATTCGAGCCCTGGCGGTCTGAGGCCGAGCATGCTACCTCTCGGTCACGGAGGCTCCCCACAATACTGAGTTTCACACGTGGATGGGGAAGAAACATTTCTTGTTTCTTTCAAACAGGGAACCGAACCCCGAACTCTGGCGTGAAAGGCAGCGGTGCTAACCACTAACCTAGGGCCCCCGCCCAGTTAGCCTATGAGCCACACAGTATTCATTTGTCCAACACCATGCATTGATGAAGGTGAGTACCTTAAATTATGCTTATCACAACATTACCTAATAACTTTCACTGCAGGTGTGTCGTGTCGCTTCACTGTGTCTGAGCATTAATAATAACGACTACGCTATATAGGCTTATTGTGCATGCGAATTGGCATACATTTTTGCACAGAGGATCGTAACTACCCACCTACTTTAATTAATGTGTATACATGTATCACGTTAGGCATACTGTCAGGGGGAATTCAGAATTCTGAAATATTTTGGGGTCGATGGAAAATTTGTTGGCCTCCCTGGGAGCCACTTTGGTAAGCACAAGACGTTGCACAAATGTTTGTTTAATGAAAGTCTAGTGTCGCATCTCAACAGGCCTATAACACAAAACACGACGGAACGTGATGATGGTCACATAGGCCACACGCCTCTCAAGGAGCGAACATATTGTGAGCAACATGTTATCTGGTATTTCCAACATTATGATTGGGGAGGGGGGCCTACTGATAGTGAAAAGTACAAATTAACGAAATATGCTATTTTTGCTAGCATATTCACAATTTGTAGAACATCTTATCTTTTTTAATGTATTTGACAGGAGAGGGGGCCCCGACTTAAAAGTAAAATTCATATTGAATATTTTATGGTCATCGTATCGGTTACCATGGTTGCGTCATGCATAAGTAACCTAACAGCAAAAAAAAGATTAACAAACAAAATAATTTGTGTTGATTAACAAAGGATTAATTTACCAAAACAATTTTGTCAAAGCAATGTGAAAGCATTAGGCTACATCCTGGAAAACGAAAATAGTATACCTCGTATAGTCGAGACTCCATTTCTGAAACAAAGCCTTTAAAATGGTCCAGGCGGACATCATGAGTAGAATATGGAGACATCCTCATTCTAATAGGAAATTTCCCGTAAAATGCGAAAATCACTGTCTCCAAGCTGAAATATAGTCCGATCATCGTCAAATTAGCCATTTTCAAAATGGCCGCCACAAAGTTACTTGTAAATAATTCAAATCAAAATCGTCGGCCTAAAAATAAATTCAAACGTTATATAGGGGCCTAATATTACTAATCTATTGGTGAATAATTCATTGCCTGTAGAATGTTTGCTTTCTTGCTCATATGATTGTCCAAATTCAAGATGGCCGCCAAAATTGCTGATAAATCGTGTTTTTCATCATAACTTTCAAATCACGCTGAGAGGTAGATATAATTTCACTAAACCAGTTGAGCATGTGTTTGTTTGGTAAGGTGATCTATCTGAGATTATGGAAATGAGAGCAGGGCCAGCTGTAGTGGTAGAAGAGGTCACCAGAGGTCATTTAAAGTCATCGTCCAAGGTCATTTCAAGATCTAAGGGTGATTTACCTGAAAACTTTGATAAGTTTGTGTCTGGTATTATTGGAAAGGTTATCTATCTGAGAGTCTAAAACATAGATATTGAGATGCTGGCAGTGCTGAAATATGTCACCAGAGGTTATTGAAGGTCACTAACCAAGGTCATTTGAAGAGATAAAGTGATTTAACTATAAAGTTTGGCCATGCCTGTGTTTAATTATCAATATCGGAGTATGGGAAATGGGTGTTGGAGTATATTACTAGTATATTATAGTGATGTAAAACAAGTTTAATATGTACATTATCTCTTATGTATTGTGGTTGGAGCATCCTTGCTACCGTCATCGTGTATAGGTATAATTGGAATGTTGTTCACTATAATTGTAGTAGTAATTATTGAGTAAGTGAATGCATTATAAATTTAGGAGGCACAGGCAGAACTGGGGCAATATGTAATGATAGGCATCGGGTGAACTTTTCTCCTCGTTAGTGTCACACTTCTCTACGTAAGTGTCCAGTACTTCTTCATAAACTTGATAGTTATTGTGTAAATGTGTTAATATACTGGTTTAATCATTTACATCTGTTTACGATTCCCTTATTCGTATCGATGAATCTAAGGAGATATATGAAACTGTGCCACTTAATCAGCTGTTTCACTTCTTACTGAGAGGTCACTCTTTCTCACGTTTTAATATATTTTTTCAGATGGGAAATGTGCTCGCCATTGCATCTCACTAAAATGGTAACTAACAGTGTGTAACAATATTCCCCACTGTGTTCCCCAGTCCACATGCTGGGTACAATCAAACTTACATAAAAAACATAAAGTATGATCGAATGACGACAATGAAATGGTATCTCAGTTCTACTGGTCCTTCACTAATTCTCCTTAATTTCTTCACATCGTGCTTCTGGAATTGTCAATATTACAGCAAGATTATGTGTTGGGCGCACTTCATTTTGCGATGAGTATCATCAAAGTATTATGATAAGAATCTTACCCTCTAATGCGCGACTACTGTACAACTGCAACGCCTACCTGCTGATGCTTTGAAGCGCTGTACTTCACTACCCGGTAGATTGCTGATTATTAGGTGTTATGTCTTATGTATAACGTGACATGTCACTTGCCGAATGAAATAAAATATAAATAGTTTAAGGCTGCTTAATATATCAATTTTATAATTACACTTCAGTAATATATTACCAAACATATGGCTCTATAATAAATATTTATAATATTTACTTCATGCTCTTTTTATTAATTGGCTATGAAGACATATGTAAAGACCAGGCCTGGGGCCAAAGTACTCGGTACTTCGGTACTTTTGTACTCGAGTACCGTTTTTTTAAGTACTCGTCAGTACTCAGTACTCGTACTTTTGAAAAGTACTTGTACTCGTACTTGTACTCAAGTACTTTTAAAAATGAAAGTACTTGTACTCAAGTACTTTTAAAAATGAAAGTACTTTTACCGAGTACTTACGAGTACTTAATGAGTACTAGTCATCTTAAATTGATTTGAAATAGCTCACAGACAAATTATAAATCCTTATAGCGGGATATGGAACATTCAGTTAATGATTCGTTTACCATCCATCCTTTTAGCTATTATAATGAAAAATGATTTAATTATTACTTTGAAATTATTTCAAAACTAGTCCAATTACCAACATCAACTTATAACAAAAGTGCAACTTTTTAACAATATCATGCTGATAAATACTTGTTCTGCCCTGTAGCCTATATTACTAGCATCCTCGTGTAGTTCACAAGATAATTGAATAGCCATTCTTAAACAAAGACATAAGACGTGTCTCTGGAAAACATGGAAAACATGAATACATGTTGATAATTATACTAGTATAGCATCTACAGGTGACTACACTATACGCTAGGACTAGTAGTCGTCAGGTCATTGAAGGGGAAGGTGTGATTTCAAAAATGATGTCGCGCCTTTAAAATCACACTTACAACACCCCTTTCTTCGCAGCTAATCCCCAGCAAACACGAGGCATTGAACCAGTGGTGGTATAATGTTGGGCCAACGTTGAAGACGGTGTATCAAAATTACCATAGGTTCAATGTCAATGTGTTTGTTGAGACGATCAATCGGTAAATTTGAATAATATTTACACAATTTTGGCCCAATTGCGTAGACACTCAGCCGACACGGTGTGGACTGAGATAATGTAAGACTGCCATAGCTCATACAACTGTGTACCAATGTTGTGTAAGTACCCAAAACACAACCACGACAACGCGACCCCTTGTGTTTGTGGTGTCGTCTATTATAGACTTTAATTATTAGGTCTAGATCTAATAGATATACTGGGGTTCTTTTCTTAGTCGGGCAGCTTAGTTTCGGTGGGTGATGTGGATGTAGAAAAAAAAGGGAACTTCAACACTTGACTTGATTTAGATATAACAGTAAACAGTTTATTAACAGGATAACAATCAGTATAATTTCCAGTAGGTTGATTTGACACAATCAGGAGATGTCCAAAGAGACTTAAAATATAGTTCACACTGGAGGAAGCTCAGAATTAATCAATTACATGTAGTCTAGACTGAAGTTGGTAGGTCTGAGATATTCGGATGAAGATTACCGGGTGAAGACAGAGAATGAAGATGAATGAAGATGAATGCCCAATGTTCTGATAGATCTGTAACAATTACAATACCGAGTTGATAGAGCTAGTTAACAGACCATCATTCAGACGTGGTGACTGAATGAAGTCGAAGAACAGAGAGCGTTACTTATAAGATTACTTATTAACATTGAAATTGGGCTTACTTAAATTATTAACAGTTACTCAAATTGACACTAACATTCACGGAAAGTTTATAAGATATATTGCCAAAGTTACAAGCATGGAGAACAATTACAAGTTACCAAATACACTCAAACCTCGCGGTCCTAAACATTTCACATTTGACAATAACTTGACACACATAGAAATATAAACATGAACTATGACACACTGACCTGTAACAATTACAATACCAAGTTGATAGAGCTAGTTAACAGACCATCATTCAGACGTGGTGACTGAATGACGTCGAAGAACAGAGAGACAGAAAACACGTGGAACTCTCATTAAATACTGGACTTCAAGTCCGAATTATCCCGGAAGAAATTGGGATAGCCAATTACTTTAAACAGAAGGCCATAAAATTGGAAGATGGATCCTGTCTGGGTCCGATCCCGAATCAACAGACGCATTCGTTACATCCCGTGTTTCATGTCTCTGCTGAGCTTAGTGCGCATTCGATACTAACCAGTGTAATAATAACAACGTACATTTAAAACTAAGACATTAATAATAATAATACAGTTGATTATTTCAACCTGTCACATGTTCAACGACTTTACAATGTCGGGCCAATGTCCAAGACATTGGGCCAATAATTAGCCAGCATTGTACCGAGAAGTACATAGTATTTTCACCTGATATAACAGTACTGTTCAAACACAGATGACCACAGTAATTAGACGGCAAACATCACCCTTTAGCCGCGGGACGCCACTATTATTTATATAACATTATAACAAATCATTTATAAAGCGGTCCATCCAAAAATAATCGGATCGCTGTGCATACCTTTTAAAAACAAGAAGAAAATAAAAGTAGACGAAATCATGTACAAGTTTACCATATACGTCAGGTGACTAGCAAACTAAACAACCCTAAAATATACGATATACATTGTGTCAGATCACCAGGAAGCAGCAGGTAGGTTTTTTTATTTGTCTGTTTTTTTAATATCGTGATTATATAGTTGTCATATGAAGCTAGAAATTGAGTCAGCAATTATAGCTGCAAATGAGACAAAAATATAATTGAACACGCTAGCGTCGCGTAAGGGTTAAAGGTGTGAGGTTACATAATGACATAAAAATAACAATACCGGTACTGTAGGTCTATGCAATTGGTGTCTTTACTAAAGACACCAATTGCATAGACCTACAGTACCAGTATTGTTATTTTTGGAGATTTTGGGTGATAGTGTGATTTTAGGCAATGTGGTAAGTATTTGCATTTTTTTGAGAAATGCCGCAAAAATCTCTAAGGCTTAAAAAAAATGCAGAAGAAATTAAAAAAAAAAAAAATTGGTCGTGTGTTTGTGTTTAAATACAAAAGCGAATCCTGATTTTGTGGGTGATTCGCAGCCTCAAATATTTTTGATTTTGATTCAACCCAGTTGAGTGCACTTTTTAAAATAATTTGGCAAAAAAGGGGTGTGTGATCCACCCCTTCTTCAATTAAATAAACTGCTAATAGCATTAATAAACAGTTTTGTACACATCTCTGGTGGAACATATTTCTAAAAAAATACCGTAATTACCACTTTTTGGAAAAAAACAAGGGGGGGGGGGGGGGTCGAAAATATCATGAGCAAAGCCTTTAATTGGTGGTTCCCCTTTCAAAGTGGATTAGTATACCATTGGGCAGCTTTGTGCCAAATTAGATGCTTTTACTCAATTTAGGATACTTTTTATAATAATTTGTCGAAAAAGAGGTTGTGAGTCCACCACGCACTATGGATGCGCCCCCTGTTTTGAATAAATAAACTGCTAAAACAATAAGAAACAGTTTTGTGGATATTTGTGGTGAAACATATATTTTTGTAAAATAATTACTTGAATTGTTTGAAAAAGAATAAGGGGGGTTGAAAATGCCCTGAACTAAGCCCCTACATTACAGTATAAGGTTGTCCCCCTTCCAATATGGGTCAGTATACTCTGGTGCAGCTATGTGCCAAATCTGGTGCTTTTGTCACAATTTGAACGATTCCCCCCAAAAATTATTCAAATCCGCTGAACTAATACGCAATTTATGATTAAAACACGATTTGACAGCCATTTTGTCGACCATTTTGCATTTGAACAATTTACATGATCAAATATAATGCCGGCAATGAATGTCATGATGTCCACATGGACTTTAGTTTACCAGAATGGAGTCTCGACTAGTAGGGCCTACAACTGCCTATAATAGTCATAACGAAAAATTTCGCCAAAATCAATTTTCGGGATATTATCTTTTCATTCGAGTATTTTGACGGGAAGAGGGGGCCTAAATGTATTGGATTTTTTTTTGGCGAGCCCGACCGGGGCTCATTTTTTATTATAGGGCCTATGTAGTGATGTACATGTTACTGATTTAGGTATATATATGTCTGTATATGTGGGTTGACACAGCAGGTCCGTAATGGTTGTGGGACTATTCGACAGGACTGTGTCACTTGGTCGGGATGGTTGGGTTGCCAGGAGGTCAGATCAGGTCGGCTACGAAAGTACCCGACGTGTGCCGGAGACCAGAGAAGTAAGATATATTTATAGGCCTATCACACAAGATATCACATCACCTAGTAAGGTAAGGCCTAAAGCTTGACTTGAGGTCAGGCATATGGTAGGCTAAGCCAATGGGACTATGTTATCAGTGAGCAGTGGTGCGGGAGTATTTAAGGACCAGAGACTGCTAGAAGAGCAGAGAGTGTAGATATATTTCCTTGAAGCTAAACCTAAGACGTTCGGATCAGCAAGCAGTAGAGTTTAACATTAGTAGTTGTAGTTGTGATAACGTTGACACTCAAGTATATATAATGAACTAATAAAGGATATACCTATGTAAAGAATTATTCAGAGTCTGCCTCTACATTCCAACCAATCATGAGCTACATTCATAAACGGACTTTTCATGCTTACCAGACGAGCAAGTAAATAACGATTCCGCATTGTGGTTGATTGCCGATAAATCCCCAGTCGGTAATTAACATTTGGTGTGAGAACCTAGGGCTTTAAAGCAAGTGGAGATGTGGACTAACATTTTTTGTGTGAGAACGCAAAGCTTTATAGTTGTGGATAAATCATGAAGCTCACATTGACGTTGGGAATGATAATGTTTGAGAGTGCAAGGCCAGCATCAAAAGGATGTAAATTACCTGACAAATAGAACAATTCAGCAACGACAAACAAAATGGAAATTAACGAAAATTAAATTTGTAATGATCTACTACCAGTGAAAATTCTAAAACATTCATAAGATGATTCGGAGAATATGTGACTTATAGAAATATTACAGATGAAGATAAGTTAACATTTTCTCCACTACTGCTGAAAAATCGCTCGTATGAGTGGTATCACACTCTGAACGATAAAGTTAAAGCAGCTTGGACTGAACTTAAAAGTGCATTTGATACGAAATATGGACCAACAACAAAAACATTTGTCGAACAGTCATTTTGCCGGGTAGAAAACAAATGAAAAAGGAGACAGTGCGCGCAAATGCTGAAGAAATGGAGAGAAAATTCGGTCTGGCTGGCATATCAGAAGATGAGTCACGTAAAATATTCATAAACGGACTCAAAACAGTACTAAAGCCATACGTCTTGTCAAAGTGTCCAGCCACATGGAGTGGGGCAGAGAAATTAGCCATAATAAATAAATCATGTAAAAATTATTTATCACGGACTGATGATCACATGAACTTCTAAGCCACAAATACACTGACAGGTAAGAAGATGCAGTACGCGACGCCAGATGACGCAGTACAGCAGTATCCACAGTCAGATGAGACGATGTCGCAATACGAGGGGAGAGGAGACAATAACAGAAGATGGGCTCACTCACAATACCACATGAGTCCAGGACGGGACAGGAGAAACGAGAGATGGGACGATTGGCACACCGCAGGACCCGTATCCAGAAGGATTCGTGCGCGATCGCGATGTGATAAGTGTAACCGGTTCGGTCACGATATTTTCAATTGTAAGTTTAATTAGCCCTTTGTGAACTATCATCACATTTTATTTTTAATTTATGCTGAAATAATATGAACCAACCTTCATTCTTCACGTGCACCATTATCTAAAAATAATAATACAATATAATTATAATATATATAAAATAGGGGTTGCTCTCCTACCTGTTTAACGTATGGTATAGATATAGGTCCCTTGACAAAATGATGTGATTTAGTTATTTACTTATAAATAAATGCCAAATGTTTTATGTAATGTTTATTCATATAATCATTGCTTGTTTTAGTTGTTATCTTTATTGTACTATTATATTTATTGTTTATTTCACATGTCGCTTGTACTAGCTCATTTGAGCTTATGTTATATTTTTTATTCTGTACGACTTGAAATAAAACTTATCTTATCCTAGCACATCTCTTTGTATAATCGATAGAATGTTAGAAACCCGCTGCGGATCGTGTCATGATTCTCCAAAAAAATTGACAGGACGTGACAATTTCCATCAATTCAGATCGGTCAGGTGTGATCTTATTAGAAAACTGGATCAATGTGTGGCCGATGCTGTACATTTTGAACCAATAATTTTGAACCGGATTTGGGCAGGCAAGAGATGTGTCGTTTAGTGATGCCATCTATAACGGATAGAAAGGCCCAGAAGATAATAAATAGAGCCCCTGGTCGGTCGATAAATGGGTTACGCTTTGTTAGTCTCTGTCTGGTCGGGGAGTGGATCTCATTGTTTTTAAGGCTGCTCATCTGGTGGCTATCAATACAGAGGGATGTGAACTGTTCATCAAATTCTTACTGTGTGAGAAGAAGCTGGTGTATTGACTGCGTGAGAACAGCGGCGAGAACATGGAGTGGTGACTGCATGAAAACAGCGGCGAGAAGCTGATGTGGTGACTGCATGAGAACAACGACGAGAAGCTGGAGTGGTGACTTCATGAGAACAAAGGCGAGAAGCTGGAGTGGTGACTGCATGAAAACAGAGGCAAAAAGCTGGAGTGATGACTGCATGAAAACAGCGGCGAGAAGCTGGAGTGGTGACTTCATGAGAACAAAGGCGAGAAGCTGGAGTGGTGACTGCATGAAAACAGAGGCAAAAAGCTGGAGTGATGACTGCATGAAAACAGCGGCGAGAAGCTGGAGTGGTGACTGCATGAGAACAAAGGCGAGAAGCTGGAGTGGTGACTGCATGAAAACAGAGGCAAAAAGCTGGAGTGATGACTGCATGAAAACAGCGGCGAGAAGCTGGAGTGGTGACTGCATGAGAACAAAGGCGAGAAGCTGGAGCGGTGACTGCATGAGAACAATGTTGATAATCTGGAGTGGTGACTGCATGAGAACAGCAACGAGAAAAGCTGGAGTGGTGACTGCATGAAAACAGCGACAATAAGCTGATTTACATGATTTAGGGGGGGAATTATTTCACTTATGGTAAATAACTCGTAATATTATCACTTCATGCATTGCTCAACATATAGGTCTAATGTAGACATTTATCTCCAATGGAAGATCAAATTGAAGAGCACCTCAATTAACTAAGATAATAGTATATCCATAATATTTAAAATATGATTATTTTAGCAACATGTTAGGTTATTTAATCAATATTCATGTACGCATACATTTAAGAGACTTTGGCAGAATGAGGGGGAATCAATTTTCTTCTGTAGAGACATTCAAGCGATAGGCTAATGCTGATGTGTTTAAATCAACTACGCTTCGTTTCCACCTGACTATAATCTACTGTTCAAACTAATAGTTATGAAATCAAGATATTAAGCTGATAAGTAGCAGTGTCTAGTGTGATCATATTAGAATTCCAGACATAGGCCCGCACTACGATTTATTAGCAGCACGACGAACTATTTATTTGCTGATCAGGAAATTACAATTTGTACAAAAAATATAATTAATAAAATAATTTATTTTCAGACCTGTCGGTACAGGTTCCTCATTAGTATGAATATGTTATATCAACGTTCACATGTATTCACAATGTTATTAAATCAAAAACAATTTCGAAAATGACATAGGGTTTGTCATTTAATTATCTAACACTGTTCTCTAGTGTGTGGTTACTATCGTTGTAAATTATGTGTTTATGATAATGTATATTATCTCTTACAACCAGATTACACTTCCCTCCAGCCACATGATTTAACCTTCAAACCCTAGTAACCTAACACGCTACCTCTCGGTCAGGGAGGCTCCCAACAAAATTACACCGAAACCTGGATACCGATGCCAAGTTTATTATGTCTATTCACTAACATTGACATCGAGATGACATCCAGTGTAATCTTATGGGTGAAATAAAAAGCAATGTATCTACATGTAACGTTTATTGTTTCTGTACAACTACTTCAATTCATAAGATAAATTTTAATGTACACAGATGCACATGGAAATGTTGTGGCACGATATAAAATAATAACTTACTCATGTTTTGTTAAAAAAGTGGGCACATAAACAACAGTATACAGATATAAAAAACCGTGCCTGTGATATACATGTATTTCACACGTTTTCAACCATAGAACATGCACATTTATTCTAACAAAAGATATAGTAAACATAAATAATATTTTTCAGGTATTTGTAGGCCTGGACTAAATTCAAATTATTTCAGTCAATTAAATTAGGCGTACGTCTGACGTATTTTGTTGAAGACGTAAACGTTATGTGGACAGAACTTTAAATCAACGTCTCCTACATACGTCAACGTTGTTCCAACGTCTTTGACATATACGTCAGACTTTGTTTCGGAAGTTTTGGTAAAGCTGGCAAGGGTGATAGTCAGGCAGCAGCTTTAATATACTGCGCCCATTTTGCCAAATCTACTTTTTTACTTCTATATCATCATTAACATTTCAATTAACCAAATTAAACGTGATGCCAGTGTTTGAAAACATTTTTTTTAGAAACGAATCATAATTTTCAGATTTTACGGCTAAAATTGGATAAAATGCACCTCTAATAACTTACTCATGTTTTGTTAAAAAAGTGGGCACATAAACAACAGTATACAGATATAAAAAACCGTGCCTGTGATATACATGTATTTCACACGTTTTCAACCATAGAACATGCACATTTATTCTAACAAAAGATATAGTAAACATAAATAATATTTTTCAGGTATTTGTAGGCCTGGACTAAATTCAAATTATTTCAGTCAATTAAATTAGGCGTACGTCTGACGTATTTTGTTGAAGACGTAAACGTTATGTGGACAGAACTTTAAATCAACGTCTCCTACATACGTCAACGTTGTTCCAACGTCTTTGACATATACGTCAGACTTTGTTTCGGAAGTTTTGGTAAAGCTGGCAAGGGTGATAGTCAGGCAGCAGCTTTAATATACTGCGCCCATTTTGCCAAATCTACTTTTTTACTTCTATATCATCATTAACATTTCAATTAACCAAATTAAACGTGATGCCAGTGTTTGAAAACATTTTTTTTAGAAACGAATCATAATTTTCAGATTTTACGGCTAAAATTGGATAAAATGCACCTCCGACACTATTTGAAAACAAATATATTACAAACATTCTACAAGTTTATCTCACATATGATATAAATGGGCATTGCAACAATATTAAAGGCAGCATGTTTTTGTTTAAGCTGAGTTATATCTTTTTGATGGTTTTAATGAGTGAAGGCAACATTACGATAGATTACAACTTTTAGAAACATCCGTTGGCAACGTAATCAAATTTCGAAAAAATGGATTATAGCAAAATGTCATTATATTTTTGTCTTTTAGAGCGACCCGTTTTATAATGGACGTTGTCATATTTGACAAGAAAAAGGACATGAGTCACCAATTTTACTTTTCCCTTCTAATTTTTTTTTTTAATTTACAAGCCGTAATCTATGACAAAAAGCTCTTAACTCGTATTAGGAGAAGTATGTAAGGTCTCAGATGTATCACATCGTCAAAGACGTTGCGAGTTCAATAACAAAGTCATCGGAAACGGGCCTCAAATTTAAAAACAGGAAGGGTCAACACAGCTAAACTTGGCTGATTGACATGTTTTAAACTTTGCGAGACATCGTGAACATCGCCAAAATACACAAACAATATTCATTCACTACACCAGCCATGTCTGTGGCTGGTGTAGTGACAAAAAGGACCCTTGTCTTGACCCTTTCAAAAAAAAAAATATACATCGGACCCTTCATCTGGAGCGTCTGTGGGCAGGTTTTATGGTCAATCCAAATTAAATTAGTGTCATGGTTGTCCGAAATACACACTTATATCGGGTACATATCTCTTTCAAATTGAGGGTGGATCAAGATAATATAGATTAATAAAAAATAAATAACACAATTTTAAACTTTCAAACTTTTTAAGTTTAAGGCACGAAGTCTTGGGACGCAAATGTCATTTTCGTGGCTTGATATTATCTAATAAATCCGATAGTAGTTTGATGGAGAAGGAAATTTTCTGATAATTCCCACACACGAGCCATAAAGAAAGTGTGTGCACATGAGTTGGCAGTGTCCCCGATGTGCGTAGCCTGTGCAACAGTCCTCTCAGCCTGACAGCCAGCGAGCCGCCATAGACGGAATTTCTGTCTACAATGTACGTAGGAGCTGTTGATTGTAATTTATTTCTATTTTCTCTTGGATCAATGAAGTTCATCTCTACTTCCACAAGGTAGACTCCTACATTTGCTGGCTCTCCATCTGATCAATTTGACAAATTATTATAGTGACGAAAATTGCTTCATATGTACAAAAGATTTGAAATGGCCTAATATACATTTATCAACAGACAGACAGATAGACAGACAGACATAAATTTTATTGACAGTGAAAAGTCACAATTGGACTTACATGTCATGTGTATACAACAGAAGAACACACACATAAGTTAACACATGTATAAAATGCAAATAGAAAAATCCAAATAGCAATTATATAATTATCAGGAGATAAAACATAAAATGTGCAGATAAAGTCATATAGTGTGCAAATAAAGTTATCCTATGTGCAGAAAAAAATATGCACTTACATAAAATCACACTTACATTTTACTGAAACATACGCGAATATGTTTCAACAAAAGTTCAACAATGCAGGGGTTCTTGGCAAGTTGAAAGCATCACAAATTTAAAATTGGATGACATAGTGTTAAACGAATCAATATAATTACTTGCTTCGTTAAACAAAACCTCTCCACCCCCTCATTAAACAGTTAAAATAACTACAATGGATTACAAATTGTTCTTCGTCATCAACGGCATTATAAGCACATCTTGTACATATTCTGTTATTTATAGGTATGTTATTATATATTCCAAGCTCAATCTGTAGTGAATGTTATGATAGTCTAAACTTGGCTAGTGCCGAAACTTCTTTATATTCTTTTTAATAAGTATGGTTCAATATAAAAAGTTATTTTAAAGGTTGTATAGGTAGGTAATTTGGGATATGAACCAGACATTAAAATGAAATTTTTGCATTTGTTGGTGAATGCAATTTACTTTTTATGTTTTCCAGCAATCAAAAAGTCAAATTTCATTTAACAATTTCACGTGTGACACCAACTTTTGTTTTTCTTATAGATCACATGCTTCTGTATTGTCAGTTCCTTTAAGCACCTATCGATCATCCAATGAGTGTTTAAGTACCTGCTATTTTTACGAGTTAAAGCTTATGATAAAAAATTTGATGCGGGATGCTAATTGGAATATTTGATGTTAATTAGTTATGCTGATCGAGGTTGTTAAAATAATATGTTATTTATGTGCCGGACACTTTGGATGCTCTATGTTGCTGGAGGTGGCTCACATTTTTAAGGGAGATATATAAGCTCATAATTAATTTGCTAGGCACTTTCATGATTTCAAATCGACTATCAAACATTATTATAACAGTTATTGTATTGATACCAATTTATCATCATCCATGATGAATACATTTTCATAAATGATAATTTTGTCCCAATTGCCACTTTAGTGCTGCATGGTAAAAGTCTCTTGGGCTAAAAGCTTTAGAGATTCCTCACAATTGTCTACAAGTGATCTGCATACATTCACTGACCACCAAACGAATTAAATGGTGTAGGGGAGACCGGGGCACATTGGGACACGGGGCACAATGGGACAACGGGATTCCCTGGGAAACCCCCAATGGGAGAATCCTGAAAATACTGTCACATGACCTCAGAGATACTCCAGTGGCCATATTGTTTTCTTAGTGTGTGGCATGCAGTACTTTGGATGTAAGAGATTTTATAATTTTTATCATATAAAAAGTAAATTTCAGAGACTGCATTTCGGTTGAGCTAGTGCATGTGTGAACATAGTAGACATTGTTTATGCATTTCTTGTTGAAAGACCAATTAGGGTACACCACTAATGTAAGATGTATATTACCTTACTGTGAAAGTATATCACAGCACCACATATGAAAGGTCACGATGGAACATGGGGCACATTGGGACAAAGGATCACGGGGTTCAATGGGACAACTGGGGCACATTGGGACAGGTGTCCCTATGTGCCCCGCAGTGTCCCAATGTGCCCCAATGTTCAGTGTTACAATATAATTGTGATAGGCTATCACCACCAAAAACAGCCGTTTTGGATTATATTGGGGAAATAACAGTCAAATCCATTGAAATATGTACATTATATTTGCTTCGTTTGTTTCATTGAACTCTTCTCCTCACCCATGTAGGCCTACCTACAATTTAGCACATTAGTGCATGAATTAGCAATTTTTTTTATTTAAAAAAAGTATGATGAATTTATACCCCTTATAGTGGCCTGTAATGACGTTCATGCTTACAACATTTTGGCTATGTGCAGTATTGGAATTTACAGGCGTCCCATATATACATAAGGGTACATGGGTCTTTTACTATATTTTAAGGCATTATACCTGATACGTGAAGAGTTATATAGGCCTATGTGAAGCAGAGTGTTTTTGCCAATAACGAGCACCTTAGCAGGAGGGCAAAAAAAATTGACATAGCAAAAGTGAAGTAGCCAGTAGCAAAAAAACGGCAAAATATCACCTGATGGCATGATGCACCATTAAAAATATCCTAGTCGCAAAATTATGGCCATCAAGTTAGCAAAAAATCTGAATTTCGACAGCTTGGCCACCCTTGCTTAGCAGTTTATTGGAGCACATCAGCAGCTGATGAGAGCACCACAGCAGCTTTTGGAAGCACCGCAGCAGCTGTTGGGAGTACAACAGCAGCTGTTTGGAGCACAGCAGGGCACATGTTGAGAGCAGATATCAACAACAGCTGTAGAAGCAATTGAGAGCACCACAGCAGTAGCTGGGAGCACCGTAGCAGCCTCTGGTAGCACCACAGCAGCCGGTTCGACCACCACAGCAGCTTATGGGAGAACCACAGCAGTTGCTGGGAACACTGCAACAGCTTATGGGAGCACCACATCAGCCATTGGGAGCACCGTAGCAGCCGCTGGTAGCACCGCAAAAGTCGTTAGAAGCACCATAGCAGCTGCTGTGAGCAGTGCAGCAGCTCATGGAGCAGCTGCGCAGCAGTTGTTAGGAGCACTGCAGCAGCTGCTGGGTGCACCACACTAGCCCCTGGGAGCACCGCAGCAGCTTATAAGAGCATCGCAGCAGTTGTTGGGAGCTCTGAAGCAGCATAGGCACATCTCAGCACCTGCTGGTAGCACCACAGCAGCCGCTCGAAGTGCTGCAGAAGCTTATGTGAGCACCACAGCAGCTGTGAGGAGCACTGTAACAGCTTATTGGAGCACCGTAGCAACTACACGAAGCACTGCAGCAGCTTATGGGAGCACCACAGCAGCCATTGGGAGCACCGCAGCAGCCGTTGGGAGCACCGCAGCAGCTTATGGGAGCACCACAGCAACTGCTGGGAGCACCGCAGCAGCTTATGGGAGCAACGCAGCAGTTGTTGGGAGCACTGCAGCAGTATGGGTTCATCGCAGCACCTGCTGGTAGCACCGCAGCAGCTTATGGGAGCACCACAGCAACTGCATGTTGGGAGCACTGCAGCAGCTTATGGGAGCAACACAGCAGTTGTTGGGAGCACTGCAGCAGCACTGCCCCAGAGAGCAATGTAGACCACCACCGAATGCCAGCGGAGGCCCACCACGGGGATGTCCGGCTGATATCCGGTGGCCCACTAGCTACATTTTTTTCCAGTGGTGGATCACCAGTGGTCCATCAGTGGCAAATTCCACCTTCTGATAGCCGCCTGCATGCTGCTGGTGGTACACCAGTGGCTTTTTGACCACTACCTGGAGTGATGCTGTCTGGGGCAGTAGCTTATGGGAGCACCGGAGCAGCTGTCGAGAGCACCGTTTTGAAGCACTATAATAGCTATTTATTTAGATTTACATACATTTGACACATACCGTATATCCCCGTGTATAATGCGATGTTTTTTCTTAGCTATTCATGTCACAAAAAGACACCTCGTATTATACATAGATGTAGAATTTAATACATTTTTTTAGCTCTCTAGCGGTAAGTTCAGCGGTAAAGTTCTCTAGCTGTAGAACGTATCTTTAAACGTAGGCTAGTCAGGGTGTTTGGTAAGCAAGCCTATACACACGATACTGTGCCTTTCCAACTAGTAGCAAACAAGAGACGTTCACCCAATGCTGGTACATTGCTGGGCCACTGTCCGCGACGCTGACACAACATTGTACCAGCATTGGGTGAATGTGTCGTGTTTACTGGGAGCCCCCGTCTCACATTCCCGCCGACGCGCGTGGCACCTTTGACAACCACGGGCAGATAAATGACGCCGTTAGTCTGCAACCAATTCACACTCCTGACCTGTTCATTTATATTAATAATGATTTAATCTAAGATCGCCTTTCATATGGGAGTGTTCTATTGTGTAGGCCTACGACAAATCTGAACATGATATTTTCTTATTGGAATGAGAGAATGCGTTGACGAAATATAACAAGATATCACTGATTATATCTCCTATCGCAAATTCCATACATGTAGGCCTCAGAATGTCCATATTGCTGGGACAACATTAACGCCTACCGCTGTTGCCGCCGCTGATACGGTATTGAGCAAATGGTGGTATCTGTTTGCTGTAGTTCATGGAGCGCTGCTGTGTTATTGCACCCTGACACCTTATACAACCATGCACACCTCTTGTGTCTAGACAATGCGGCTAGTCTGCAAATGTTTTACAATCACATTTCATCTTGAAATGTTCTTATTTGAGCACGACGATATTAAAATATGGTCTTTGTAATAGATAAATTAAAATAATATAAATTTGTTGGCGAAATATAAATACGGGTATTTTAAAATCTGTGTGTATGTAGCCTATGCAGGCCTCAGAATATCTGCCCATTGAGACAGTCCCGATGACATCCACTCTGCCGTGGGAAATCAAAATACAGTATCTGCTTACTTTACAAGTGAGCAGATACTGCCCTTTGGTTTTGCAGAGCTGTACTGTTGCCGCTGTTCCCGTCATTGAGCATCGTCTATGCAGGTGTCACGGCGCTATTTAGTACAATAAGATAATATCCATGCCTCACATTTAGATGGCCCGGAACGCTACCGACCGGGACGATGCCGACACCCAAAATTTGAGGTCGTATTATACAGAGGGGTAGACGTTTTTCAGGTCATCCGAGGCCTCAAATCCTAACTCGTATTACACATGGCGTCGCACTATACGCGCGGATATACGGTACAGCACTTGTGAAGAAAATATTTTTTCAAAATTTTCTTCTTATGGCTTTGAGTAAACAAAATGATGTGAAAACCCCGGGTGTGAAATTCAGTGTCCCCTCCTGTGCATAGCATACCATTTATGGGACCGTGAAAATTGTGAGCGGCAGCTATCTAATGAAAAGGCCTACTTGTGCTGCCCCCTGCCGGGTGATGCATTAAATAACAATTATTCAACACCAACGTAGTTTTCTTCTATATTCTATTTTCTGATTAATGTCATTCCATTTTCAAAGGTGATGTAACAATGAGGCCGTCAGCTAAAATAATATTGACATTGTAATGGTCATGCTGTAAAAAGCTGTCAGATTGTCCCAATGTACCCCAGCCACTGTCCCATAGTGCCCCACAGTCGGGGCACAATGGGACATTTAAAAAATAAATTAATAAACGCGTCACAGAGAAAACTATTACAAATTGCGCACTTTTGAGAACAGTTATTTTTTTCAATATATAAAGACATAATAAGCATCACCATTCAACCATAAAAGCATGTATTTATAAATCACATTAAGCAAATATATGACAATTGTCCCAATGTGCCCCGGTCTCCCCTATTACAAAAGAAAACTGCACTAAAAATAACCAGTTTACACGATTTCCAAAGTATGTCGTCTTGAATTATTACTGATAATACTCAATGATTTCGGCTTGACATCATTCAGATTTTGATTCTAAACATCGTCCCTACCTAAATCTCTGGTTGGCTGGTTATGAGATATATCTTAGTTACCCTTCGAAACTAGAGAACACTATACACTTTTATAGGCCACCTGGCATCAACCAGCTCGACGCACTGGACGCTAGGTTTTACCAGATAGCAGGTAAATTGAAAAACAACCAAAATTCCACCATCATCCTGGGCGGGGACTTCAATGCAGGGCATATTGACTGGGCGACCAACTTGGTCAAGCCAAGAGCTGATTATGTGACTATGCATGAGAAACTTATAACGCTACTGAATGACCACCATCTAACTCAGCTGCAGAAAGAACCAACCAGAGAGTGTAGTGTGCTTGATCTATACTGCACTAACAATCCTAGCCTCACTAAATTTATTAGTGTCATCCCTGGAATTTCAGACCATGACATAGTGTTGGTCGACAGTGACATTAAACCAAAATTAGCTAAAAAAAGAAAAACGGAAAGTTAAACTCTTCAACAAAGCCGACTGGGGGAAAATACGAGAGAAAACATCTGCTTTCACCACACATTTCCTCAATAAAATAACACAGAACACCGTAGAACACAACTGGCAACTTATCAAAAAACACATTAGCCAAACCATTAGCAACCTGGTGCCATGTAAAACAACCTCTTGCCGTTATAACGTACCTTGGGTAACACCTAAGCTCAGGAGAATGTGACTATATAACAAGGCTAGAAGAAGTGGCAAAAGTCAGGACTGGAGTGCTTTTAGAGAAGTAAAGAAGTCGATAAAAAAATCCATGAACACTGCACACTGGGACTACGTCAATAATATATTATCTGATAGTTTGAGCAACAACGATTCCAAGCCATTCTGGAACTACATTAAAGCTAAGAAACAAGATAATGTAGGAATATCACCACTTAAACGTGATGGCGTGTTGTTCAACGATAAAATCGACACAGCAAACATCCTGAACGACCAGTTCACGTCCGTCTTCACCCAGGAGGACGGGAACGCTATCCCTACTCTAAAGGGCGACAAATTCCCATCCATAGATGAACTGACAATAACATACGAAAACATCGAAAAACTTCTACGTGACTTGAAACCTAACAAAGCATCCGGCCCTGGCTGTGTTCCAGCAAGGTTTTTAAAAGAGACGGCCACAGAGCTTGCACCTGCGCTCAGTGCCTTTTTTACACAGTCCTTGAATAAATCAACACATATATGGACATACATACATAAATGGACATGTTTACATCATATGGTCATATCAAGATGCCAAAATAAAATCACCGATTTTTTTATGATTTTAGCCTGGGTATGGGCCTTTAAAAACGTAGTATAGTGTCACCTCGGTTCTGATATGTAACAGATGACATGTATAATTACAGATATTTTGTCCTTACTCATCGATAACCATCATATCATATATCATATCTATGATGAGTTCTATGCAATGTGTGGGTAATTAGTTCAATAATTAAAACATTGATTTTCTCAAGTGTGTAAAGAATACTGGCCACACTTGTCACAGACTCACCACACATGCATATTTGACTGGCTGCTATTCATGTGATCTGAAAACCAGTACATCAAGGCCAGACCATATCCTCAGATAAGGTATTAGAATAATTCTTAACATAAACTTCTGATGTGACTTTTTTGATGATATTGGTACAAAATATGCAGCATGCACGAAAGTATATATTTTTATTAGCAATAATAGATAACGTTTTCAATTTTTCAATATTGAACCTTTAAACACTCTTGTGACAGCATGATGTCACACAACATGCTATATTTTGAATAGTGTGAACCCTTTTAAGCCTGAAATTATCATTATCATCTCCATCTACTACAAGCCACGAATTGCTGTCGCAATTCCCTAGCACTTGTAGTGGATGAAGATCACTTGAAGTGGGTGGCAAATGAAAAAAAAGATATCGTTATTCTTAAAACAGTCCCATGAAATTTTTCGTTCTAAACCACCCATAGGGAATTAAATCTTTAGAGATGCAAAATAATGCTTTGTTTTATTGTGATGGTTAAATTGGTACAAGAGATGCTGGTATTGTCTAATCCATCATTATAAAGACGTTCTGGGCTTCCATTATTGTAGATTGTGGCACTTTTTAGTTGATCAATATGACATGTGATGCATTGACGCAATGAAGGCTTGAATATTTTTTCCTCTGACACGTCTATAACCTGTATTACAGGATGAATGTATATCAGGACCTAGGAATAAAAGGTTGTATGCCTGACGACATAACAGAGGATGAGATAGAACACCTGGCTGAGAAAGCCAGACGTTATCTGCTGAGTCATGGTGAGTGAAAAATGGGGAATAGAAGAATTATAATATCAGAACATAAAACGAGAAATAAGATCTGACACAGAAAACTGGAGATTGTGTGCCGAGTCATGGTGAGTGATAAACGGAGAATATATTAAATCTTAGAACATAATATGATATGGAAGGAAGACTTGGGAAAGAGTGGCCATGGTGGGGCCCTCCCAGCAAACACGACACGTTAAACCGATGTCAATTTAATGCTGGCCCGCCGTCTCCGACGTCGTCCCAGCATTAAATCAGCATTGGTTTAACGTCTCGTGTTTGCTGGGCTGGTGTACCGGGAATAGAGTGTTTGCCATTAAATAGCGCATGGTCACACATGGCCGGACTGAGAAACAAACATCACCGGACAACGCCACAGAAGATCCACAGTCCTGATCTCATACGGAGGAATAACAAACACATTCTGGACATATAATATTTATACAGGACAAAAACAAAACGATCATCACCGAACATCATTTCAGATGAATGGAGTTATCCGTCAACTATTATTACTATATAGCATAGCTGAGCATGGCCACTTCGTTTCAGTATTAAATTGCACAGCGAAATACAAATCACTGTTATTGAGAATTAAATGACTGTTTAAACATAATGATTTGTTACTGTTTGGTCTCAAATTAAACAAAACAAGTATAGTCTGGGAGCCAAGTTTCAAAAAGCTGCTAGTTTTTTTTAGTTCGCTTGACCCAAAAAGTGGCAAAGATCTGATATGTGCATATGACAGGAAAATATCCCTGGGACATTAATATGGTGTAGAAGTTGATTGAGGCAGCAAAGTTTTTAAAATGAGGGATGCTCAAGGGTACCCTCGAGCGCCAGAGACTGTACATTTTTAACCCCAGGTTATTGAAAACCCAAACCACAATTGCTATTAACAATTTTTAAATCACTGTCGTCCATATTTCTCTTTTATCAAAGATAAGATGACAAATTATTGGAGTTTCAATTGTTTTCACAAAACATAAATCCACCTTTAGAGCGCTGGAAGTCAATATTGAAAAAAACAATTAGAATGTAGTTTTGCCGTTTCCTGTACATTTTCTTGACTTCATTTGGTACATCGGCCATCTGATAACACTGTATCAAATTAGAAAAATTCTACCTTGTTGTGTGAAGGACTTATGAGGTCGAAAGAGCGAATGGGGTACTCTCACAAGTTACATTTTTTCAACCCCTGTAATAACATAATCATCATTATTATAGTTATAAAATAAATTAATACCACTCTGGCAAAATTTTGTGATTGGATATATTCAGGGTGAAACAGATGTGAGGTTTAGAGTTTTTTCATTAAATGTAAACCCACCCTTAGGGCACTGAAAGTCAATATTTCAAAAAAACTTGAACACAGTTCGTAGTATGTAACTTTTCGTTTTCTGTACATTTGTATGATTATGAGCATGCTAATTTCTGCTAACGTCATTTGATAAATCAGTCATCTGGTACCACTATGTCAAATTATAAAAATCACACCTTGTTACATTAAGGACTTATGAGGTCAAAAGTCCACATGGGGTACTCTCACTAGTTTCATTTTGTCGACCCCTTGTAACAACAAAGCTGTCATTCTTATAGTTATAAACAACTTTAATTCCACTATTGCCACATTTTGTCATTGAATATACTCAGGACGAAACATGACTGAACATTACTGAAGTTCAGAAAACGTAGACCCACCCTTAGAGCGCTGAAAGTGAATATTAAAAAAATAAATAAACACAGTTCGTAGTATGCACTCGTTTCCATTTACTGTACATCTATAGGATTATGAGCATGCTAATGTCTACTGACTTCATATGATAAATCTGTCATTTGGTACAACAATGTAAAATTAAAAAAAACTACCATGTTGCCTTAAGGACTTATGAGATCAAAAGTCCGGATGAGGTATTCTCAGTTATATTTTTTCGACCACTTTGTATTAACAAAATCTTATTTTTTATAATTATAAACAGCTTTAATACCACTTTTGCCACATTGTGTCATTTACATTCCAAACAAATCATATATAAAGTATTATATTTTTGACAAAATAAATCGAACCTTAGACGTCAACGGGTGCTGGGTTTTTACATATTTTCACTGTTCACCAAGACGTAACATTTCCGACTCTTATTTGAACTAATCCTATGATAACTTCCTCAGTGATCAAATAGGAACTAGAGCACATAATTATATTTTTTCCAGGTTTAAAATATCCATAGGTAAAAAATGATAAAGTTAATTTGTATTTTTAGTCAATTTGTAAAAAAATATAACCAATTTTAACGACACCTAGAAGAGTATCTGTTACAGCCCTAGTTGTGTTTGTGACAATGCCATCAGCCATGTAGCTTCGTTTCTCAAAAAATGTGTTGTCTTCACATAATCTTTTTTTCAATGCAAAGACAAATTGATAAACCACCTTTTGATATCACCAATATCACCCCCAAGATTCTGTAATACCTGGAATTGTTTAACATCTTGGATTAGTATCTGAGGTGGCATCAAGCAGCATTTGTGGAGGATGTATCAAGTGTTAAACTAGTTCTGCTGTGTGCAGCATAGTGCCAGTTCCTGAATATGTTATGTCATGACTAAAATCAACTGCAGCATATATTCCAGAAGCATATATATAGATATATATATAGCAATGGTTCAATAAATGTTTGTCTCCTAAATGAAAGTTTTTTATGCTGAATCATATTTACAGAACGTCCTGTTCTATTCACATACTACTCAGCCAACGATATAAGTACTACTACTACTATCTGCATCATGCCTCTTCTCATTTAAATATGTTTTACTGGTGTATTTCAAATTCATAATTTCAAATTCATAATGATTGCATCAGACATTCCTTTTTTCAGACGTTTTTCTCAATAGGTAGGTTTAATCTTTGCTAATAACGGTTGCCTTCGAAAGTTTATCATGAGCAACGTCTTAGAACTCTAAACATTAGGAAAAGTCAGTGATTGTTCCTAGCTGTTTGCTGCTGGTGGGGAAGGACTTATAGAATGTAATTGACTTCTCCCTGGTGTTCGCCATCATGTGCCCATCATATCATATATTTTCTATGTGCTAGCAGGTACATATACGTGTAACAGTACTATACTAGCAATATAAATCTCTCATTAGATATATACTTGGCTAGTATCAGCAAATTTTATCATGTACTATTCTAGTATGAATATATTTATTTTTAACGTAACACACAATTATCTGAAATACTACACAACATTTTAAATTATGAATTGTTCTTTTTTGTGCGTTGCAGATAATTATATATTATCTATAATTATGTATTTATCATTTAGTATTCCAAGACACAGATAAGAATAAAGTAATATGACCATGACAAAGTCGACATAAACTCATTTGAGGCGATTGTTATGGATATGTCATAAAAAACTTTAGACCCTGCCTTCCCTTTGCAGGCATATTACCCTATTACCCAACTTTTGACCATTGGCAACATGTCACCATATGTTATGGGCCTCAATGAGCTTCGTAATGCGCATTCTAGCCAAGTAATCTAGATTCCTTGTTCAACTATCAGTGGGACAGATCTATATCTGCTATCATTGACACCCCTTTTAATAACTGAAATATTGCTAACAATCTAAGTATATCAGCCTGTTGTCCCACACAATCCACAACACATTACTGACTGTGACGTAAGACAGATTTGTATGCCACCTGGTGGTGAATAATGTGTTTAAAATACGTTTGACCAGTGCTCTAGCTGTGTTAGATTCTTTTTAAATATCGTTTTTTAGAGATCTAATGGTGGGCTTAAAACAATAAAAATTTCACACGTGCTTTGTCCTGAATGTATTCAATGACGAAATGTGGGAAGAGTGGTAATAAAGCTGTTTATAACTATACAAATGAGGATTTTGTTGTCACACAGGGTCGTCAAAATGTAACTAGTGAGAGTACCCCTTTCGGACCTTTGACCTCATAAATCCTTCATGCAACAAGATAAGGTTTTTCTAACTTGATATGATAGAACCAAATGACAGATATACAAAATGAAGACAACAGAAATTTTCAATTTTGTAATTGGAAATTATGACTTTCAGCGATCAAAGGGTGGGTTCATGTTTTCTGAAAAATGTCATTACGTCATCTATGTTTCGTCCGGAATGTATTCAATGACAATATGTGACAAGAGTGGTATTAAAGCTGTTTATAACTATAAAAATAAAGATTATGTTATTACACGGGGTCGACAAAATGTAACTAGTAAGAGTACCCCATCCGGCCCTTTGACCTCATAAGTCCTTCATCCAACAAGATCAGTTTTTTTCTAACTTGACACGGTGGAACCAGATGACAGATACACAAAATGAAGACAACAGACATTAGCATGCTCATAAACATACACATACAGAGCGAACGAAAGAGTTACATTGTACGAAATTTGTGAATTTTTTTATTGGAAATATTGACTTTCAGCGCTATAGGGGTGGGTTCATGTTTCTTGAAAAATATCACCACTTCACATATGTTTAGTCTGAAATGTATTTAATGACAATATGTGGCAAGAATTGTAATAAAACTGTTTATAGCTATACAAATAAAGATTATGTTATTAGACGGGATCGACAAAATGTAACTAGTGAGAGTACCCTATCCGGACCTTGACCTTCGTGCAACAAGATAAAGTTTTTCTAACTTGATACGGTGGAACCAAATGACAGATATACAAAATGAAGACAACAGACATTGGCATGCTCATAATCATACACATGCAGAGCAAACGAAAGAGTTAATTCTACGAGCTTTGTGATTTTTTTTTTAATATTGACTTTCAGCGCTCTAAGGGTGGTCTCACGTTTTCTGAAAAGTATTATAACTTCACCTATGTTTCGTCCAAAATGTATTTAATGACAAAATGTAGTAAGAGTGGTATTAAAGTTGTTTATAGCTATAAAAATAAATAAAAATATTATTAGAATGGGTCGACAAAATGTAACTAGTATTAAAGTTGTTTATAGCTATTAAAATAAATAAAAATATTATTACAATGGGTCAACAAAATGTAACTAGTGAAAGTACCTCATCCGGACCTCTGACCTCATAAGTCCTTCATGCAACAACTTATGGGTTATCAAATGGGATATAGTGGTACCAGATGAGTGATGGACCAAATGAGGTAAGCATACGTTTGCATGCTCATAAACATGCAAATTTACAGGAAACGGAAAAGTTACATCTGGAGAACAAAGCTACCTTTAATTTGGAATATTGATTTTCAGCGCGTAAAAGGTGGGTTTATTTTTTTCGAAATATTTCAAAACTTTAGTTGTATGTCATTCTGTATGTAATAAAAGAGAAAAAGGATTTACAATGATTTGAAGATTGTTTAAAACCTTTGAGTTTTGAATTTTGCATTACCTGGTGTTTTAAAAAGTGCAGTATTTAGGCTCGAGGGTACCCTTGAACATCCCTCATTTCAGGGACTTTGCTGCCACAGCAAAGTTCTACACCCACCCTAATGATGTCCTAGGGATATTTTCCAGCATAATAACAACTCATACCTTTGCCACTTTTTGGGTCAAGCGAAGTGACACGTTACAGGACTTGCCTCCAAGACTAGTAATTTTCACCCACTTGAGGTTGTGTATCGCGGTTGCGAGACACAACCACAAGTGGGTGAAAATATAAATAAAATATCTTAGCTGGATAAGGGTTAAGCCACAGCTTCATTCTTTTACGCTCTTACATATTTAAAATATTTAAAATCATAAAAAAATCGGTGATTTTATTTTGGCTTCTGAATATGACCATATGATGTAAACATGTCCATAGACTAGAACTGCAAAAGCTTTTTTAATTTTTGTGCTGCGCATTCACCAGTTAGGCTAGATATAGAGACGAAACTCCTGATTTCTAATTATTGACAACCATGTCAAAAATTAGACATACGGGAATTTCGTCTCTATATCTAGTCTAGCCCAACATTGAACCGGTATTATGTGGGTAGGCCTACATTGTGTACCGGGTATACCAGGTACATCGTATAGACGCGTACACTGACTTATCAGCGATGGTGGTGGAAAGAATATGCCTACACGTTGAAGATATACTTGTCTCCTTGGTTCTTGCAAGAATTATATCCTGGACATTTAGGATTCTGGCCCATGAGGAAAACCGATACAGCTATGTTTACAAAATATTAGACCAAATTTTGTCTAAGGTACTCAAACAGACTAAAGCCGTGCCTCGGAGTTCGGGAACTCCTATTCTAGTTGTCTTCTAATTTACAGATGATGGCGTGTGGGTGGGGCATGGTGGTTTAGTGACCGCGTTTTTTTCGATAAGGGGTTCTGGGCAAGTCTATTTGAGGTAATGAGCAATCCTCCCGAATATTATAGCCAGATACGTGGAGGTTACAGCTTCCCTTGGATGAATACTGTAGATTAGTGCTTCCGTACCATGCTGTGCAGCATGCAACAGACGGAACAGATCACTAATGACATGCCCCAGGTGGGGGCGAAACATATTATTATTAGAAACCATTCCAGTACTCCTGTTTCGGCCAATATTAACCATATTGAATTATATCGAACGTAATAAGTCAAAATAGTAATCTGACTCAAGAAATGAGTTTATCACGACAAAATCATTGGGAAAAGTGAGATTACACATGTTAATTGGTTCAAAAGTTATAGATGTATAAGACATGGCTGATCGCGGCCATCTTGGATTTCAAGTTCAATCAGCTTTACGTCGCCGATTTTGAAGAATAACTTCATGAAATATTGATAAATTTAGCTTCCTGGTTGTCGTTAAAATACAATTCAATATCCAAATCATTCAAATCGATAAAATGAGTAAGATTCTAAGGCAATTATGAGTATTTGGCGCCATCTTAGTGTAAAAGGGCAATTAGACCCTTGGTCACTAGGTGGGTGTTGTAAACCCTTTCAATGGCGTTCAGCCATTTGGTCACCAGGTGGGGCCATCGGCATTTCTTTGTGCTACCTGCAGGTCACGAGACTCAGTGGTGGCTGAATATTTGTCGCAGACACATGTCATGCTGCGTGTTCACATCTGTCTCACTTTCACATTTTGGTGTCCTGCAGGTATGTAATCATTTATAATATCTTCATCACTCATCATCACAATGATGTTATTTCCATTTAGTCAATTTATACCAATTGAGTTGTGGCTGAATATTTGTTGCAGACAGATGTCATGCTGCGTGTCCACATCTGTCTCACTTTTATATTTAGTGAGTGACTAGTCGCTACCCGGACCGTCCATTTAACACTAGTACGTAATAACAGACTCTGTGTGGATACAGAGTCTGTAATCATTGCCATTTGTAAAGTTGTGCCCCAAAAATACGGTGCGCATCCGATCGATTGCGCAATGAATTACTGCGTCATTGTTTGATCAATTATTTTTATATCATTCTGTAATGACAGATGTACATCTCATAAGAATAATGCCTTAACGTGGAGACTTGAAGCCCAGGTCTTTATAGGTGTATTTATCATCTAAATAGGGCCACCCTCACATTTTTCATGAAATTTTTGGTCTCAGCGTACACTGACCACCAGCATAGAAACCACAGCTTTTGCTATGCTGTCAATCCCTGACGTTGAACCATGCTGTTCACGTCAAGCTCGGACTAATTTACCACGAGACCCATGGATCAAGAGTTACGCTCCTGGGGACCACCCACTACCTTCTGATACAGGGGCATCGACAATCGCTGTGTGTGACACTACAAACGCCGTGGCCGCGAGACGCGTTTAGCATTATGATTATGGCCAAGCTTTTAAGCAGATTGTATATTGAGAATAATTAATATGTATATATTTATATGTATGTAAATAAATATGTTTCGTTGTAATATGTGTTGTTTTGTGAGGTTGGGGGCGATTGGCACGGGGCATCAGGTCCAGTAATGAACTTGATGAATCGACCGGAATTTAAATGAGTAAATCCCTGGTCAACAAATACCCATAAAGTTTATAGATAGGTTGCTAGGGGAAGCAAACGAAAGTGAGGTAATCGTGAATGGGGTCAAATGCTCCTGCCTTGTAGACACTGCGTCTATGGTGACTACTCTCAGTCTAGATTTTGTGAGAAGCAATCTTCATCATCTCAAGGTTGGATCCTTACAAAATATCATAAAGATTTAGGGGGCGGCTGGGCAGTGGACACAATATCCCTTATGTTGGATATATGGGCGTTACGATATCCTTCAAAGTCATGACAGATTTTGAAGTTCCAGTGTTGATAGTCCCAGACACGCCTTACAGCCTGAAAATACCTACGATTGTGGATATGAATCTTATTAGATTGTGCCGGGGTTGATGTAAGGACCAATGTGGCGATCGCTTTCTTCAGAGAGCTCATTTAAGCACTCCTTGACACCTAGCTTACCAACATTTGTCGGCCAGAGATAGATTCTTGGGTGAAAATTGTCACCTGGGACTGGTAAAGGTTACAGACAACAACGGATAGTGATTCCACCTGCTCGGGCTGCTGTAATCACAGGGATAACAAAATCCCGACCTCGAGGTGACACTTATTGTTGTGTGCAGAGCAAGTGGAAGATGGGAACTTGCCTCGATCCCTTAGAGTAACCCCAAGGTTATTCAGTATCAGCTCTGTGAGGTGGTGGATACACATCGATTAGAAGGGTCTCAAAAGCCATGTGTAACTCCACTTCAAAATGATGGAGTCACGGAAAAGGGGTCTAATCTCACCAACTTCCTTGAAAATTGTTTAGACAATAAATTACTTGATGCTATGCAATATGGGGAAGCCAAGGAATTTTTGACACGATGGCCATTTCTATTTGGCAACACTGACTTACAATTGGGCCGTACCAATGAAGTTTTCGACACGATCCCTCTAGATGATAAGATACCTTTTACAGAAAGGCACCGTCGTACTGATACTAGCGGCACAGGCTTGGGGGCGGTCCTGTATCAGAAACCGGCAGGTTTAAAAAGGGTCATTGCTTATGCCAGTCGTGGTCTGAAAAGAACTACCCGGCTCACAAGCTGAAATACTTAGCACTTAAATGGGCCGTTTGTGATAAGTTTCATGATTACCTCTATGGGCCAAAATTCGAGGTAATCATTGATAACAATCCCCTCAAATATATCTTGTCCTCAGCTAAGCTTGATGCTACTGGCCACCGATGGTTGGCTGCCTTGGCAAATGATCAATTTAACATCAAATACCGCCCAGTAATGAGCATGATAAATCGACCTTAGGAATTTCGATGTAGCAAATCCCTGGTCTACATTGGCATGCAGCTATTTTGTTACAATTATACTACAATGGACAACAAAAAGCAAACAGCCGTTCTATATGTCTCAGTGCAAGCTGGTTACGTCGAATTCCACCTGACTATAATTTAAAATATGAAGTCGAGGGAGTCGAGTGGTGTTTTCGAGATATCCTCATTATATGCATCTAGCGCAGGGTTCACGCCAGGAATGTTTGAGAGGTAGTCCCCCAGAAGAAAAAAATTGCAGAGTTTTCGATTAAAGTGTTTAAAAATGGTCTATTTTAACGGAAATGACAGCAAAATATGGAATATATTTTTATTTTCTTTGCCAACAAGGGGGGATATCCCTCCAGTGGTGCTGAGTGGGAACGGGGGGGGGGGGGAGTGGGTCCGGACCCCACCGGACCCTTCCCCCTGGCGGAAACCCTGTAACGGGTGGGTTCGTTCCATCAACACACTTTGTTTTCGAAAATGACACCTGTTGTGTTGACGGATATGAGTATAAACTGCCATGTTGTTTATTTCTATGGAAATATCAACCGTTTGACAGCGTAATTGCATAATTTGACCGATAGTGTGCGAAATATGTAACAGTAGGTCGACGCAAATATTTATGCACACACTTTTTGTTAAATTTGCGATCTTTTACAGTCGCCCAGTGGTGATTTAGCGATGGAAAATGGGAGAAAGAACCCAGGAAAATATGTAGTTAAACCTCAACTAGAAGATTTAAACGTTAAAATGTTTCTAACTAGTTTAGCTAGACAATTTCAGGAAAGCAGTAGACATGGAAATATATTGGCAAATTGTGGTTATAGCTGTGTTGTAGTTTGGGAATATTTATTTTGCTGCTCTGTTAACAAATAAATCTGTATTTTATCTCATTGAAAGATTGATTTTAAAAGTCATAAAGTGTTGTAGTTTGGGAATATTTATTTTGCTGCTCTGTTAACAAATAAATCTGCATTTTATCTCATTGAAAGATTGATTTTAAAAGTCATAAAATCCCCGCTATGCATTGCCCAGGAGTCTAGTTTTTAATTCAATCAATCAAATCAATCATCATCAATCAAAAATTGTGATTGTGATGTGACGTCGACAATACACGTCGCTTATCTGCGGAAAAGGTCATACTTGACCAAATTTGTAGCGCGGTGGCTCAAATGAAAAAATACGTCGCTGCGTAGGCTTACAATGATTATAAAATTGATAGTGAGTGAAAGTTGCAGGCAACAATTCAGTTATATTTACAATGTTGTATGTAGACGCCACACACCTTTTCATAATAATAAACTTAGAAGCTATATAATTATCTGACGTATGTATTTCTACCTAATGCTATCAACCCTTACAGCGCGGGGATCGACTTTAGTCGTCAGATTCTGACGTCTAAAGTCGATCTCCGCGCTGTAAGAATCAACATATTTATGTTGGCCGTAGACCCATAACATAGGTATTAAAATGAATCAGAAAGAGCTAACTAAGGCATTTATGATGTTTTCAAATTGAAAAAAACCCTTTGGTTGCGATGTGTTTTACAAATTAATTCAGCGCTTTAAGGCTTTAATGTTGGCAATTAAACCAAGGCCTAGTATTGTATGCTATGCAATTAAATAGTACTGTCCGTCTGTGCTTGTTAAGGTAATAATAAATTTGGTGATGATATACCTCCACTGCTGGACAGAATAGAACACACTGACGAGAGAAATGGTTACGTCATGATGGATCTGATTAAAAGTCATGCCAGTAGAAATTTGACGGTCAGACCATGCCAGCCAGCAGAGAGGGCGAAGGCTGTGGGCGAAATGGGCACTTTTGGTGTTTTCGTGGAGTAAGTTATAAGATAAGAACGTCTACAAGTGGGTAACCTTTAAGGAATGTTTGTAGAAATAAACGCATTGCATACACGACCAGCGTTATAAAGCTGCTAAACTGTATACTATTATAGATTTAAGCTTATCACTGCAGTAGTATATTTTAAGTATCTAAATGTTCCGTATAATTATTTTATTGCCCAATTTAATGTGCAATGCTTTAGACCAATACTGACTACAAGGTAATAACAATATCAGTGTTTCTTTTCACATTCGTTGGTATCATTGTTGTTTCATTCTATTAAATTAATCTGGAGCAGAGTTTCAAGCCCAAAAAGAAATATAAAATCTAGCAACCAATATAATCTTGCTTGTTTCTCTCAATGAAAAAATAAATATGCTCCAACGAATTAAATTAGGCCTACACCATAATATCGCAAATTATTTCCAATTTAATTTTAGTAAAAAAAGAATGCCCCCATCAGTTGAATGAGGCCTAAACAGTTCTCTATGTCGCATCAGTTCTATGAAGCTTAGGATAAGATATCACATAGGCTTGATTGGTTAATTTTTTGTAAATAAATAATGATCCAACCATTTGAATGAAGCTTGGGATAAAATATTGACTGGTTCATTTTAGTAAAAAAAATAATGCAGCCAATAGTTGAATGATTAACAGATTGAGGTGCTATTTTTTACAGATCTATTGACCAAGTGTTGATGAATACGTGCTGTGGCCACTTGTTGAAATGTAAACCAGAAGGCTCAGATGAAGGGGGTATTATATCTGGAAATGGTTCGCACAGTAGTGTATTACTCGTCTGATACAGATTATAGCCTTATGTTAATTCTGATGAAGGGGCTATTGTATCTGTTAAATGGTTCTCTAAGTGGTGTATTACTCGTCCGATACAGATTATAGCCTCATGTTGACTCTGATGAAGGGGATATTGTATATGTAAAATGGTTGGCTCAGTAGTGTATTACTCGACTGATACAGATTATAGCTTTATGTTGACTCTGATACAGACTATAGCTTTATGTTGATTCTGATGAATGGGATATTATATCTGAAAATGTTTTTTTCAGTGGTATTAGTGTATTACTCGTCTGACTAGAAATACATAAGAGAGAATGCATTTCTGATCTGATATATACTATGGCTTTCTGTTAACCCTGGTTCATACCATAGCTTTATGTTAATAAATGTTATATATTTATGTTGACCATGACACAGGCCATAGCTTTATGTTTAACCTGGTACAGGATATAGCTTTATATTGAATTCACTGAGGGGTAGTATAATTATATGGAATCGTTTCTTTCAGTAGTGTATGTGTTACTCGTTCGATACGGTTTATATTGATCTTGATAAAGACTATAGCGCGATTTTGTCTCTGATACAGGCTATGACAGTCTTTATGTTCATCCTGATATCGATCATATCTTTAAGTTGCTACATATCAGCCGGTCAGGTGTTATTGAATGCATATTGTAGTTGGAGAGTCAGGGGTGAATATAGAAAAAGAGGACCGATTATCGCACTTATACCATAGCTTGATTTTGGAATATTGAATTTGTGAACAAGAAATTGTGTGCTTGTATACATTTTGCATAAACTTGCATGCGTACTTATATCCCATCCTAATCCTTGACCAAGAAAATATGTGCATAGTTTGCATATACATGTTTCTATGTAAATTAATTATCACAGGAATCTTGATTTTTCGGTAACAAATGGTCGTATAATTCGCATATGCCTATTTGTGCAGTGAGGATCAATAAACAGTCATTTGCCATATCTTTGACAATTTTCGGTATTTTTGAACAAATTTAGATTGGATTTTAGGGTTTTAAGCATCAATCAATCGATCGGACATAGTTTAAAATGCAAACTTAGCATTGGTCAGGTGATATCGTTGCCTTGGCTTTGTTTCACTGGTGTGAACATGTGTTTTCACATACTGTAGATCCGGTAATTTTCGGGTGTTTAAATTTCCACGATTTTTTTAGTTCTGAGACTTTTCAAGAAGTTTAGAATTCGCGAATTTTAAATTTCCTTTTGTAGTGCTAATATAATAATAACTTTCGCGAGATTCTTGAATTCGCGAATTTGTCTTTCTCGCTAAATTCGCAAAAAATAAAACCTCGCGAAAATTACGAGTCTTCTCTGCCTCGATACTGACATAAACTATCTAAGAAAGTTTGCAATGTGTTAAACTATTTAATTTGTGGCGTTTTAAGGGTCCCTAGGTCTTTACGTCTAGGCTTGCGCAGAAACTGACAACAATGTGGGCGCACAGCTATCTGTACACAAAACAACCAGTAGAAAGCTATACATACATGAGGCCATGTGAGCTGGCATATATATGGCAATAGACCAGGTGAAATTTCCACCTCTGTGAAATCAGAAAGGCTTACTATGAGATGGGCGTTGCACACAATGATGCCCTTACTAGCATTGCAGATAGCGAATTCTTGTGATGACTCCCCAACTATACAGATGACTGTGGTGGTCATTAACAGTGGTAGACATAATTTCAAAACAAAACCACACTCCAATGATGTGATCAACAATGTCATGTCATGTCAATTTCTTAATACTCTGCATGCTCTTAGAAAATAAATAAATAAAAATGCCTTCGTTTGGAAGTACTGTTACATCCTGTACTTGGATGACATCTGAGAGGTCAACAACGAGATTTGTTGGACTTGGTGTAGATGTGTTTCCCGGTGATGTCGGTCAAATGCTTTGATGCTGTGAGTGAGCTGACAGAAGCGCTATTTTTAGGACGCAAGCTAATGCTTCATCTATATTTAGGGCGTGGAGGATCTTAGGACTTTCTTTTTAAGAGGGTTGCGATTTCAAAGTTAAATGTGTTATATTAGTCTGCTACGATATCAATTTGAGACGCTCACGGGTGCGCGGCAATGTTCTGAATACTCTGCATGAGAGAAAAATTAAATAAACGTTCACTCCCTTGGAAGGACTGTTGTTTTCGGTGATGTCAGCCAAAATCTGTGGTTTTATCTGACGAAGCGCTTGAATAATCTGGTTATTTCTCCCTTGAACAGTTTTCACAAGCACCTCCCTATTTGTTGATGAGTTGTTGGGTAACCATGCTGTAAAATGTCATGTCATGTCATACTGTAGGCTGTTACACCTCATATTTGCCCGGCAAGTGGATTCTAAACCAATGGCCCTTATTTATATATTTTATATATTTTGTATTGATTTGAGCAAAGCTAGTGTTTAAAAATAATATAAGTAACATAAATAATTTCTGTTTGTACACTCAACATACAATGTTCTCTTCATTTGCGTCACCAGAGCTTGCCAAACAATGGTAGCAACCCCCTCCCCATAGCAAACTAGGCATGACAAGAAAAAAATATTTGTTGGTCTAAAAAATCTGGGTACCCCTGAAAATAAAATACATAAACTTTGCTATGATAAAATCAATGATTCAAATTAGAATATAGTACTCCATGCACGCGGGATCATTTTCAAGTGACTATTTAGACCAATTTAGAGAAAAAAGGCCACTAAATGATATAAAACAAAACGTCTGGCTTTAATAGATCGAGATGCGCGCTCTTGTATCACAATAAACCTAATTGCCATATATGCGTGCAGATATTTTGTATTGATGGAAATTTTGTTGGATTTGCTGCTTTAAAACCGCATTTTGAATTGCTTCCCACTAGAGCAGCTTGAGAACATCACGAGGTAATGGTTCTTCTTCTCCTGCAAAAACTTGATTTGGGTCTTACTTATAGCATAGTAATCGTTGGCTACGGAGATGTGGGTATAGACACCATATTCATGTGTCTGTGACAAATATTTTAGCATTCTTCAAGGAAGCATGTTTTTGGACAATGACTGCCTAATTGGCATTATAATAGGTGACGAACAGCTTCCGATAGTTCACAGAAAATTGGTTTCCACTTGGCAGCAAAAAGTATCCCTCTTTTTTTAATTTTGATTTTTTTACTTTCAGCCTAGTTTGCTTTCACTTCCCATTCTCATATAAAATCAGATCCACTCTCATCCCGCTAGCTCAGCTAATGGCTCTGTTTGATTACACTGTAGGCGAAATATTAGGAGTTTTTACCTGATTTTTATCTGGCCAATAAGGAATTGCCTAACAAAATTTATGTCATTGATATTGTCGGCCAAAAGATAGGCCTACACGTGTACAAAACAGGTGAAAGGTGATGAAAATAACATTACTTCAGTTGCATTTTGATAAAAGGTGGTAAGACGAGGAGGGGGGGGGGGGGGTGACTACAATACAAAAACATAAAAACTAAGTTTCTCAGTAACTTATTATCTGGTAATATATGCCTTTCCTGACAATCACTATAATGTTATGTAATTGCCCCAGTAAACACGGGACACCGATCCAATGCTGCATCAACATTGGCCCACCCTCTGTACACTGAAACATACTCTTTAGTTATGATATAAAATGCAAAAATACTTTTGGCATGATATCTTATAAACACATGTTATTGAATAATTTATTATAATGTATTATTTAGGTGGATTAACTGTCATTAGTGAAAATAGTATACTGTATATTAAGACACGACACGACAATATAACCACTTAGTCTTCATATATTATATGTACAAAATTTAACATAAACAAGTTCCCGTCAACAAATGACTGCTGGGAATTATTATCTGTGACGATTGGCAGGTCCCTTTTGCATATTCCACTAAGTAGCGTAGACTGACATAAAAAGTATCACTTTCGTCAACTGAATGACTTCAGAGGCGCAATATTTCTAAAACATTTTTGTCGTTGCAAGATGGTTGATGTACAAAAAACACTGAAGTATCTGGCGGTCATTTTCGGCTGTTGACTCACAACCAATCGTACGCCTGCTACCATTTGACAACACTGCCATGGCACACACCATGCCATGTCCCACTCCCTCTGACAACGATGGAGATTTATTACCAAAGTAGGTGAAAACACGACCATGAGAGACAAATAAGGGGTGTATATCAACACTCCGCCGAGATCTTACTTCACACGTAGGAGTCGTAAAATAAACACACTGTCACACGAGACAAGGACGCCATAATTAAACTCCTTGTCACACATGCGGCTTGCGGGAAGTGGGTGATTGTCAGCCTAACAAACAGCAGCCCGAGTATGGTAGGCCTATTCTACACCTTTATTTCCCAAGCAACTGACGGAGGTGATTGGCTGATCTGGTCACATGATAAGTTGAGCCTTTAAAACGTTTAAATTCCAGCATATTTCAGAAAAGACCTACACAAAGTATTTATAATTGCCGATAAATACATTCACGACGTTCAATTTTCGTTGGTCACCGTGTTCACAATTACGTTTCTGGAACCGTAGAGCATGAAGACATAAAATGAATATCTCATTTTAATCACATTGTTTATATAAATTTACACTACGAGTTGTGTTTGCGCTCTGTTTTGCAAATATGGCTTGTCCTGTGCGGCTTGTTTTGAAAATGTTAATTCTCGTGGAAAATACCCCAGTGATATATATTATATAATGCCTTCTCATACATGTATCATGCTTTAACTGACGATATGTTAGTGTCATTCACACATTGTCATTAGGATGAATTGTTTTTCTCAGCAAGCGAATACAGCGGATATAATCTCTTTATGCATCTCTCTGGACGAATTGAGTGTAAATATTATGGGTAAATACTTTGTCAGAGGCTGACTGTAATCATGGTAATGGCCTCCTTTCTCACCTACCACCACTCACACATACACATTACCCGTATCACTGATCCCGAATGGGATTATAAGAGCAGCTGGGATCATTCCCTTCGGTTTGAGAAAAACATCACTAGAAACATATTGGCCAGGCCAGTAAATAAATACACATGTTGTGATGAGTATAGTCATAAACAGAAACAACATCATCCCACAGGCTATGTAGGCTATGGGCTACAGGCACCCTTCGTGCGCCCCCTCCCCACAACTCACCCACACCAACTTTTTTTAAGCTTTGATATGTCCAAAACATGAAATAAGATGTTACCAGAAAAAAAGATTGACGAACTTTTTATTTTGACCACTTATATGGGAATACCAAACATGTCTAAAATTAGGGGGTAGGGTTACGGAAATGTCTGTCGTTGCTGTTTTACTTTACCAATCTACACATGCAATATACCATATAAAAGGTCATTAAATTTCCGTTCTAATGAAGTATTACATGATGCAATGGATTTACGTTGAAACATTGCTTTTATTACAAAATAATCAAAATCTACAACAAAACAAACTAGTCAACTAGTCAATGGACAATCGAAACGACTTAAATTGGACCTATGTTTTCTGAACCCAGGTGTGTATATGCTTAAAACCGACTGGTATTTAGATTTTTACATGGCATAGGCCTATATATTAAAAAAATTAAGAATATTGCCTGTGTGTATTTAGTCTGTGCTGATAACACTGAAATAAGAAACATTGAACTTTGCTCGGCATTTAAGAGGATATTTTTTCACGCTTGTTCTTACATAATTTTCTATATTTTTGCTATACATTAATGCACAATTTCTGGTTTATGCATGATTTGGAGTTGATAATTTATGTCTCATATTGTTCGATCACATTACCTATATTTAACCTTCAAATACAAAATGGTTACCACCAACACATAACTAAAGGCGTGTTTATGCATCTGAACTATAATATAAAAAACAATAAAAAAAACAAGAAATCCAAAAATAGACTGCGTAATAGATTACAAGGCATCCAAAAGTCTGTTTAAGCACATTATATTCTAATATACTCTGATGTGCTTAGTATTTAGAATCATGTCATTATTTTAATTGTAAATATGTAAATTGACGTCCAGCTTGGATTTTACGATAAAATGTTGATCAGACTATGAATAATAAACATCAGAAATGTGTGTTTCGGCCTCCAAGTCCACTGTTTCGAGCTCCCCGCAGTAACATAATCAGTTATAGTTTTCAAACCCAACGCACAGCTAAGAGTTTTGGTGGAATTATTAACTCAGAGATGTCGCTCAAGTATATGGACTTCAAGTCAAGTATATTTGACTGTTTTGTATGGCTATATGGCAATAAACGGCTTTTCTAGTGATATCTACATAATGTATATTTTAGTAAATACAGTAGAGAACGAGCTTTTTTGCTATGTTATTGTTATTATAGATATAAACGTGATCTAGTAGACGTTAGGTGATATTTTAGCTCTGGTGAAGTTTTCTCTTCGACACAAAAACTTAGCTACTAGAAATTCCATGATACAAAATATGACGAGGAAGATGGCAGAAGCCAGAGAAGTGATAAGAGCGATCACTGTGGAAGAGATACCTGTAGTCTTAGTACTCGGCCAGCCAGCAGATGATGTCTGGTGGAAGTTAATCACCGACCTATGATTGTCTCTCTCCAACTTAAACTTGTGAACATCTGATGACTGATCCAGTAGGTTCACCTGTAGATGACTTTGTTTATCAGTAGATGATACGTTATCATGAGAGATGTTGTGTAGTAGTTTATCGGCCGTGTCTGTTATGTGGCTATATGTAACACGTGTAGGATGTGGTGATATCGTCCAGTATCTATCTGGAGAATAACACTCAGACATGACAGTGAATGTCACACCTGGTGTCTGATGTGACAAGGTGTGACCACCTCTAGATACATTCAAGGTCAACAACACTAAAGGTTCAGTGTGAGTTATAATACATAGTGAATGATGTGTGGTGGTGTTAAGATGACCTTCATAATGACCGTCAAATAACAACTCCTGGCTGTCATTCTGATGACACAGCAGTTTTTGTCTATCAATCATCAAACCATCTCTATCCTTGTCATTGATCACAATCACCACCTGATGACATGACTCTGTGTGTAAGATGGTGAAGTTATACAGCTTCAGGTCGTGTTCAGAAGGTGGTACTGTCAGCATTCTATGTTCTGCACCACTATAATGTATGACTAACACTGTCTGATTACTTCTGATGCTCATATGTGATTTCTGTGAGTTTAAGTGTAGTGTTTTGAAACCATCTTTATATAATATTTTGACAGATGTCAGATTGTTACAAGCTGAAACACATAAACAGCTGTGAGATAGATTCATCTACTGCAAATTTATTATAATATAAACCTTCCAATTATTGTTCTTTAGACAATATAAAATATTGCATCAAACACGCTTACCGAAAATTTGATAGGTGTCATCAACAGAACTGTTTATGGAGAGAAATGGAATGAACTCAAAAGACTTTTCCAAATGTTTAATTGGTAAAATCTGTTCCTGAACACAAAATTGTATATCACCTGAAAATTGACGGATATCCGCATCGATCACACTTCATCAACGCAAGTGTTATTCTCAGAAAAAATAGACCAGACGAACGTGTTGTTCTTAACATGTATTGCACACAAATTGCAACAAAACATATAGTTTGTACACTATATTTCATAAGAGCATCCTGGAAATATACGTACAATTGTCGTTATGCCAAGCTGATTTGTGTGTGTACATGTTGGTAGGTTTGTTCTTATTATACACAGTTTGGCCTGGTGGGCAGGTCTGGTAACTTTGCCAATTTGCGACAGAAAATCTTATCTTGCAATTTGCTTTAAAAACACCTTGATTTGTCTGGACTATGTTCCTATTGATTAAATAACTATTTTCATAGCAGATTGTTAAATAAAAAAAAATTAGTGAATTAATATTTGTGACCATGTGACAGGACTAAACTGGTCCACTTTTCTGAGCCCACATTTTTTCTTAAACTGGTCGTAATATATTTGATGACAAAATAATGGGAAATCGATATCTTTTATCGTGATTATCAATAAGAAACAATTACATCAGACGTTTCAGCTTTAAACAAACAAACACATGAAAAACAGTATCAAATAAGTGCTAGCCATATAACCTTAAACTAAATATATATAACATGCATTATCATCCTCACCTTCTACATCTCTTGTCATTTGACCTCCTGAAAACAAAGCCATCGGTTCACTGGCAGTTACTCTTAATCCAGTGACATCCAGATTAAATGACAGCTGTATAGATTGATGTTTATGGAGGGTTATATTTGTGAGGAGATCACATTGCTGTTGTTTTATTGTGTTAAGCCAGGTCAACGTGACCCGTGTGCTGTCCTTGACCCCTACAGGCCCTAGTTGACAGAGAGAGTCATGAGGGCACACTGCTATATAATCAGTAGATAAGGCTTCTACATCAAGTAATGTGAACATGTCTGTATGTTGTCCCCCTCCATTACTGGCGTGTATCATGACATCACCTGTACTCTCTATCTCTACACCTGGAAACATACAAATACATGTAATCATAGCTTTGATCAACTAATTAGGCCCGGTCGGTGGCCAAGAGCCTATTAAGTTTATTGCACTAATGTTCGTGTCCTAATTTGCGGAAAGAGGGGTGTCGTGTGTGGGAAGCGCTTGACATTTCTGAGAAACAGTCCTTATATGAACAAGTCAAATATAACGCTTGATTCTGTTATAAGGTGTTATCTGGGTAGTGGCTTTTCTGGCGACGGGAGGAGGAAAGTGACGCCGGGATAGTAATGCCCCAGTCTCAGCAAATACGAGACAATCACCTAATGCCGTTTCAATGACGGGCCAGTGTCGAAGACGTTGTGCCAACATTGAAGCGGTATTGGGTGAATGGCACGTTTTTGCTAGGGTGCTGCCGCTAAGTATACAGCAGACCCAGTTTTGGAGTAGTGTTGGGCCAGCGCCGTAGACAATTTGTCAGCATTGAACCAACAATGGGCTGCGACGTTGGCCCGACATTGAACCGGAATTGGGTTGGTAGGCCTACATCGTGTGTACGAGACGCGTTGCACCACGATTCACTGGCAAGTATTGAATGGATGTTGGCCAGCACCGGCGATGGTGGTGGAATGGATAAACGTTGAAGATATATTTTAACTTATCTCCTTAGTTCTTTCCTTAAAGGGACTCGGTATGATGACATCAATTTTCGTTTTTAATCTTTTAATAAAGTAGTGTATCCCACAGATAAAGATTTTATTTTTTTCATAATTTTTAGATTAAAAAAAAATATTTTTTATCAACATTTTTATGAATCCAGTTAAAACCTCAAACAAGCTTTGCGTATACCTAAATGACGGTTGAATGTTCCCACAGCAACGGGCCAAATGTATCCCCCTATTTTCTGATTTCAATACACCAATTAGCTTTGGTCCCACCGTCTGAGCCATGAAAATTTGTGCTATAAAGTGATGTATGCAGCAGATTGTTTTGTTTACAATATACGACCTGGAAATAAACCTAGTTTAGTCTTTGTCGGTGCTTCACAATTTTTTTTTGTATTTTTAGTTTGGATCAGTAGGCTATAATTATAGCTTCATATGAGTTCAGTCAGTCGGTTAGTCAGTCAGTCAGTCAGTCAGATAATACTCTAAACATACCAGATGTAGATCACTGGGCCCGTATTCTCGTACAAGGTGGGATATATCGTAGGCTTCTGATTGGTCGAGATGGCCATCTCGACCAATCAGAAGCCTACGATATACCCTAACTTGTACGAGAATACGGGTACTGCGTAGTAACCTCAAAATAATGTCAGCGACTTTCTTCCCACGTGAGTTATGTTTGCCATTTGGATGGTTTGTACCAGAGCGTGACAGAACATGTGAAAATAGCTCTCTTCTCTAATGTCCACCATAATGCTCTTCATGGTCGATAATACAAGACACTTAAGCACCAAGACATCGCGGGTGAACTTGGCAGGACAGCTTCCGTCCGTAAGTGGTGACCTGCTCAGTTATATCTTATTTAGCACGTATAAGCTATATAACCGACTGAACTCGGTGAACAATGAACCTGATGGCTTACGATACTGACTGCAAACAGCCAGAAGACCACACCCAAAGAGACGCAATGATACAATGATACAATGCGCAAGTATTTTCATCGAATTTTTTACTTTAAATTATGGACAATATAGTATATTACCGTATATTTGTCATTTATCAATCAAACTGTTATTATATATAATATACTATAATGTATTCCTAATAAACGAAATAATCAAAAACACTATTTGAACATTATACTGTATCTAGCCATAGAAATCACTGGCGGTCTGGTCGGTGAGATGGACAATACCAGCTATTTTAGCTGATGGTTTATATTTAATTCAATAAATAGTTTTTACAGACATTAATCTGACCAGTAGGCTAAACGTGACACAGTGGTCCAATGATTGACCATAACCGGCAATGGACCAGCCTTGAACTATTATTATCTCTGTCAGCAGGTCTAAAGCCTTTTCGACTGTTAATTGGTGATGCAAAAAACTGTGAAAAACAACGTTTTACGGCTTTTTTATTATTCTGCCATGGAAATCGCCCCATTTAAAATTTTTACATTCGTCAGAAATGAACCCAGAAGGTTCTCATGATTCCAACGGCACCATTTTCATCCTAATGCAAAGATGTATACATGATACCACAAAAATGACATTTTAGCTCCTGGACAAATGCTGTTACACTTTGAGTAATGTTCAGTATAATATATCTGGTGATGCACTATTCTCCAATTTATGAAAATGTTAGATGACAACGTACAATAAACATGATAACTACAAACAGAATTTAACAGGCATAGTTTTGAAGTGGTTAATATTGTAGTTTTGTTAAGGCAGAGAGTGGGCGGATAAGATGAACCTTGTTAGCCCTGGGGGATTCCCCAGATAAACACACACTGGGAGTGAGTTTACAGGGATCGGTCAAATGACCAAGACATCTCTGTAAAGACCAGGCGTGATACACGACGGGCTTCATCCGTGATCAGAGTGAGACATGTATCAACTGAAGACGAGAACGTTTGGTCTAACGATGGATCAATGTTGACTCCGTATAGGATAAAGCCCGAGGAACTCTACATTCTTAGCTGTGAAAAAGTTCGGCCTCTGCCTTTTCCACAGCTAAGAATGTAGAACTCCGAGGGTTTTACCTGATTTAAAACACATCCGACCTTAAAGAGGATCCCTCATAATCAATAGCTCGGTCACACCTGACTGATCATAGCACCATAGGCCTGCCATGATAATTGGTTTGTACTTGATGAACAATAACTCTCCATTACCAGCTTAGAATGTAGTGGTCGGGCAAAGAAAATAATGTAGTGGTGTGTTCTAATACGGCATCTACACGTATGACCTGAGAAAATCATTCTACAAACACTACTTGCCGGATTATCAGCTTCAATTCCCCAAACTCTGAACCATTCAACGTGTTTGATTGAACATTCTATGCACTCTTACCACTTCAATTGCCTGCCCGACTGTTAATCACATTTTCATCCCAAATAATATCTACATATTTCTGATACCATCAAATACACAATTCATATCACTGTAACAATTCTTTCGCCTTCTTCTGATTTTTTATCATTGGTTTTTTTCATGCAAAGTCTGGTCTATCAGATATTAACATGAAAATGAATGGTGTGCAGCACAGCCAAATATATATCTTATAACGTTATGGGATACAGTATTGTATGGTATTCTCAGTACTATATCAATATATCAAAATATTGTGAACACTGTTATATAACAAGGTAGTCCCCTACAATTATACACCTCGCATGGCGAAGATATATATGCATTTGCTTCAAGAATACCGTAATGGCATTGCTAATAATTGTAAATGAGTAGGGCGGGGGCCCTAGGGTAGTGGTTAGCACCACTGCCTTTCACGCCAGAGTTCTGGGTTCGGTTCCCGGTCTCGGCAGTTTGAAAGAACCAAAAAGCTTTCTTCCCCATCCACGTGTGAAAGTCAGTATTGTGGGGAGCCTCCGTGACCAAGAGGTGGCGTGCTCGGCCTCAGACCGCCAGGGCACGAATTTTGAATCCTGCGTCAGGAGGACAGTGTCATCTCACCATCCTCAGGAGGTTCTCTTGGCCCAGTTTAGTCTATATATGCACAAAGGTGGCCTAAAGCCCGATTCATTTCATTTTGTAAATAAGTAAAACACGCGTCGTTGTTCTGAAATTGCTGGTGGATAGAGTGATCGAGAAAATGGACTCAATAAACTGCATCACACATGCCTTCTCTGTGAGTTGTCAAGTTGCAGCACAGATATCTCAACAAGTGTGACTATTAATCAAACGCACAGCTTGGAATGGTGTTAGCAAATGTCAAATGTTAGCCAACGTTGTTTCAATGTTAAAGATGTTAGCCCTCCGTCTTGTCTTTTAACATAGACATCGAGGGAATGGACAACCGACTGCCGCTGTAAACTGTCAACCATGTGCTTTTTGATCTTTTTTCATGGGTATGTAAACATTGTGTTGATCACAATTTCCATCACAGTCAAAAAAATTACTAACATCAATATCTTTCAAATCGTAACAAATGTATTCGATAAATGAATACATTATAATAGTTCCTTATGCTTCATTATCAAAGGTATTTGAATATTACAACAAAAATAAAACATCCAAGCCCATAAAGTATCCTTCTCCCGTGAAAATATGTGGACATAGATCATAGACGTAAACACACCATGTCCAATACACCTATAATTTGACGTCTATACATGTATTCAATTCAATATGACAATTGTCCCAATTAAGGTCTACTGACATGCTGGCTTAGTGACGGAGCAAACATGATGCATTCACCCAAAGCTGTTTCAATGTTGGCACACCGTCTTCGACGCTGGCTCAGCATTGAAACAGCATTACGTGAATGCCCCGTGTTTTCTGGGATACACTACAGTCAAGTTTGAAACAGCTTCACTTTGGCGTCCAATTTAAGTTGTAAACCTCAATTGTTATTGTTCTTAATGTATATATTTAGCATAAACATAAAAAAATACATTATTTTGAACAATTAGTTGGTCCCGTAATTAAAATTATAGTGACAAAATAGCCAATGAAAAGTAGACCGGAAATCAGTTATCCCTTTTCCTAGCCGCTCATGCGCTCCGTAGGTTCACGACGATCTCGCGCCAGCTGTTGATCCATACCTCGATGTATATGATTTTAAATTATTAATTAAACAGAGTAAGACTACTTTTTATAAAGAAACAATATATGTCCTGATTTGGTGGCTGGACATCTTTCCGGCAGTGGCCAGACATTATACCAACAGCAGGCGCAGGGTGTTGAATAGGAGTTACTTTAGCGCTGGTTCAGCGTCGTCGATTATCGACCAACGCTGAACCAACAGCAAAATTATCTTCTTTCCCCAGCAGGCGCATGGTGTTGAATCGCTTTGGCGTTGTTTCTTTGTCGTCGATAGTGGACCGGCGTTGAACCGGCGTTGCTTTCACCGCCTTGTGTCTGGTGGGTCATGTATTGTCAACTGTGATACCATACCACATAGCCAGAAAACGGGAGACGCTGGCATGGTGTTAGTTCAGTGCCGGGCCAGCGTTTATGGCCCGACATTGATCTGGTATTGTGACAGTGTCTCGCGTTCACTGAGTACTAGTTTGTTTTTTTGTCTGTGAACATGACTGTGTCAGTAACTCGCATTGGGCCGATGTCGATTCTTTGTTCTTTTACAATGAGTCGGCAACGGCTTCAATAAATGTGCTTTTAAATGAACAATTTATTTACTGATAATACATAATTTGTATTTGTATTGTACATTTTAATCAATAAAAAAAAAAAAGAAAAAAAAAAGAAACAATAGATAAATGTAAGAAGGACCCGAGAGAATTAGTAAAATGCTTCAATGAATTGGGGTTAAAAATGTTAATCGTGAGCGAAACAGTAAAATAAAGCACAATTAAGTCATTACTGAAAATATAGCAAATAATGTTAAATAATTGACTCATGTTAAATAATTGACTCATGTTAAATAATTGAAGTTTGCACATTATTATGTAATTAAGTACACACTGGTTGATTTGAGGTCATTTTTGTTAAAACTTAAGAGATTATAACTAGAAATGGTACACCGACATGTGCTTATTTAAATAACTTAAATGCTATTTTCACTTTTACCTCAAGTCAGTTTGCGCTTGATAAACTGCTTGTGTTCCTAACCATATTCCTTTTTATACATGTCAGAAATCAAATGATGATTACAACTGGCATGAAGTTTGTATACTGTTTTTATAAGTTATGTTTTTTCACCTACTATTCTTGTTCTGTCAAAACTCGTTTTTCTGAAGAAACATGGATACAGAGTAGCATAATTTATATCTCATCATTAACTGTGACTCACTCTCTAAATGGTCAAATATGTTTTTATGATCTAAAGTACGTGTATATGAAATACCACACTATGAAAACATTGGAATATAATCATGAGAATATTCTGTTCGAGTATGTCTATTTTAAAAATGTTTCAAGATGGCGAATGTAACAGATTCCTTATTATGTCAGTATGGAGGACACGATCTAAACTCTTTAACATCCATTTTAAATACAGATAATGACGATGCAAATGATGATATTTCTCTTATTAAACATTCACCGTATGTTAGTAATGCTGAATTTATTGAATATTGTAAAGAAAAAAAGGAAAGTGTTAATATACTCAGTTTAAATACTCAATCCTTAAATTCAAAACTTGATCAAATAAAAATATTAATCACAAATTTGGCAAAAAATAAGTTTGAATTCGACATCATATGTCTCCAAGAAACTTGGATAACAAATATTACGGATCTATCTGCATTTCAGATAAATGGGTACACTCTTATAGCACAGGAAGCTCAATGTAGCTCACATGCGGGTTTAGCGATTTTCATACAACAGAACCTAAAATATAAAGTCCTTGACATATGTAAAAAATCAAATATCTGGGAAGGTCTTTTTGTTCAAGTAGAAAGCCCAAAATTATCAAAAAATCTATAGTAGGCAGCATTTATAGACCGCCAAGAGAACATAATGAAAATTATCAATTTTTTATGAATCAGTTAAATCCAATATTGACAAAATTAAACAATCCCAATCAAGAATTTATTCTTACAGGAGATTTTAATATTAACTTGTTGAAGGTACATCAAAGGCCTATCATTGGGGAATTTTTCGATAGCTTAACTTCTAAAGGTATTTATCCTCATATAACATTACCAACACGACTAGCCAGAAAATCTGGCTCTTTGATAGACAATTTTTTCTGCAAATTTTCCACTGTGATGGAAGATATTACAGCACGCATTCTAATAAGTGGAATTTCGGATCATTTTCCATATTGCCTATCCATTAGAAACACATGTACACATAAAATAAAAATCAAATCTAGTAAATTTGTATATATAAATAGGTTGAATGATGATAACCTCGCCAAATTTAAAGCGGAAGTACAATCACAAGATTTAGAAAGCCAAATAAGCCATAATACATCTTCTGACCCAAACAAAAACTATGAAATCATTCAGAATATTATACAAGATGCAAAAGATAAACATATATCGAGGAAAAAAGTCAAATATAAAAAAAGAAAACATAAAAAAGAGCCATGGGTAACTAAGGGTATTATTATCTCAATTATTAGGAGAGATAAATTATACAAAGACCTAAAAAAAACTCAGAGAAACAGTCTAGAACATGAACATAAAAGAATCAATCTTCGTACTCTCAATGTCATATTAAAGAGATCAATTTTCATCGCAAAAAAAGACGTATTACTTCAATCTCTTTAAAAAATACTCCAACAATATTAAAAATACATGGGCAGCAATTAGAGATATTCTTGCAAAGAAAAAAGTAAATGTAACACCTTCAAAAGTAAAAATAGGCAATATTCTGTATGAAGATCCTATAGATATTGCAAACGATTTTAATAATTATTTTATAAATATAGGTAATAATAATATAAATCAAAATAATATGTCCAACACTCTACATACAAACTATCTGCGTATACACCATAACTGTAAGTTTAATTTTTCTTTTGTCACAAGAGAAGAAGTCGCAAAGGTTATAGCTAGTCTAAAGCCAAAAAGCAGTTCAGGTGTTGATGAGATATCCACATTTTTAATTAGATTTATAAAAGATGAAATAGCTGACCCGTTAACCAAAACAATGAATCAATCAATCTCTACAGGAATTTTCCCGACAAATATGAAAATAGCCAAAGTTATTCCACTTTTTAAAAAACATGACCCATCACTTTCAAGTAACTATAGACCCATTTCGTTACTACCTGCTTTATCTAATGTTTTTGAAAAAATCTTATGTAACCAAATCACAGAATATTTCAATTTAAATAATTTATTTCATGAGGCACAATATGGTTTTCGAAAAAATCACTCAGCAGAACTAGCAGCTTTACATCTTACAGATAATATAACACAACGTATGGAAAAAGGAAACACTCCAATCGCCATCTATCTGGACTTATCGAAGGCATTCGATACTATAAATCATTCTATTTTACTGGATAAACTGAAATACTATGGTCTACAGTCTAAAGCATTAAGTCTCCTAAAAAAATATTTATCAGATAGAAGTCAATACGTTGAAATTAATAATTTGAAGTCCAATAAACAAACAATAACATTAGGGGTGTCACAAGGATCTATTCTCGGACCATTTTTATTTTTGATTTACATAAATGATTTACCTTTTGCGAGCAAATTATTTAAGTTCATAATTTACGCCGATGACACAACTCTAATTGCAAATTTATCCGATTTTAAAACAAGAAACAAAGTAAATAATGACAGATTAAATTTAGAAGCCAAGAAAATAACAGATTGGTTAAACGCAAATAAATTGACTTTAAATATAGACAAATCTAAATTTATGATATTTTGCAAGCCTCAAAAAAGAGTTTCTCCACCAAAGTTAATATTAAACAATAAGCAAACTGAATGTGTTACCAATTTTAACTTTCTGGGTCTTACTTTGGATAAAAGTCTTAATTGGAAAAGTCACACTAATAACATAGCAAGCAAAATATCAAGAACTCTAGGTGTAATTAATTCATTGAAATTTATTGTGCCCCGAAAAACTTTGTTAGTCATTTATAATTCATTGATTTTACCTCACCTAAATTACTGTATTTTGATTTGGGGACACCAAAATAAACGACTCTATAAACTACAAAAGAAGGCAGTCAGAATTGTCACAAATTCTCCTGTATATAGCCATTCAGATGCACTCTTTAAGAATCTGGGTATACTAAAAATTACTGATATCGTGAGGTTAACACAATTGAAATTTTATTATATATATAAAGCTAATCTACTTCCAAAATATTTTTCGTCTTTTCAATTAACTACTGCACAACATACCTATTCAACTAGAGGGCGTTACCATAAAATCCAAATTCCATTAGTTAGACATGAATATTCTCGCAATATTTTAAGATATCAACTACCTGTAGTGATCAACATGACATCTCCCTTAATTTTAGACAAAATATTTACCCATAGCCAAAGAGGATTTACATTATATATAAAGAAAATGTGTATAAAGGATTATTTCGAAAATTGTAACGTGCAAAACTGTTTCGTCTGTAATAGACAGACCCTATTTTCGCAAAATCACTAAAATTTTACAATATGTATAAATGTTTCTAGATGTATATTAATTTTTTGTCAGTGAGTGAGCAACAAATAGGAAAACATTTTAATATTGATCCTCCATACTTTCTTAGTTTCAACGAAATTATATATATATATACATATATATATATATATTTTCAACTTAGAAACATTCCAATGTTTTACAATATGTTAATGTGCTAAGCAAAATCAATGAGTGTTAATATTACTCTGTTATTTTTATTCTTGTTACATAAATATAATTGTTAAATTTTGAAAAATGTTAGGTGGCCATTACGTCAGCGGCAATATTTTTTGCCTTAGTGATGGTCTCCACTGTATGTAAATTGCTTTTATGTTTTGCTTTTGTATTGTGACGAAATAAAAGTTTCTTCTTCTTCTTAATTTATTCAACTATAATTTTGTAAATATAGGAGACAAATAGTCTACTTTTCTTTCACAAACAAATCATACATTTTGTTTATTTAAACTCGAGCAATTTATTGAAAAGAGAGTTCCTCCAAATAACAGTTTTAAAATTCCTTTAATTAGTCACCAGTTTGTCTATAATTACATTGAGGATATGAAAGGAAACAAATCAACAGGTGATGATGATATAAGTGCATGATTTATCAAATTAGCAGGACTTATATAACGAATTCGATAGTAAAGATTTGTAATTGTAGCATTAAAACTGAGCGCTTTCCAGACACTTGGAAAGTGGCAAGAGTTACCCCCATCCATAAAAAAAGATTCTAAAGATGACATTTCTTATTACCGACCCATATCAATTTTACCGATAGCCTCAAAAATATTAGAAAAACATGTATCAATTTATTTGTATGAATATATGACATCCTACAAATTGCTTCACCAAAAACAATCGGGTTTAAGAGCCAATCATTCATGCGAGACTGCACTTACTCTCATGGTAGACACGTGGCTCTCAGCATTAAATAGAGGCAATGAAATCGGCTTATTGCTAGTAGATTTATGCAAAGCATTTGATCTAGTAGATCATAATATCTTGATTAAAAAACTAAAACGTTACAAATGTAGCTCCGTAGCGTTAAACTGGTTTGAATCTTACCTTAGAAATAGGTAACAGTTTGTAGTAATAAATGGTACAAAATCACACCCATTAAATAGAGGCAATGAAATCGGCTTATTGCTAGTAGATTTATGCAAAGCATTTGATCTAGTAGATCATAATATCTTGATTAAAAAACTAAAACGTTACAAATGTAGCTCCGTAGCGTTAAACTGGTTTGAATCTTACCTTAGAAATAGGTAACAGTTTGTAGTAATAAATGGTACAAAATCACACCCATTAAATATAAAAACACGGGTACCCCAAGGATCGATCCTGGACCCACTACTTTTTATTATTTTCATCAACGATAAATCTCTAGAAAAATACTTGAGTGACATCAACCTGTTCGCAGATGATGCAGTTGAGAGTGTTGAACACAAAACCAAAGATAAAATAATTAAAAAACTACAAGAATGTGCAGTCAGTTTGTATAGATGGTGTCTTCAAAACAAAATGGTGCTCAGCATTGAAAAAACTAAAACCTTATTTATATCTAATAGAGAGAAATCTGTTCAGATAAATACTAATTGCAATTTAGCAAATGTAAAAATAGGCAATACTATAATTGATGAAGTAAACAGTACAAAACTACTAGGGGTTAATGTAGACAATACTCTCTCCTGGACTATGCAGGTCGCTCAGGTCGAAAAGTGTACCTCCTACCGTTTATTCCTCTTCAGAAAGATTAGAAAATACTTGCCATTAGAAACCAGGATTAAATATTATGATTATTATGTCAAACCACTCATTGAAAATTGTAGCTCAGTTTGGGGTATCTGCTCGAAAGAAAATCAGACTAAAATCATTAAAATAAAAAAAAGCAGCAAGATTAATATTAGAAACACCTCCCCTAACCCCAAGTAAACAAATGTTTCAACAGTTAAAATGGTTACCGTTTAATGAAATAGTAAAATTTAAGCAGGTTGGTCTTGTCTATAAAGCAGTTAATGGCAATGCGTCTCAATATATACAGACTATGTTTACTAATATTAAAGACCACTCGAATTATTCACTCAGATCTAAAGCCAATAAAAAAATATTTCTACCTAGAACACATCATAAATCTTTATCATACACAGGCGTAATTATATGGAATGCCTTACCAGAAAACATAAAATCTTCAGAAACATTTACAAAATTCAAGAACTTGTACATTAAAAAAACTTTAGAAGAAAATAAATATAGATAATATTAAGTAATTCGCCGATACAATGTAGCATATATTGTTCAGCAACTATGTTATTAATTTTTTATATATATTGTCATTATTGCTTGTACATAACTCACACTGCTCTGCAGAGACAAGAGGCAGTACTTGTAAAGTAAGCATATTTTGCCTTTGCACGGCAGTAGATATACATGTTTTAAATATTTTTTTCTGATTATGCTGTATATATATTATTACTTTATTCATTATTACTTATCAAGGAAGATGGGCAAATGCTCATTGGGTTCACCCTCTTTAAATGAAGATTTTATTATTATTATTATTATTATTATTATTATTATTATTATTATTATTATTATTATTATTATTATTATTATTATTATTATTATTATTATTATTATTATTATTATTATTATTATTATTATTATTATTATTATTATTATTATTATTATTATTATTATTATTATTATTATTATTATTATTATTATTATTATTATTATTATTATTATTATTATTATTATTATTATTATTATTATTATTATTATTATTATTATTATTATTATTATTATTATTATTATTATTATTATTATTATTATTATTATTATTATTATTATTATTTTTATTATTATTATTATTATTATTCAAAATAATCACATACTCGTCCAGTAGCAGATGAATACAGTGAAACATCACACAAAGACTTGCTTAAGTTGAGTTTTAAGGATAATAAAATATACTATATTAAGTGTCCCCTTTTTCAATCAGAATTAGCTGGACAGTTATAACGAGGGGTATTTTGAATTACAAAATTAGCGAAATAAAACTACATTACCTTGTTAGATTATATTATAATTTCATTTTCGAATTATTTTTAAAAATTATTAGCAATGCTTGCAATACTTATAATCCATATAAATAATAACAAATATATCCACTAAATTAGTGACCGGAAATCAGTTATCTATTTTCCTAGCCGCTCATGCGCGCCGTAAGTTCACGACGATCTCGCGCCTGTTGGTAGTCCATACCTTGATGTCTATGCTTTTAATCAATGTAATCACATTCTCGTCCAGTAGCAGATGTGAACAGTGAAAGATCAAATAAAGACTTGCTTAAGTTGAGTTTTAAAGATAATAAAATATACTATATTCAGTGTCCCCTTTTTCAATCAGAATTAGCTGGACAGTTATAACGAGGGGTATTTTAGATAACAAAATTAGCGAAATAAAGCTACATTACCTTGTTAGATTATATTATAATTTCATTTTCGAATTTTTTTTTTTAATTATTAACAATGCTAGCAATATTTAGAATCCATCTAAATAATGACATATATATCCACTTCTAATAATAAGATATAAATAAACCGTCTTGTAATGACTCATAATAGTGCTACGAACTAAATAAGGGAAACAGATATTCACATCATCAAGAGGACATTATTAACAATATTTGAACAGAAAATCTGGTGTCTGTTTGACAATACCGTGGAGAACGCATGGTCGAATTGTAAGGTGTCTTATTGGCTGAGGTTAAACCTAAACACTGAGTTTGTCTTGGCCGCTGCTGGAGCCCAAGTGGTGTCGTACTGATCTCCATAATTAAATGATGGCTGTTAATTGACAATTTGACTTCACGTGACTTGAAAATATCGCCCGTCATCGGGTGGTTCCCGGGAGCTATATACAAGTGAGCCGTAACATATATACTAAATGTAGATCACTGTAAAGTAACCTTATAATCGTATCAGCTGGTTTCCTCCCACGTGAGTTATATTTACCATTTTGACTGGTGTATATCATAGCTTGACAAAACACGCACTCATACTGATTAAATTACAATGGGTTGAATACAGTGCTTACATACTGTGCGTAATGTATTTTAAATTGTCTTGATATGAGGCATGGTCAGCCCATTTACAAAAGTTTATAGAAAAGTCAAATAAAAACTTAGATTATAATAAAAAGAAATCATTTTCACTTAAAAATAATAAAAAAGATATCTGTATTCACAGTTTGTTAAATTTACGTATGTCGTTTTTTCATTTTTATTATTAATTAAATAAGTGTGTAAATTTGTTTAATTTTTATGACCTAAAAAAGGTTGTTAAGTTGTAAATTATATTGATTGTGGTGGCAATGCACAACTTAATTCAACAACAAATAATTTGATGGAAACATAGGCACCGCCTTTCCACACTCCCCCCCCCCCCTCCCCCCTCTACACTATATACCAAGGTAGACAACAGCCTGAGTCAAATAGCAGACGACAAACTCAATACTGCCTGTATTTGATCGTCGTTCAAATTCTAACGAGTCGCTATGACAATATATTTAATTAATTCTCTAAAAATATATATATTTTAAAATTATGCCAGAAACACATCCACTGTGATATTATCTAACGTGCTTAAAATGACAGCTTTGTATCTAACCTGACCATCAAAAAAGGCCATTTGGTTGACCCCGAACGTACGTCATAGGTCAATGCAGTTGATTGGATACCGGTTTTGTGTGTGCTTGCCTTGTTCCGAATTTAATCGTACATCACATCATGTCACAAGTACGTTAGGATAGTCGCTACGAAAATATTGTGCTGAAGGAATGTTTCAAGATGTGTTATTGTTAATTGAAGAAGTATATGAAATAAAATTTAAGTTATATTTCGTGCTGTGGTGGTATGTAATTTAATATAAAGGGTAAAAATGATGATATTGGTCTGTTGGACGAGGGCGGGGGCCCTAGGGTAGTGATTAGCACCGCTGTCTTTCACGCTAGATTTCAGGGTTCGTTTCCCGGTCTCGACGGTTTGAAAGAAACCAAAATGTTTCTTCCCCATCCACTCGTAAAACTCAGTATTGTGGAGAGCCTCCGTGACCGAGAGGTAGCGTGCTCGGCCTCAGACCTCCAGGGTTTGAATTTCGACTCCTGTGTCTGGAGGGCAGTGTCATCTCACGCATCTCACCATCATCAGGAGGTTCTCCTGGCCCAATTTAGCCTGTATGTGCACAAAAGTGGCCTCAAACCCGATTCATTTCATTTCTGTTGGACGAAAAATGGTCAAATTGGATAGAGCATTAAAAAATCAAGAACGAAATTCCCATCTCTTTAATCAAGCGACACATTTTGAAGGGAAAAATACAAAACGGTTGGGCTCTCTGGTAGTATTATTGTGTTAATATTTATCCATTTCAAGCTGGTGTAATTTAGACATAACCCGGAGAATAGATGACTATCGAATTAGGAAAACAAGCATTTCATTTGACTTTGATAAATTTAAAAATGATCTAAACAATTCCGACCTAATTTAAAATCCTAATACAATTTCAGCTACCTCTTGCGAATGGCTTAGAGGTGAAGTGATCCAAGTCCGCATTTTCTCATTTTCCTATGGAAGGCATTAAACACTGTTTAAGTTAAAATCAATTAAAAAAAATATTTATTTCGTTTTAATTCAACACTGAACATTACATTACGTCCATAATTGGAAATAATTATATGGGAAACTTTTCATTGGTGTTTAATATTCATCCCTACTCGCAGGTATACAGTTATCAATGTTGTAAAACCCTTTTCTGGCAATTTTTATTTCATTTTATTTTATAAATAAACTTTTGAAATTTATAAATACAAATTTATTTTTAAGAGTATAGGAACTTTTTATAACATTTCAGCAGCCATTTTACGTATGTCTCAGAGGTAAACTGATCCAAGTCAAAATGTCACAACTCACTTTACCATTGAAGAAAAGTATAAATTTTGAAAGTGAAAAAATATATGCTGATTAATAAATCTTGCAATTTAAACGGATGGCTTAGATATTTTAGTATATATTTAACTTTCCTAAAATGACATAAACAGAAAAAATCGAATTTTGGTCTTGGATCACTTTACCTCTGATCCATTCTTATATTCCCAATACCATTATATACTGTCGACATTGCTAGATAAAGATGCACATCTAAACAGCTGTTACGTAACACCAAATGCTAGACCAGTAAATGAGTGGATAACCGATGAGATATTGTTATCAAAAAGTAAAAAGGCAGTTTGAAATAATATGCAGAAGGGATCGAACAGATTATAATCCATCACGACTCAATGCACAAGTTCATTTGTGTAATAGACTAATGTCAAAATAAATAAAAAGCATTATGTAAATTTGGTTTAAGAGAACATCACTGACCATACAAAATGATAAAATAAAATGAAATACATTTTGCATAATAAAACACAAAGAGTTCGTGCAATACTAAACTTGCTAGCTCTGTCAATTATTTTTTTATCAGTGAAATCAGTGAAAAAACATCCTTAGATCGACATTAATTAAGCAATTTTAGACATGTATCTGGATTAAATTTTGTTTCCTAATTTATGCTAAAAATACCGTAATGATCTAAATTATATTGAACAGCCCTCATCGCCCCTCCCATGGTGTCAATACATAATAACTGATACTTCATAGAACCTGTTGCTAATGTTGGTGACGCAAGTGCAGCTGTTAATTGCAAGCAAATCAATGTTTTATGATGAAGTATTTTATGATGAAGTGTTTTATGATGAAGTGATACATCACATCTTAAAAAGTAAGGATACCGATGTATGGCAAATATTAATGTATGATCCACAAGCAATGCATTATCAACATAATGACCTTAGAAAGTGAGTGACAATACATTACTATATCGCCCATAATGAAACGTAATATATCGATTATTACAACACAGCATATTCAGCATAATTATATGATTTAATAGGATCATTATTGTCTTTTATGTTTTTAAATGCAAATCGTTATGTCTTAAATCATAGAACAAATAAGTACCAATATTATTATTTGATATGCCATGATGTTTACATCATTAAATAATTAAACCACTCTAAGCATATAAATTTAGAGCACTAATCGACCATTTATTCTGGGAAAACCGGAGGTCATCCTATCAGCGACGCCAACCAAATGGCATTTTTTGATGGTCAGGCCAGATACAAAGCTGTCATTTTAAGCACGTTAGATAATATCACAGTGGATGTGTTTCTGGCATAATTTTAAAATATATATATTGTTTGAGAATTAATTAAATATATTGTCATAGCGACTCGTTAGAATCTGAACGACGATCAAATACAGACAGTATTGAGTTTGTCTGTTGTCTACCTTGGTATATAGTGTAGAGGGGGAGGGGTGGGTGTAGACAGGGGGTGCCTATGATAGAAATAAGTAATACGCAATATCGAACCAACGTTTTAAATTCTATGGAAGTTTAATAACGTTTGTCAGTAATTCATACTATGCTATATACTATGCTAGAAATGATGTCTGACGCGAGCGCTATTAGTGAATCCAAAGACCAGACATTTGCACTTACAAGTCAGAACCTAAATAATTGGCATCTACTTTGTTGTAAAAGGGAAGCAACACCCAACCCGTCATCTTGATATCGCTCATCTACATACCCCATAATGTCAAATCACAATAGTAAAATACTTTGTCTTTGTTCACAGAGGTCATCTCGTGAAATTTTACAATAAGAATCACTCTAGCTGTATCAGCTTAACTCTTTACAATATACGTATTTTTTAGAAATAGCAATGGACTCTGTAATGCACTTACTAGAAGCTATGTATGACACAGGGGTGGTATTGAGGATGTCAAGTGCTATAATTTGCATCAAGACACAGAGAGTGGGCGGCGGATAGGAAGAACCGTGTTAGTCCTGGGGGAATCCCCAGATAAACACACACTGAGGGTGAGTTTACGGGAATTGGTCAAATGACATCTCTATAAAGTCCAGACGTGATACACGACGGGCTTCAATCGTGATCAGAATGAGTAATGTATCAACTGAAGACGAGAAAGGTTGTTTTGATGATGGATCAAAGTTGAGCCCTCCGGCATACACAATTGGACTAGCCATTCCAGAAACTCTACTTAAATGACTAACTGCTTCAATTCCCTGACTGTAGGCCTACTCCACTTATTGAGCATGAATGCAGAATATATATTCCTCGTCAGTGCATAGTGTCAATAGCTGCATGTAATTTTTTTTTTATTCGTATCCGTATCATCACCAACACTTGTCAGAATGATATCTGTGTGCTTAACTTACATATGTTGGTGCAAAATGACGATATTTTGACGCTCGCCTTCTCAGTTAAAGTTACTGGATAAAGCTGTAACTGTAAATAAAATGGAAAAGGTGAACCGTTTCTTGACAATATATGATGTTCATCACTTTTACATTGACTTTTCTATGATAATTATATGTGTTATCAAGATATCACTAGATAAAAACGCAAACCATGCCACTCTTGTAGAGTTATATATTATTAATTGGTTAGCAGCTTACACAGCATGTTGTTAATGACTGAGTGGCGACCACTTATTTAATTTGTTGGAATGAATTTAATTAATTTGTCGGAATGAAAGCGGGATTGTCTGTCGCACTAAATGCCTAATTACCATCGTGTTCGTGTCTTATCAAAGCAAATCATTACATTGATATTTTCTTATCCCAGCATATCCTAACTTTATCGTGTATTATCCCAGCAAATCCCACTTTCATCTTGTCTTTTCAAAGGTTTAATTATTGTTTTTTTTCAGCCCATCTTTACTTTTATCATATGTATCACATTACATCTTTACGTTTATATAAATTCATTAAATTCACATCCTTTCTTTTATGCCACACTATTTCGCCACAGTATATTTTCCTCGAATATATCACATTGTAGCATTTATCCACAACCACTCCATCTCAATCATCTCTTAACCTCATCAATTAACTAATGCATATATTTTATATTATTTTATTAAATCTTTATTTGAATGTTATTCTTTATAGACATCATTTACATTGCAGGATTGTAAAATAAGTAATAGCACATTTTCATTAACGTTAAAATACAACAGCCTTTATTTGGTTGTGCATTGTGTCATTATATAGAAATAGGCTCTAGAAATAGGTTGTTGTGTTTCTAACAGGTTAATGTTGTTGGTAAGCCAACGCTCACGGCTTCAATTGGTCTAATTATATGAGTCAGATATACACGGGAATTATATAAAGGTAATGTATATTAGTCACCTATCTGGTCATTATAACTGCAACCTAGAAACAACAAGCAGTACACAGTGTCAAGTCAAAATTGTAACATAACTATGTCAAACCACAATGACATTTAGAATCAACACAGCGACATTTGCGCTGTACCCTACATATGTAATAAGCACTCCAAATATTAAATTGTGCAATTAACTCATAAATTGGTGAAACAAATCATTTATAAGATTATAATATTTACATTTACAACTAACATGACTAAAGGGTCTCAAAAATATGAAATCTTTAAAAAGTTGGCGTGTCGGTCCAAAGCCAATTTGAATTAAACAAAATTGGTAAATGCATGTGTTATTGCTTTTCTACTTTATCACCACTTGGCAAAAACAATGTGTGCTGTAATGTTACTCCTGGATATTATATTCTGTACATCTACATTTCTCTTCTAGATCACCGCATAGATTATGATACGTGAACAGTTTACACTAACAACATACAAGGCATTATTTACGGTGTTTTAACCCTTTCAAGCCTGAATTTACCATTGTCATCTTCATCCACTACAAGCCGCGAATTGCTGTCGCAATTCTCGACTTGTAGTGGATGAAAATGATTTGATGTGGTTTAAAAATTAAAGAAAATTGCCATGTATTGGTGAACCAGTTTCACGGAAATTTTCGTTCTAAAACCTTTAGTTGTAGGAAAATTAATTCTGAGATGTAATTCGGAGATGTAAAATGATGCATTAATGCATCGTGAGGGCTTAAAGGGTTAATCTTTATGTATACAACCTAAGAGAGGGACATGTCACAATGGTTGGAACGTGGCGCTTCACCGTCGCTCGTTTTATATTTTAGAACCTATCTATACCTATTGAAAAACAAACAAAAAATGGTATGGGGGGGAGGGGGTACGATGGTTGGCAGTAAATCCTATCTAAAGTGTTTTTTTGTCTTTCTAAGACCCATGAACACATTGATATCAGCGACTATGATTACTGTTTCGTGTATGAAACCCGAGGCAAATAACTGGTAAAACAAAGGAAATCATAGTTAGTTATGTAAATATGTCTATGTATAGAGCATGATAGCACAATCATGCTAAACTTAACACAAAAGGCTTTTATTACCACCTTGTTTGATCATAATTTAAAGAGGAATACCTGGATATAAATGCCTCCATTACTGTATTTGCCATCATTAGGTCTGGCTTTGTGATAAATGGATTTTCTCCGATCAAATAAAAGCAAGGAAACGTGACTCCCAAGATTTGACAAATGAGAGTATCAGGAACTAGACATATTTCCTTCTTCCCATTATAGCATTGTCACTTCTAACCATCTCCTTCATTCCTTCACGTTGCTTGTGCTGTTTTTCAGCGCCTGTTCTCTCTTTGTGTGAAACACTGGCACAATGTGTGCCCAATTATGGGCGGCGTATCTAACAGACTCGCATGTTTTGGGACATCACTTTTCGAAGTCGCGGACTCGCTTATGATGTGATGCTACATGATGTTATTAACCTCACAAGAACTATATGTATGTCATGGTTATGTCTACCTTGCCGTTGATAAATCAACTTCATATTTCGCATAAACGCATGAAACGTAAAAAACAAAACCTGCCTTTTACCATTATGACTTATACACAAAAGGTCAAAAGACGGATTCATCTTCATCATAGTATTGTCAAAAAATGTGTTGTAATCTAGACAGAATAACCGTCTCTGACTTGTGAAAATAAGGTGGATAGCGTAGGTTAGCTCTAATCTTGTTAAATAATTTTATACTTTCAGTTTTAACAATCAGTTTATTTCACGTTACTTTCACTCTACCAATGGAGCATTTTAATTAGAAGAGGAGAATACATTCCTGATGAAAAAGTACAATGTATTGGCAGAAAAATATCTTTTTATTGTCTGCCTTATTATTTTTCCGCAATTGTTTTCAATGTTATTACTTTACCATGCTCTTTGAGTTAGAAGACAATCACAAAAACAATTTGTGTCGAGACACGTAGAACAAATCTCATTAAAAAACAATTGACAGGACGTGATACATTCCATCAATCCAGATCGGTCAGGTGTGATGTTATTACAAAGCTGGATCAAAGTTAAGCCAACGTAGTCAACGCTGGCCAAAATTAAACCATCATTGGGTGTGCAGAGGAGATGTGGTTTCCGTAGTGACATCTACTGGATAGAATTATCAGAACAATTGCGAGCAAATTGAGGCTCTGGCTGGACAATAAATTAATGGCTTACTCTGTGTTAGTCTCTGTCTGGTTGAGGGACTGGAGGTCATTGTTTTATCGCCGCCTGTGTCCAGTTTTTTACTAATACAGCGGGGTGGGAAGTGTTCATAAAAAATCTTGCTGCATGCAAACAGCGACGAGAAGCTAGGGTGGTGTCTGCATGAGAACAAAGGCGTTAAGCTTGAGTGGTGACTGCATGAGAACAAAGGCGATAAGCCGGTGTGGTGACTGCAAGAGAACAGCGGCGAGTAGCTGGAGTGGTGACTGCATGAGAACAGCGGCGATAAGCTGGAGTGGAAAATGCATGAAAACAACAGTAAGAAGCTGGAGTGGTGACTACATGAGAACAGCTGTGCGGAACTGGAGTGGTGACTGCATGGGAACAGCGGCAAGAAGCTGAGGTGGTGACTGCATGAGAACAGCTGGGATAAGTTAGAATGATGACTGCATAAGAACAACGGAGAACAGTGGCGAGACTCTGGAATTATTACTGCATGAGAACAGCGGCAATAAGCTGAAGTAGTGGTGACAGCATGAGGATAAGGACGAAGACATGGAGTGTTGACTGTATGACAGTGGTGTGCGATACTGATTAGTCTATCAAACAGATTTGCAGTTTACTACGTTTTATTTGACACAAACATTGATCATGTATTATTTTATTCGGTAATAGGCCTACTGAAAGCAATATCAAATGGTACATTACCATGTGCATAGACACCAGTAATGAGAGATTTAAAACTAAACCACAATCTCTCATTTTGTTAGTAGCCCCCACATTCCCAGGCCTGGGCTAAATTATGTCAGTATATTCTACATCATTAGGAAAATAATTGACACTAATATGTTGAAATACTCGCTCGATCAATTACTTAGAAACATGTTCTTGGTCAAATTAAAAAACTCGATAATATTTAAAATAGGTTTATTTTAGTTTCATATTAAGCCATGATTATAAAAAGTTAAAAGATCAATTTGATGTACCCTTCCACATATATTGCTGACAGGCATGTAACGCAAAATGAAGAGAAATAAATTGTATTCTCCCGAAAAAATCAAGCCTTTAGCAATAGATTTAATGATGTGTTCAAGTACGTATTTTTCCCACTTGAATAAATTCCAAAGTAAGTGAAAAATGCAAAACTTCAAGAAAAAGAAAATACTTTTCTGACAGCTGTACTTGTATTTTTATCAGGGCTTATGTTTAACCTAGGCAAAGTTTCCATCCTTGTGAATACTTTACCTGTGATGCGAACGAAGTAATAAAGCTATAATAAGGGAATATTAAATATATGTAGTCTTATAATAGAAACATATTTGTTACTTATTTTCTGTTGACGTGAAAATCGCCCGGAGAATCGGTCAAGACTAATGTCAGGATCAGAGTATGATGTGACTACTGGAGTCGGCAAACTCTGAATCCTTATTAACTCTAAGGGTTTTTTCCTTGGAAACACGTGACATTTAACAATAATTGTTGCGTGGGTGATGTTTGTTCAAGGGTCGTAAACGCTGGACCTGCATTAATGTAACATTGCGCCAACGTCTCTTGTTTGATTGCCTATGTCTAAGAACCGGTTGACCCTCGTGGGGAATTCTAATCGTGATCTTATTTGAAAATGAAGAACAACATACTTTTTCATAACTTCGGCCCAAACGTTTTTTGCCTTGGGTTGGACCTGTGTCAACGGTTTTATCATAGACAACTTTATTCTAAACTAACGTTATTTTAATCTCATTTAATATTTAACAGCCAAAATATCTGTGTCTTTGAGTATAATTTTATATAGTTAGTTTATTTTTCCCGGCAAACACAGGCATGTTTTATAACAACTACATGTAGAACAACTACTGGTTGGTAAGTGATTTATTTATGAACTCTGAGGTTCTAGTCATTAAAATTCAAAATCTAGAGTTGTTTAAGATCTCTACAAATCCATTTTGCAAATTGGAACGTGAAACCACCACCTCACTGCTTTCTTTAATGTGCTGATTCTGTTCTCACCATGGGACCCGCAGGTGCTTATAGTGTGAAGCCATACCACAGATCATTACCTGACATTTTACGATCCATTACTTCCACAGCTATAAGCATTTCATCTCCATGTAGTGTTAACCGTGCTTTTCTAGAGATCTGAGCCCACATTTTGTAGATGGACTTTACTTCATTTATTTTTACACTTCTACAGTATGTACAATGATGTGTTTTTTTTATTACGGCAATAATAGAGAAATATCATTTTATGCAGAGATGTAATCATCACCCTCATAAAATATGGAATGAAGTCTCTACTAAACACAAGTTATGAATCATGGTAATCTCCGTCCAGTAGTTGACGCTGTGGTAAAGTCTTCACGACCATCCTACACGATGCCCGCATCTCTGACACATCACATTATCGTCGGCCAGACTGCAGCCATTGACGACACGGTTACTATTGTTAGTAATATCTGGTGTAGATGATGATGATCACGTCGATCAGTGCCAGTACACGGCTCAGCTGCACATATTGCCTGGTCATTGCTCAGCTGCACAGATTGTCTGGTCTATGTTTGCCATTGCTCGGCTCAGCAGTACAGATTGTCTGGTCATTGTCTGTCATTGCTCGGCTCAGCTGTACAGATTGTCTGGTCATTGTCTGTCATTGCTCGGCTCAGCTGTACAGATTGTCTGGTCATTGTCTGTCATTGCTCGGCTCAGCTGTACAGATTGTCTGGTCATTGTCTGTCATTGCTCGGCGCAGCTGTACAGATTGTCTAGTCATTGTCTGTCATTGCTCGCCTCAGATGTACAGATTGTCTGGTCATTGTCTGTCGATGCTCGGCTCAGCTGTACAGATTGTCTGGACATTGTCTGTCATTGCTCGCCTCAGATGTACAGATTGTCTGGTCATTGTCTGTCATTGCTCGGCTCAGCTGTACAGATTGTCTGGTCATTGTTTGTCATTGCTCGGCTCAGCTGTACAGATTGTTTGGTCATTGTCTGTCATTGCTCGGCGCAGCCGCACAGATTGTCTGGTCATTGTTTGGCATTTCTCTGTTCAGCTGTACAGATTGTCTGGTCATTGTTTGCCATTGCGCGGCGCAGCTGTACAGATTGTCTGGTCATTGTCTGCCATTGCTCGGCTCAGATGTACAGATTGTCTGGTCATTGTTTGTCATTACTCGGCCCAGCTGTACATATTGTCTGGTCATTCTCTGCCTTTGCTCGGATCAGCTGCACAGATTGTCTGGTCATTGTCTGCCATTGCTCGGCGCAGCTGTACAGATTGTCTGGTCATTGTCTGCCATTGCTCGGCGCAGCTGTACAGATTGTCTGGTCATTGTTTGTCATTACTCGGCTCAGCTGTACATATTGTCTGGTTATTGTCTGCCATTGCTCGGATCAGCTGTATATATTGTCTGGTCATTGTCTCCCATTGCTCGGCGTAGCTGTACAGATTGTCTGGTCACTGTCAGTCATTGCACAGCTCAGCTGCTCAGATTGTCTGGTCATTGTCCGCCATTGCTCGGATCCGCTGTACATATTGCCTGGTCATTGTTTGTCATTGCTCGGCTCAGCTGTACATATTGTCTGGTCATTGTCTGCCATTGCTCGGATCCGCTGTACATATTGCCTGGTCATTGTCTGCCATTGCTCGGCTCAGCTGTACAGATTGTCTGGTCATTGTCTGCCATTGCTCGGCGCAGCTGTACAGATTGTCTGGTCATTGTTTGTCATTACTCGGCTCAGCTGTACATATTGTCTGGTTATTGTCTGCCATTGCTCGGATCAGCTGTATATATTGCCTGGTCATTGTCTCCCATTGCTCGGCGCAGCTGTACAGATTGTCTGGTCACTGTCAGTCATTGCACAGCTCAGTTGCTCAGATTGTCTGGTGATTGTCTGTCATTGCTCGGCTCAGCTGTACAGATTGTCTTTTCATTGTCTGCCATTGCTCGGCTCAGCTGTACAGATTGTCTGGTCATTGTCTGTCGTTGCTCGGCTCAGTTGCTCAGATTGTCTGGTGATTGTCTGTCATTGCTTGGCTTAGTTGTACAGATTGTCTGGTCATTGTCTGTCATTGCTCGGCTCAGCTGTACAGATTGTCTGGTCATTGTTTGTCATTGCTCGGTTCAGCTATACAGTTTGTCCGGTCATTGTCTACCATTGCTCGGCGCAGCTGTACAGATTGTCTGGTCACTGTCAGTCATTGCACAGCTCAGTTGCTCAGATTGTCTGGTGATTGTCTGCCATTGCTCGGCTCAGCTGTACAGATTGTTTGGTCATTGTCTGCCATTGCTCGGCGCAGCTGTACAGATTGTCTGGTCATTGTCTGCCATTGCTCGGCGCAGCTGTACAGATTGTCTGGTCATTGCTTGTCATTACTCGGCTCAGCTGTACATATTGTCTTGTCATTGTCTGCCTTTGCTCAGATCAGCTGTACAGATTGTCTGGTCATTGTTTGTCATTACTCGGCTCAGCTGTACTTATTGTCTGGTCATTGTCTGCCATTGCTCGGATTCGCTGTACATATTGCCTGGTCATTGTTTGGCATTGCTCGGCTCAGATGTACAGATTGTCTGGTCATTGTTTGTCATTGCTCGGCTCAGCGGTACAGATTGTCTAGTCACTGTCAGTCATTGCACAGCTCAGTTGCTCAGATTGTCTGGTGATTGTCTGTCATTGCTCGGCTCAGCTGTACAGATTGTCTTTTCATTGTCTGCCATTGCTCGGCTCAGCTGTACAGATTGTCTGGTCATTGTCTGTCGTTGCTCGGCTCAGTTGCTCAGATTGTCTGGTGATTGTCTGTCATTGCTCGGCTCAGCTGTACAGATTGTCTTTTTATTGTCTGCCATTGCTCGGCTCAGCTGTACAGATTGTCTGGTCATTGTCTGTCGTTGCTCGGCTCAGTTGCTCAGATTGTCTGGTGATTGTCTGTCATTGCTTGGCTTAGTTGTACAGATTGTCTGGTCATTGTCTGTCATTGCTCGGCGCAGCTGCACAGATTGTCTGGTCATTGTTTGTCATTGCTCGGCTCAGCTGTACAGTTTGTCTGGTCATTGTCTGCCATTGCTCGGCTCAGCTGTACAGATTGTCTGGTCAATGTCTGTCCTTGCTCAGCGCAGCTGTACAGATTATCTGGTCATTGTCTGTCATTGCTCGGCGCAGCTTTACAGATTGTCTGGTCATTGTCTGTCATTGCTCGGCTCAGCTTTACAGATTGTCTGGTCAGTGTTTGTCATTGCTCGGCTCAGCTGTACAGATTGTTTGGTTATTGTCTGTCATTGTTCGGCTCAGCTGTACAGATTGTCTGTTCATTGTCTGTCATTGCTCGGCTCAGCTGTACAGATTGTCTGGTCATTGTTTGTCATTGCTCGGTTCAGCTATACAGTTTGTCTGGTCATTGTCTGTCATTGCTCGGCGCAGCTGCACAGATTGTCTGGTCATTGTTTGGCATTTCTCTGTTCAGCTGTACAGTTTGTCTGGTCATTGTCTGCCATTGCTCGGCTCAGCTGCACAGATTGTCTGGTTATTGTCTGTCATTGCTCGGCTCAGCTTTACAGATTGTCTGGTCAGTGTTTGTCATTGCTCGGCTCAGCTGTACAGTTTGTCTGGTCATTGTCCGCCTTTGATCGGATCAGCTGTACATATTGCCTGGTCATTGTTTGTCATTGCTCGGCTCAGATGTACAGATTGTCTGGTCATTGTCTGCCATTTCTCGGCGCAGCTGTACAGATTGTCTGGTCATTGTCTGCCATTGCTCGGCGCAGCTGTACAGATTGTCTGGTCATTGTTTGTCATTGCTCGGCGCAGCTGTACAGATTGTCTGGTCATTGTTTGTCATTGCTCGGCTCAGCGGTACAGATTGTCTGGTCATTGTCTGTCATTGCACAGCTCATTTGCTCAGATTGTCTTTTCATTGTCTGCCATTGCTCGGCTCAGCTGTACAGATTGTCTGGTCACTGTCTGTCGTTGCTCGGCTCAGTTGCTCAGATTGTCTGGTGATTGTCTGTCATTGCTTGGCTCAGTTGTACATATTGTCTGGTCATTGTCTGTCATTGCAGGGCTCAGCTGTACAGATTGTCTGGTGATTGCCTGTCATTGCTCGGCTCAGCTGTACATATTGTCTTTTCATTGTCTGCCATTGCTCGGCTCAGCTGTACAGATTGTCTGTTCATGGTCTGTCGTTGCTCGGCTCAGTTGCTCAGATTGTCTGGTGATTGTCTGTCATTGCTTGGCTCAGTTGTACAGATTGTCTGGTCATTGTCTGTCGTTGCTCGGCTCAGTTGCTCAGATTGTCTGGTGATTGTCTGTCATTGCTTGGCTCAGTTGTACATATTGTCTGGTCATTGTCTGTCGTTGCTCGGCTCAGTTGCTCAGATTGTCTGGTCATTGTCTGTCATTGCTCGGCCCAGTTGTACAGATTGTCTGGTCATTGTCTGTCATTGCTCGGCTCAGTTGCTCAGATTGTCTGGTGATTGTCTGCCATTGCTCGGCTCAGCTGTACAGATTGTCTGGTCATTGTCTGTCATTGCTCGGCCCAGTTGTACAGATTGTCTGGTCATTGTCTGTCATTGCTCGGCTCAGTTGCTCAGATTGTCTGGTGATTGTCTGCCATTGCTCGGCTCAGCTGTACAGATTGTCTGGTCATTGTCTGTCATTGTTCGGCCCAGTTGTACAGATTGTCTGGTGATTGTCTGCTATTGCTCGGCTCAGCTGTACAGATTGTTTGGTCATTGTCTGTCATTGCTCGGCTCAGATGTACAGATTGTGTGGTCATTGTCTGTCATTGCACAGAAATTATGGTGAAGTGCAAATAAACTAAACATGTCTATAGAACGACCAGAATTTACGTTGAAATTTATTGATATCCCTGTCACATCAGCCTGTGCTCATCTGGCGCCCGTTGTGCGATCTCGAACTTAGACAGTTTCGTCAAAGCGCAGTGATATCGCCGAAAAGTGTCAAATCCACCAGAACAGGTAGCTTCTCAGTAGCTTTTGTTACGCTCTCGACTCGCTTACAAATTGCGTTGTCACTGCGACTCCAATTTGATCAGCAATGCGCTCCCAATGAGACTTGGCGCTCAATGTAGCTCTCGCCGACCCTCTCCGCCCTTGATAGTTTCTACTGCGTCACCAAGTCGTTCTGCGCCTGGCCTCACGTATTTTTCGGAGCGTAGTGAGAGCGCCGGATGAGAGAAGACTGGTGTGGCAGGGGCATAGATAACGTGTATTTGATGACAATAATTATTGCAAACATTGCATTTTGGTTTTAAAAAAACATTGAAACAACGTATATTTGCTGTCATTTTAAGACGTTAAACAGTGGCTATCGTTTGACGTTTAAAAAATGTTGTTTTAATGCACTTTAAAAAAAATTATTTTTGTTTGAAAATTTATGTTGAAACAACCTCTACTTGCTGTCATTTTGAACCTTAAACTAATTATTTGAAATAGACGTTTATCCTACAGAACGTTGGTGTTTCGTCCCTTGCAAACATCGCATTGGGGTTTTAAAATAACAGTTGAAAGAACGTCTATGCTCTCCCTTCAAAACTTAAAATTATTGTTTGAAAATAGACTTCAAAGAACGTTGGTTTGGTGTCGATTGCAGAGTGGTTTTAAAATGACCATTAATTCAGCATCTATTTGCTGTGACTTTTTTAATTATTGCATTGTCGTTGTGAAATTACAATTGAAACAATATGGCAAGGAGATGGAATCAAATTGTTTCATAATGAGATTAACAATCGATAAATACATCATATATCATGGCGTTATTGCTTTTCTGAATTAATCAATATAGACTGGAGCTCATCAGTAGGTTATTCTGAGAGTGGTGCTTCTGGTTGGTCGTCATATTTCACTCTAAATGGTGTCAGAAAACATCACTGAGACCAGTCATCTATCTTCACTGCTCTGTGGTTTTGTGTTAGTAATGATCGCTTTCTGCTGCCCTCGTCGTATTTTAGATATAGTTCGCTAGCCATTCTGGAACAGCTAATATTTTTGTCCAGTACAGCTGTTCTGTATATTTGTCACATAATTGTCACATAATAAGTATGTAAGCAACGTTTTTGATTGTGGATGTGTTTTATTTTTTTACTCAGCTAGATATCATTATTACTACAAACATTAACTTAAATTATCATATAAATATTTCCTAATTTAGTTAAAAGTTTAGTTTCCAGAGCTGATGATACTATCTAGGGATATTTATGGATATTCCAGCAACAGTTTTACACAAGCATTCGAAAAACAGTGACACTTTTAATTATATAAGTCAGAATGCATTTCGTATACACCTGAGGTATACATTTCAATGTTGATTTTTCCCCGAAAAATTTACGAATCGCAAAAAGTAAAATTATACAGGTCACATAACCGTAGCCCAGGACCTCCCATTTCATATTAGACAATTACTTTTCCTGTCTGGCATTAGCTTAAATATGGCCACACTTTATTTTTGCCCGATTGGCGTCCATGATATTCGAGCTATGCATGAAATACACTCGCTGTAGAAATTTGAGTGTGATAATTTGCAAAAATATGGAGAGCGTTTCGTCTTAACAAGAAAAATATCCGAACAAAAAAGATCAAGCTCGTAGAAATGATGGAAAGTTCAAATCATGAATAACCTGTATAAGAAGTTTGATAAATGCCAGTAACAAGGTTTTATAACCTCCTTGCTAACACGAAACAAGTCATGGCCCAAATAGTGCTGGCCATGCAGACGGATGAATGGACAGCCGACAGACGGACGCACCACGTGACAACAACATGTTCTCAGCCAATATTTGCATTTTGTTTTGAAAATGCAATACTTTTATTTGACTAAAAGGCAAGGCCGTGAAAAATTTAAGTTGAGTCTTACTTGAGATTATCTTAGTTTAAAATAAGCTCTATTAAAATAGACACAGAGCAGCAAACCGCTTATATCAAAGCGAGACACCAGTATTGTTAGGTGTCACATTTTACGTGGTCACATTATAGACAGAGAAAACATCAGCACACAACACGCCACGACAATGACATCTACATGATCTAGGAGCCTGAGAGTTAAGGGGGGTTTGGGACGGTCCTTCCCCAAACCAATTTTTTCAGACTGCGCAGGTCAGGAAGAAGATCTCTCAGGTGACTTCCCCTACCGGTATGCAATATATAATATCACAAGCCTCGAACGGCATCGAACGCAGTTCTAAGCCCTGATTAAATACACTGTAGAATGTTTTTTTTTATGAATTTTCATGAGTTTGACCGGATCCAGAGGGGGGCGCAGTCGGCGCTCCCCCCCCCCCGTCGAGTGTCCCAAAAACAAAAAGCTAATGCGTCATTTCAGGCATCAGATTTCAAAATGTTCCGGTGGAGCATGTCCCCGGACTACTCTAGAGCATATAAGTGCGTGTATAAATTATTTTAAAAATCAGCACCCCCCCCCCCATCTATATCTTTACACAACATGTGAACTGAATATTTCTCTTTCTAACAGAAAGCTTGTTAGCTTTTAAGCTCCTAATATAATACATCCATTGACAATGACATGGTCAGCTGAGTGTGTTGCCTCAGATAAGGTCAGAACGGGTCGACACAGCTACATTCACATCCAGAACGTTTCTCTCCCAACATAATACGCCAGACGTCGCACATTATGTCAACATTGACCTTCTGTATTGTGTGAACTGGATGCCTAATGAAGTGTCACCAAACCGTCCATCTCTGTGATGAGGTCATCGTCTCTATACAGAGTAATACACAGAGATACATTGTATATGTACACCACCAATCTGACCATCTCTGTGATGAGGTCATCGTCTCTATACAGAGTAATACACAGAGATACATTGTAGGCCTATATGTACACCACCAATCTGACCATCTCTGTGATGAGGTCATCGTCTCTATACAGAGTAATACACAGAGATACATTGTATATGTACACCACCAATCGGACCATCTCTGTGATGAGGTCATCGTCTCTATACTGAATAATACACAGAGATACATTGTATATGTACACCACCAATCTGACCATCTCTGTGATGAGGTCATCGTCTCTATACAGAGTAATACACAGAGATACATTGTATATGTACACCGCCAATCTGACCATCTCTGTGATGAGGTCATCGTCTCTATACAGAGTAATACACAGAGATACATTGTATATGTACACCACCAATCTGACCATCTCTGTGATGAGGTCATCGTCTCTATACAGAGTAATACACAGAGATACATTGTATATGTACACCACCAATCTGATCATCTCTGTGATGAAGTCATCGTCTCTATACAGAGTAATACACAGACATACATTGTATATGTACACCACCAATCTGACCTTCTCTGTGATGAGGTCATCGTCTCTATACTGAGTAATACACAGAGATACATTGTATATGTACACCACCAATCTGACCATCTCTGTGATGAGGTCATCGTCTCTATACAGAGTAATACACAGAGATACATTGTATATGTACACCACCAATCTGACCATCTCTGTGATGAGGTCATCGTCTCTATACAGAGTAATACACAGAGATACATTGTATATGTACACCACCAATCTGACCATCTCTGTGATGAGGTCATCGTCTCTATACAGAGTAATACACAGAGATACATTGTATATGTACACCACCAATCTGACCATCTCTGTGATGAGGTCATCGTCTCTATACAGAGTAATACACAGAGATACATTGTATATGTACACCACCAATCTGACCATCTCTGTGATGAGGTCATCGTCTCTATACAGAGTAATACACAGAGATACATTGTATATGTACACCACCAATCTGACCATCTCTGTGATGAGGTCATCGTCTCTATACAGAGTAATACACAGAGATACATTGTATATGTACACCACCAATCTGATCATCTCTGTGATGAAGTCATCGTCTCTATACAGAGTAATACACAGAGATACATTGTATATGTACACCACCAATATGACCATCTCTGTGATGAGGTCATCGTCTCTATACAGAGTAATACACAGAGATACATTGTATATGTACACCACCAATCTGACCATCTCTGTGATGAGGTCATCGTCTCTATACAGAGTAATACACAGAGATACATTGTATATGTACACCACCAATCTGACCATCTCTGGGATGAGGTCATCGTCTCTATACAGAGTAATACACAGAGATACATTGTATATGTACACCACCAATCTGACCATCTCTGTGATGAGGTCATCGTTTTTATGGATAAAATTGGAGATTCACGAAGATGCATTGTAAGCCACTAATCTGACCATATCCAGGTCGTCAACTCAATACATATCAGTGAAGATACAAGATACATAACTATTATAGAATAATGTGAAACAAAACAAAATAATATCACGTCTTATCAATCCAGTTTTAGATTGCAGTTCCGGATCATAAAAGCTGAAAAATGTAAATATCTACAGTGATTAGAGCTCTAATATGATTCTGTATTCAAGTCTTATCAATCCAGTAATAGATTGCAGTTCAATCTGAAAAATATAAATATGTACTGAAATTAAAACATTTATACTTATGATCCTATATAGGCCCAGCTTCTGAGCTGATTAGATAGCAGACAGATAAAAGTGACAATGAAAATTATTATTTGATACTTCGTTTAGAATCTCAATGTTTCTTTTAACATTAATGGTGTAGGTCGCATCTGCATTAAATGTTTTCAAAGTTTTATTTATCTTACGTCTACAGTTTCACATCATCTTCCTGCACTACGATGGTTTCAGAGCAACAATAACCCACAACTATGTCATATACAAAAAAATTCCTGGAGACAAGATTGCTGTCCGTCTCAGGGACAAACATAATTATAGTCTATACATCCTAGAAGCCAGGAGATGTACACGCTTCCATGGAGTAAACAGCCAGATAAATCATGACAAAATGTCAACTGACCTGGTGAGTAGGATATTCTGAACCAGTAAAGGATCAATGATGGACCAGCGCGTATGAGGTTGGCCCATAGTTTACCAGCAGTTGGTGATTGTCTTTTCTATGACTGAATTGGTAACAAATCCTGGGACGTGCTTCACAAGCAGACATCACTGATTCTACACTGATGCTCTACACGTGGAGCCAATTAATCCTGAATGATGAGATGGACGTCTGGGATTGACTGACATTGAAAGGTTGA